>VZRW01008676.1:116143-159660 GCA_013398125.1 Aegotheles bennettii | reverse complement strand
GGAAACCTGATAGTGACTGAAACTGCTTGCTAATTGCTGGAGCAGGATTTGTTGTGATGATACCATCTCTGTGGAGGGACAACTGCACTCATTGTCTGTGCCCATTTGATTCAGGTGCCTTGAGTGAGACTGAGACTGGCACCCAGAACTCCAGTAAGTGTGAGATAAGCAATACTTCCTTCTTACACTTCTGTGCCTCTGCAGAGGCTGGAGGTGGAAACTGGGTTTGCGTTTTAACAACCCAGTGCAAGTATTCCAAAGGTGTGCTGTGCAGGCAGGCATGGTGCTAAGAGGTTTTGACAGCAAGTAATTGTAACTGAAGCAAGTTGTGATCCATGGCCTCCCTTCTCCCTCGCCTCCAAACCGGGAATGTAATGCAGGGTATTTACTAAAAGTGTTTTCATATACTAAGAATATTGTGAATAAATGCTACTAAATATTTTTTTTTATTTTATTGCTTTTCTTCCACAGCTGATGCTTTTTTATACTTCTTTCACCTGAAAGCAAGCCAAGTCCATGAAATGAAGCTCAGTGGAGCTACGGTCCAGGCAAGGGATGATTTTTTGTCAGCTGGTGGAACTGGTTGTCAGAAGTTTACACAGGCTCAAGAGAAGACTGCACATAAAAACGGAGGGTAACTAAATACATGGAAGCAACATCCAGCCCAAGAGATCCTCAGGTGAAAAATAGCATCATAGGATAATTCAGCTTGAAAGGGACTCAGGAGGTCTCTAGTCCAACACCCTGCTAAAAGCAGGGTCATCTAGCTCATACCTGTTTGCTCAGAGCTTTATTCAGTCTGGTTTTCAAAGGCTTCAAGGACAGAGCCTGCACAACCTCTCTGGGCAACCTGCTCTAGTGCTTGACAGTCCTCATGGAGAAAATGCCTGGCTTTTGATAACCTTCATAAATATCTGGAAAGTGAGAGGGTATTAATCGGAGGCTGACATGTTACATGTGTTTATGTGCACATAATATAAAGGTTTCTTCTAAATTCTTACTTTTCTCTGGGCACCAGCTTATGACCCCCTTTGCAAAGAGGGCCCCAGACTAACTAGGTAGATCCTTGGTCGGACTGGGTTATGTTAAACATATTGACTAGTATCCTTTGTTGGACTAGTGTAGGAGGGAAAGATGTTGATCCAAATTTGGGTATCTGAAACAGGTGCAGAACACTTAAAACCAAATGTAGCTGGTTATTTTCATTGCTGTTGTAACAATAAGCAAATTCTTACACTCTTGTGTTGTGTCGTTTGGGTTTTTTTGAAGGTGTTGCAGAATAATTTTTAGTTTTGCATTCTCACCAAAGGATATCATTTGGGAAATTGTTTAATTTACACAAGCAGACTCAGTTCTGCAAGACCTGTGAGATGAGATTGCACAACATGAGACAGAAACTACTCTTTTAAAAACAAGCCATTTTTCTTTTTTTTTGTTAGCAGCAAGGACCAGATTTTCTGGAAAGGTGAAGGACGCTAAGGCTACTGCATTTTTTCTTGTGAGCTAAGGGTTGTAAGTGACTGTAGCATTGCTGCCTGTGTGAACAATAGTGTCCAAGGGCTGGATGAGCCTTGGCGATCTCTCCTTCACATCCCTGATCCAAGCCCAGGGGGGCAGCAAATCTCCCTGGACAACAAGGTGGTTCTTTGTCTCATCATCTGGCTCTGGGGTTCCCAAGGCAGGGGCTCTGACATGATTTGGAGTCCTGGTCACAGATAATGTGGGCAGCTGTACCAGCCTGCTCTAGATAGGTTTGAACCTTGACTACTTACTGATGTGTCCTTGGAAACCAGATGAAACTGGCCCGTGAGCCTCCCAGTTTATGGGAGGTCTCAGTTATTTGTTTTTCTTTTTTTTTTTAATCATCATCTAGGCTCACTGATAAAGACAGTCAGATGTCTGGTCCTCTTCCTGCTGAGAAGACAGGTCCTATCCCTGATACTTACCCTCCTCGGTTTTGCCTTGGGACTAACCTTTGTCTAAATGTCATGGGTGTGGGTTCCTCTGTGGAACTACCAAGTGCTTCTGTGTATTCTCCATCATTTGAGACCTGTGGAAAGAAGAGTGTGTATTGACAGTACAGATGTACCTGAGTGGGTTTAGAGAGATTTCCTGGATGGCATGGTAGCACCTTGACTGACTTGACCAGAATATGTGGTGAACCAGATTCCTTTCTGGGTTTTTTGTTTTTTGTGGTTTTTTTTTAGTGTGGTTTTGGGTTTTTTTTCTAAAAAGAGAAACAAACAAAAAATACTGTATGTAGCTATAATCTTACCCTACAATTTGAATCTCCTTTCTTTGTGTTGCCTAGTATAATGGATTGATCTTTGCATGTCTACATTATATCCTCTTCTCTCCTTTGTGTTTCATGTTATTCACGTGAATAATTGTCTTTTCTTCTTCTCTACATTTTTTTCCAGGATAAATGATTTCATGCAACAGTACTTGAAATGCTACATTTTAAGCATAAAATTAACCTTGGATGTGAGACACAGATGAGCAACGTTGTACTAGGAAAGGATTTCTATTAAATAATTGACAGATTCTTTTAAAGCAGTGCTTAAGGTTTTGAAGGCTATGCCACCCACTTCAATTTATAGAATTTAGGTTTGAGCAAATGATGCATTTAGCTTGAACTTAGCTCGTTAGTGCAGACAGTCATTAGGAATAATTTAATTTCAGTTCTGCAATTGTGCATTTTATTTAAAAATGTAGTTTGTGTTGACTGCATTCTATTCTAGAGCTGCTGTGAACAGGAATGTAGGAAATTACTGATAAGCTGGGAAAGTATTAAAATACATAGTGGGAAACAGAATTGCACAAGGGAACTTGAAAGGCTTTTGAAATGTCCCCAGGGTGGTTGCTTTAGGAAGCACGGTACTGCACTTTGATCATCACCTGGAGGTGGTATTAGCATGTTTCTGAATATGGATGCTCTTTGGTCATGTCCTGGATGTGGTATCTGCTTTTCAACCCCGAGGCACTGTAGCTTATTAGTGAGAAGTTATTTCAAAATACAAATATATCATGTCCATGGGATTCCCTTTACCCCAATACTGACTGATAACACTCATCCAGTCCAGCAGCTGAGTGAGGCTGGATTTCCCTTTATGAATCTGTACCAATTCTTTCCAAATAGAGTATATTTGTGCATGTGTTCAGAATCTATTCTTTATTATGGACCATGTCACTGCCAAGGAGGTCACTCACAAGCCCATAATTCTGAGATACCTTCTGGAGCCCTCCTTGCAGGGGGAAATTGTGTTAGCAGTGCTGCAGGCCTCTGGCAGAGCTGCTGTTTGTAAGGCTGGGTAGGAAGCCTTTGACAGCAGCTTTGCAGATTCACATTTGAGAGAATGCTACCCAGTTTTGAAGGTTTATTAGCATTGTTGTTTTGGTCCAGTATTTATTGAAGTTGGTTCACTATAAAGGATGCTGGATAGGTGGGAAGCTTCTCAAGGTCTTCACAAGAGACCAGTGAAAGAAATTCACTGAGTGTTTTTGCCTACCCCTGAGTGCTCCTATTACACTTTCTCCATCAAGCAGTCATGCTGATCCCTAAGCTGGCCTCCTGCTTTCAATGTTTTTAAAGAACTTTTTACTATAAAGCTGGGTATCCATTGTAAAGTGCTGTTTGAATTAATTTCCATCCTCTTAATTTCTTGTTTACATTTGACCTGTCATATTGTATGGCTTTTCTGTTCTCTGCATGAGGGCAAGCTTTCCATTTCTTTGAATTCTGACCTTTTCCTTCTGTCAGCCTTCTTAACTCCCTGTTGAGCCAAGCAAGAATTAATTGGGGTTTTTTTCTCCCTTTTTTCCCTTTTGGTCCATGTTTTATCTTGGCTTCTAATCCAGTATTCTGTATATTTTTTAGGTTGCTTGTAGATTTGATTGTTCCTGCTTTCAGGGCTGTTCATTTAATCTTTTTCTTGACTAACAGCCTTGTATTTTACGTTGTTTCATTTCTTCACATTTTTTATCTAGTGCTTTCTTCACAATCCTGCTCTTTTCTTCTAGAAAATGATCTTCCAGTGATTCCACTTGAACTCATTACCAAGCATCACTTGAGTCTAAATCCAAAATAGCATCTTTCATGTGGATTCCTATACGGGTTCTTCTAGGAGTTTTGTTTCTGCATCTCATCCTGGTGAATCACTGACCCATTCTGTATGTAGGTAATTTAACTCCTCCTATTGCTACGAGTCCAAAATTTACAGTTTCTGTGTTCAGCATTTCATGATCACTGTCATTGCCCTGATGGGAGTCAGTGCTAAAACGGAATCGGATTATAGGATTCCCTACCTCAAGAATTCTTCCATGCTTTTCCTATAACGTGTTCATGCTGTTACACTACAAACATATGTAATTCTTGAAATCTACTGGAACACATCTACCCATACATGTGGCTCTGTCACTCTTACAAAGTTGATAACCATAGTCACCCCAATATTGAAAGACCCTGTGTTCACTGGGTCCTTGGGATGTCTGTTGGTATTGGGGTGGTCATTAGATGTCAAACATTTAATTTGACAACACCCCTCTCCCCCAGGGTCTCCAGATTCAATAACTTGACCAGGGCACACCTGCCCACCTGCCTCAGTGAGGCTGCTGCAGTCTCAGCCCTGGACTCAGGAAAGGGGACCCAGTGGTCCATGCAGCCACATCTTTCCTCATGTGCTCCCATCTAGATCAAGACCTCTTCCATTCATGTACAACATCACCATTGCACTGACTTAACTTCCTGGGCTGCATTTCTGGGCTGCCTGCTGTGCAAACCAATTAGTTCCTCCTTGCACACCCCGGCCATGTGATATTTATGGGTGTAAGTTAAGTAACAGATCTGATGGGTTATCTCCCTCCAGACAACTGAGTATCTGTCATTTAGAGATTTGAAGTAAGTGTCACCTTGTTGCCTGTGTTTATTGGAACTATCTTCATTTAACTGTTAGAAATCAAAGGTAGAAATGACTGCAAGATTAAAACAATAACAGCAAGAAACTCCGAAAAGCTTTTCAAGGATGAGATGTTAAATTCTGTTGCTTGAAAGCTGTTGCTCTGCTTTTCTGCTCAGGACTACTGCTGTAAATAGGTGCTGCAAAAAATGAACCTATCAAAAATGATCTATGAAGCAGGGTTTTTTGTGAAAAAGCACACTGAAACACCACCCTCTGAACACTTTCATATCAAAGTAGCTTTCTGCTGTTTTTTTGACTGGAATCAGCAGAATCTGCTTGGTCTGCAAGTGGATTCTGTTTATCTTGCTATGTCTTGTTTCGCAAGTATGTTAAATCAAAAGATTTGTTCCAATAAGTCTCCTGTTGGAGATAGTTTGGATTCCTCCAGTGTGGTTTGGCTAATACTTTCGTAAGAGCTTTTTTTGATGTGGAATTGAAAAGCTGTTTCATTTTGTAAAAAGAAGAGGTGTAGCACCATGGTTTTTTTCAGCATTCTTCACTCCCCATCAATTTAAGGAGGATTTGGAACAAAGGAGAGGGCTTCAAAAAATCCTGAATTTCTGTACTACGTGGTAGCCTTGGCTGTTTCTCTAAGAGACTGTGAAGTTCTGTGTATTTCAGAGTTACAAACATAGAGTAAGTAATCACAGAGGTGCCAGACACAGTTTGAAATACACTAATGTGATCCTTTGTATAACTCATGAAGCGTGAGTTATGGCATTGTTTCAATCTGGAACTTCATCCATCTTTTTGTCTTGCTTCCCTGAAACAGGAGTACTGGCTTAATGGGAACCTCAGCTTTCTGTTAGAGAAAAGGTATGAAACACGGGTAAGAATTAAATTTCTTAGAAGCACGCTAACAAAAGAAAACAACATGTACTTTTCTACCACTGAGTTTTACAATTACATCTGAGGCCTTGAGAGCAGCTGTGTAATTTTTAATATTGTTGTAATATTCCATATAGGAATGTGATGGATGCCTTGTTCTTCATCAGCCCTGTTGTTAAGAGGCTGCTGGATATCTGGAAGCATACTTCACTGCTAACTGTACTTGTGTGTGTAACAACATGTGTATCTTTTGGGTACAATGCTGCTATTAGTTTCCAGGCTGTCATAGTCCTGTGGGTGTTGCATTTTAAATAGTTAAAAACTAATATAGCCTAAATCTCTGGGACTATTTGCTAATGCAAGATGTTAAGCAGCAGGAGTCAGAGACAGTGGTCTTACCTCAATGCTTGGAAAAGATTATAAACAAATGCTCATCATGATCTTCTTGGAAATATGGAAGCAATACAACTCAACAGCAGGACTGTACTTGAAGCATTCATGCAGCATCTGATAACAGTAGGCTTTGCTGCTCATTCCTTGGGCAACTCTTGCATGGTAGCTGATAACCTCTCTTTCTTATATTGTCCCATTTTTATTTCATCCCGTCATACTGGACAACTGTCCTGATGTCTGCCGAGATCCTTCCAGAGCTTTGTTGTCCTACAGTTTATAAAGCAAGTGAAGAGAGAGAACACAGAGGCCACAGATGAATGCCTTTTGTATCAGCCAACGTCTCTTCACTGCAGTCTATTTTAGATGACTACACTTCAGCCAAACCTTTTTTTTTTTTTCTTTTTATGATATGCATGTTTGCTGGAGCAGTGGTGTGGACATAGAAGTCCTCAAGCCCATACTACCATGGAAACAAGGTCCATTGACTGGATACTGTGGTAACTTCAGTGGCTTGCTTAGGAGCCTGAAAGTACGAAGTTCTTGGGCAGTGTTTGCAAGCACCTGTTACAAAGTGCATTATGTTAAAACATTGCCTTTTTTTCTTGGCTATGTAAACAGCACAGTTCTGCTGCTCCATATGAGGGGATATTCCTCTAGGTGGCTGCTGAACTCTCAGTAAATGCATCTTTCCCACCCCTTTGCAAGCCTCTCTGTGCTCTCTCTACTCTTCTTTGCTACTTTCCTGCATAGAAAAGCTTTGGCAATGCCCATTCTTCCTGTGTTGAGTCCACCTGCCACCATCCCAAAAGTCAAATAACCTGAATAGATCTACTCTTTGTGTCCCAAAGGAACAGGCAGCTCGTCTCTCCCAGCAATTCATGCAGTGGAGTAAGTGAAGCTGCTGATACCTATTTCTGGACAGGAGTTAATGGGCTGCTGCGACCAATGTGCCATTCTGAACTCAAATCACTCCACCATATGAAGGGCACTAGAGCTGCTGAGCAAATCTATACATTCTTCCTGGGAAGAAACAGATAAACTCAGTGGGAAGATTTCACTGCTTCTGAATTCTCTCTGGTAATATCAGTATGTGGAAAAAGAAGAGTATATTTTGTTAAATAGGAATTGGCACTGTTGTCAGGAAAATAATTAACTCCAGTGCAGTAGTAAACAATGATACGTGTTGGCACATAGACTGGGAAATAAACAAAACGCAGAATAAAATTACAGGAACAAAATACATGCTCTGCCAGACAAATCAGCTCTCAAACATCCTTTTTCTCTTTTAAGATTTTTTTTCCCCCCTTCAGATACAATATATGTTTAATGCAAGAATACAAATCAGAAGAATACAGGTGTTTCATTTTTCTGTGCATATCACTGTCAGGAAAATAAATTGTTGCCTTGCCTCTACCACGCTTTTGCTTGCTTTTATGGATTCTGTAGGGTTTCCTCTCCAGGCTAGCCTTGCTCTTATACCTCCTCTCTAAAACCTTTACCCTCAAGCAGTCACTTCTTGCAGAATCCAGTTATTCTTATTGACATAAAAAAAAAAGAAATTTTAATTTGGGATTGAGATTCCATTTCTTTTTACTTTTAATTTGGGAGGGGATTTTAGGAAAGAGTTAAGAAGAAGATGGAGGAACAGAAGGCTTTAGGACACCTTTAAAGCTGTTAAGAATAAACAGAAGTGCTCTACTTCTGCTGTCCTCAAATTTCTCAGTCCATCTCAATCTTTTCCTCCTGGTGTGTGTTTACAGTGGTTTTTGACTTCATACATGAATTGATCACCATCATCTCATACCAAATTGTTGCTGTTGTGTTTCTTTTATACTCAGTTACACTGAAGCATTGGCACAGTCAGTTTTCTTCTCATTGTCCTTTCTTCTAAGGGAAAACATCTTTGGAGCACGGTTTTGTCTCAGGGACATTACAATGTTCCCCCACCCCCCCACAATCTCTGCAAGGTGGCTGTTAAGAGAACAATGCTCAGCATGCTGCAAAACACTCTTTGCCACTAAAATGTGCAACCAGTTTTCTATTAAGGAATTCACCTGCTGTGGGCAACTTCCTCGCTGTTTTTTTTCTCTGAACAAATTACAGGAGGTTTTGCATCTGTCCTTGAAAAGCTTTTCCTACTGTAGTTTCCAAAGGCTTGTTTTGTAGTTTTCTGCCACAATTTGCAGCCCACTGCACACCTCTGTTGAAACTGAAGTGTATGCCAGCCCACTCCTCATGATACTTTCTGCAGGCAGACTGAAGAGGGTTGCTTTGCCAATTTACAGGTGATAGGTGCTGCTTTGCAAAAAGCCCGTGTCTGGTTTTTTTCCTCTAAGCTGGAATGCATCACCATTAATGGCATCAAACAGTATGAGATTTGTTGTTTTGTTGGGAATTTGAAAAAGTAGGAAGAGGAAGAAAACTTGGAAAGACAGCACGTAGCTGCATGCAGACTGTATTTATTTAAATGGACTAGTTTCTGAAAACCAGGTCATGAATGGATTGGGAATTTCTTGTAAATCCCACGTGAAATTCTTCAGATTTTTAGCTATTGCTTTTTTCCCCTCTCCTTTCTTCTATCTTGTGTCTTATGCTGAAGCTATAAAGTAAAATATTATCTAACAATTTGCTAGGGATTCTCCATGATAAATGATGTGGTGCTTGTAGTCTGCAAAATAAACTGCTTTGATTTTAATTGATTAACTGACTTCAAAATGCACGTTGAAACATCTGAGTACATTCAGTTTGTTGTAAAATGGGACATCCAGATAAATAAGCATTTGTTAAATACTGAAAAAAACCCCAGAGTTTACACAAGTAATTTTTGCCTTTAATATGGGAAAGGTAGACAAGTAAAATGATTAGTGAAAATGCAAAGTATGACATGAAGGATTTTTTAGTTCCCCACTGCAGTCTCACTTTAAAACACCAGGGCGAGCTCATGATTCATGGTTCCTTTTTTCCAGGCTTGTTCACAGAGCCGAACCTCCTCATGTTCTCCTAATCACAGATAAAAGAGAAACTTCAAACAAAATATTGCCTTTTGCTCTGTATTGTAGCAATTTTTTTTGGCTAGTTGAAGTTGAAATGTGATGTAACACAAGACTTAAATAATATTCTCATTAATTATTTAACAAAACTCTATTTTTCACAGATCCTCACCCACTGCTTATGTAAAACCTTTTTTGGCCAGTAACAGTTCCAGGTGTTTTGGAACCCATTTAACATAGGCTTTTTTTCCCTTTTTTTTACCCTCTGAAAGCAGCACAGGATTTTTAGTGTAATGTTAGAATTTTTATCATGCATTTTTGGAATATTTTCACTGTCGTAGTGGTCTCAACTATTCTAAATTTCCGTTGTGGTATTTGGGAGCATCTGGGTAAATGAACCACAAACAGTAGTAGCATTTCCGTTCCTTGATTGGATGAGCAGTTCTGGCATGAATAACATACTTGTGTGTGTACAGATATAGTCTTTGGAGCCTCAAATATGCACCCATGAGATCTCGAAACTAATTTCTTATGAGTATTTCTGCTAAAAAAGGAATGCTTGGGTATTTGCTGAGAGCCAATGTAAAAGGATGTCTGTCCCGAGCTCCTGCGGGAATCCAAGCCTGGTTGCATTTGTTAGGCTGTTACTTGAATCACTTCCAGTCCAGCAGCTTACAAACTTGTTTGGGCTTTGTACCCAAAATTAGTGTGAAAAATTAAGTTTATTGACATCTGCAGAAATGATACAATAGTTGAAAATGGTTTGATTGAAAACCATTGGATTGAAAATGTTTGGATTGAAAAATAAGGCTGAAGTTAGCCATAGGCTTGCAGTCATTTACTTAATCACATGTATGTGCATATATTAAAAACAATCATATGGTTTCTGTGGCCATTTTTTCAGACCTCTGCATTGCTACCATCAAATACAAGGCAACTGTACTGTATATTTGCACCACAACCCTGGGTTATGGCAAGCTCTCAAATGGTCTTGTGAAATGCGCTTTACTCTGAATTGGGTTAACTCATCCAGTCCCTACTGCAGGGTTTGGAGCCAAAATTTTGGAGGTAATTAATTACATAATTTGGAGTACCAAGAGGATAAAATCCGGATGTTTTTTAGCCTAGATCTATCTAGGCCATACTGGATATTTCAAAATAAGGTACAAGCAAACCTGCAGTGGACAGGTCTGGCAAAGCCTTACTTCTATTCTTAAACATAATGTTAATGTCATGGAGCAGACCCCACCTTGATTGGATTCTCTCTTATATTCTCTCTTACAACAGTTCTGATGGGGGGGAAATCCGTCCATTCCTATGAGAGTTTAAAAACAAAGATTCACAGAAATTGAGTAAGGAGTGAGTTTAGTGAAGCCCATGAATGCCAAGTCAAAGAGGTGAGTTAAAGCTTGTCTACATCTCACGTGGATCAGCCGGGGTCACACAGGTTTTGCTGCACAAGTAAGTCTCAAAAAGAGATGATTAATTTGGATATTTTCATTTTACTAATTACTTTCCCCATGTTTTAAATCAGACTGAGGGAGAAGACTTAGTGGATTTTTAGCTTTCAATGGTGGGGGCTTCACAGAACTGGGCTGTAAGTGCGGGAGGTCGGAGCATAATACTATATACTTGCTTCCAAAGAGGTGTCTGTAGTCTTTGTATTCTCTGCTATTGTTTGTGGATGTTCTCAAAGTTTTATACTTTATTTATTGAAACCTAAGCCCCTCTTATGTTTATGCATGAGCAATTACCTATTTTCTCCAGCATGGATAAGAGGCTATAAGGTGACAGTTGTTGCTAGCATATCTTTGAACGTCAGTTCTTTTGATTTTGATTTTTTGGGGCGTTTGTTTCCCTCTAACAATGCTGTTCTTTTTTGAGCAACTGTTCTCATTAGTGTTATGTTGTTTAGCAATAATGTCTAATTGTTAGAGCCTCTGCTTCCCCCGACATTCATCCAGATGTGTGGGGAGGTTTTGTTTGTGTTACAGGATTGTTTAGTGAACGCTGTCATAGAAGTGGTGTTGGATTGGAAAGTGGAGTAGGGATTAAATAATTGATTAGAACACGAGCATTCAATTGAAATTAGACACACTGGAATTCAGGAGAATGTGGGGGAAGTAAAAATTATTTTTGATTCAGATTCTGTAGAAAAAGTAAGGGCAAATCTTTCTATTTCAGACAGTCTGTAATTTACAGATAACCTACAATTAAAACTTTCAGATGTTAAGAGTGTTCATCTTCTATAATATCAAACTTGTATTTTGACTCTGATGTCAGGCTTGTTCTTCCCTCCCGTAACAGACAGTCCCTGAACCTTGAATCTTTTTCAAAATTCGGAGGTATTTAAAATTTGGATTTAAAATGTTTTGTGCCTGAGGGCTGTTCCTACTTCACATGTTCATCTAATTTAAATGAAGAGACCTTAAGGTCTGTCCAACCATCAAAAGTATTGGAATTTGCTGTTCTGGAGTAACATTAAAATTTTTCACTGGGGAAAGGGAAAATTCCAATGGAAATTGTGTCCTGCCTTTCCAGCAGCCCTAGTAAGCATTTATCATTCTGTTTCCATTCTTATTGAAGGCATGCCTTAGCTATTAGAAGCTTTTTATAAGTCACAAACGTAGCTTAGAAGGTAGCTTTGAAGTATTTGTGGCTCTGAAATATTCCTGTGCTCTCTTTAGGATCATCACTCAAACTTTATCAAAAAATATCTACAGTCTTATGTTCATGGTTTTTGATAGAAGCTAATTATAGATACTAAAACTAGCAGAAGTGGAGGATTCTTTTTTGGTTTTTCTCCCTTTTTTTTTTTTTAATGGTGGCATAAAGCCAAGATCATCATTACAAGGTTGCACAGTTTGTTGCCTGCGTAGGCCTGTGGAGCAGATGGAGGGGAGGTATAGAGATTCTCTCAAGTAGAACTGGCTGGGAAACAGTACATCTGCTTTGTGAAAAATGGGGACGTTTTGAAATATGTGTGGATGCTAGTGTGCTTCCATGATAGATGGGGAGAGAAAGCAGCCTTCCTGCAGCAGCAGGCTTTGCTCTTGAAGACAAGTTCTTGGTGATGTGAGATGCTGTGTACGCAGTGAGATTTGAGCCCAGGTGTTGTTCTCTCTGAGTGATATAACACCAGGAGGAGGGGATAAGGAGAATGTGTTAGTGTATGTGATTTGGTTTAAAGCTTTTTTAGTCCTTCTTCCTTATTTTCTAGCAATTTAAGAAGATGATGCCTTTAAGCCTTAAGCTCTCTCAGTGGAGAGCTATTCTACCCAGGTTTTTAATAAATCCTGATTCAACATTACCTTCACCTCAGTTACACTCACTTGATACTGAAGGAGCTTCTATGAACCCAGCACTAGAAACCCTGTTCACGTGGTTTCAGCTTGACCAGGGGGAGTGATTTTGCTTGAGTCAACCTTGCCTTTGCTTGGCAAGTTTGTTAGAAATACAGAATTACAGAATTGTGTTTCTGCTTGTTGGAGTTATAGAACCATGTAGGTTGGAAGGGATCTCTTGAGGTCTCTAGTCCAACCTTCACAGCCAGATCGTGTGGCTTGAGGTTTTCCTCAGCTGAGTGCTGAAAACCCCAAGGACAGAGATTCCACAAACACTCCAGGCACCTGTCTGCATGCTGCACCAGTCACACATTGAAAAAAGCTGTTTCTTCATGTCCCCCCAAAATCCCCCTGGCTTGTCTCCTTTGCCTCTTGTCCTTTCAGCATGCACCTCTGAGGACAGTCTGGGTTTGTTTTCTCTGTAACCTTCCACTGGATAGCTGAAGGCAGAAATCCAATTCCTTGCAATAACCTTCCTTACTTAGTGCAATTGGAACAGAAAAGGAGGATGAATGCAGCCAAAGGAAAACTGATTTTAAGATGGCCATATATCTGTGGACATTTTTCACCCAACTCATCCAGCAGAATAGACTTCATCAGCATGCCTGTATCCCCCAGGCTAATTCCTCTAAGCACCACATACAAGAGAGTGGAATTTTCCTGCCTGTTATTTTAAATGTTTTAAATTGGATAATTACTTAGAGCCCTGACAGATTTACAAGAGTAATTGCCTAATTTTATGATGCAGCACTACTGAAAACAAAGATTACTTGATCTAAATCATGTCTTGAAAAGGAAAGTGTTGCTGAATGTATTTGAATAATAGCTGAGAAATACACTATCTAAAGTCCAGCCAGTCACTGAGGAAGAGCCAGTTTAGCATCTGGACAAGCCAGCTCCTGGGAAGCAGCACAGGGGAACTGGAGATGGATGAAGTGTGAGACCCCTTGGAACAGAGATAAGGAAATGGGAGAAACAAAGGATTACGGGAGGGACACAAGTAAGGGGGTCCAGAAAAATGATTAAAAGGCCTTGTGAATGCTCCATGCCATTTGGCAAGCTGTGTTCTATTTAAATCAGACTTTTTTTCCTTTTTTTTTTCTGCGCTTCCAGTCACTCAAAACAACTCCGCTCATTCCAGCAGTATCAACCCTGAGATGAATTTGATCTACTGTAGCTAGTGCAAGGCATTCTGTCCTCTCTCATATTGCCTGGCAGCATTTTTGGACTATTAAAGTGCTAGGGTACTCTGGAAGCACCTATATTGGAAAAAAAATAATAAAATACAAAATTGTAGGAAATTCGTCTCTTGCCATTGTCACAATCTGCTAATTTTCCTGGTTCTCCTCCCAGCTGTACAATGTCATAATGGCAGGTGTAAATCAAACATCAGGTTTTTTGCCTACCTGTCCCTTTCTGCTGGGAAACCTGATGTGCAAGTGAGAAGTCCCAGACGCTCTCTACATGTGGTATTTTGTCCCCTTTCAAGGATACAAAGAAATTGCAAAGAAATAACACCCAGCTAAATTTCTTACTGTCTTTAGTACTGCTTTCAACAGACCAAAATGGATTCTGGAGCCAGGCAGTTTTAGCTTTGAGTCAGTGTTATTAGAATTTTATTGTATTTAATCACTTCAGAGGTGCTTTTTCATGTTGTTTGCAGACTGGAGGTGCTGGGAGGGCTAATAATGGGCTCTTCTGCACATCCACTAAATCTGCACCAAAACCAAGCTGCCTTCAGTATACGAGGGCTTTTATACTAATAGCTTCTACCCTGAAAGCAAGTGCTGCAGTTTCTCTGCCAAGTGAATCCAATAGATTGAAGACACCACAATACATCAGGTAACTCAAGGAGCTGGGTGGATTTCTTCTTGCAACAGGGATCATCTGACTTTGAACTACTTGCTGAATTTCTGGGTGGCTGAGCTAGGTTGCCTTGCCAATGCACGAGGAAGGTGGAGTGATTTGTGCCATCTGTTTCACAGAAATATCTCAAATAGGCAGAATAAGTCACATGCTGGAGGTGCTCATCTCTAATAGTGGAAGTCTACAAGAATAGCTGGGACCCAATAGCCAGATTCATCATACCAACTGACCAGCTGGAACTTACTGTCCACCTTAAGAGGAGTGAAATTTAATTGAATTAGTCCTTGAGTCTCATTTTAGCTTACTTAGCAAACTTTGGTCAGACCAAACAGTTAAATAATTAAACAAGCAGGATATCCCACTGAAGGTTAAAGGCATGATATAAGCTGCTTGCAGAAGTAAGAGTGACAGCTGGTCTCCTGTCTTACTCAAGGAAGAGATTGTCTCTATGTTGAAGTAGTGAAGCACTTACAAAGTCTCAGAGATACAAAAGTGCAGTATCTGTTCATACTATATTTTTTACTGTTTACCAGTGAATTCAAAGTGAGTCTCTCATAAAAGAATCATATATTGGTTAGCTTTCGGGTTTTTTCCTTCCTCCTGTGGCTCTTTTATACAGGGTTTTTTTGTCTGCTCTAACTCCTGCAATTTTCAAAGGACTGTGGAAGCCAGAGAAGCTGAGCTCTGTTCAGTCCTGACTCTGGAAGATGAGGATTGTTGAGGAACATTGGCAGAGCCTTCCCTGTGGGGAAAGGTGAGGAGACAAGCAGAAGTTAACAGCTTTGATTTAACCATTTCGATTTACTAACTCGTATGTCTTCTTGCTATTGCTCTGTTACAGGGTGCTGGTATGTCTAGACACTGAGATGCTGACACTGCTGCTCTTCAGTACTGCTTACTGTTGCAGTTCCCCTACTGAAGCAGTGTTTTTTCAGCACGAGCCATCGTGCTGCAAATTGCCATGGCAACAGAAATCAAGCACAAAAACAATCCTTCCCAAACATGTAAAGGTTTGTTTACCCACATCATTGATTCAACTGCATACTTTCTCATGAATATTTTTGGGGTATCACTCTCAGAACAGAATGAACTGAATAAAATTGCATCTAATATGAAAAGCATGGATGACAAAATGACAGATCCTGGATGCCCAGTTATCCTAAGGGAACTGACTTGCAGAAGGTCGGAATTCTACATCTTTCAGAAACCATGGATCCTTCCAGTGACAACAAGCCACTTGGTCCCTCATGGGCTAATTTACTTCCTTGGAAAACAGATTACTACAGACTCCGCTGAACTAATCTAGGACATGTCTACACTGTCAACTAACTTGGCTCTCTGCTTTCAGGTCTGTGACTTACCATGTTAGTTAATTCCCAGATCCTTTATAGGAATAGAAAATCAGCTTCTTCTGGAGTGAATCTTAGGTATAGTTCATTCCAGGATTTTCATGATGAGTCAAGACAGGTGTGAGCTCCTCCTATTCTCCAGTGCTGCCCCAGCAAGCTCTGCCTTCTCAACCTTGCATCATGCATCCTCCAATTTGCATCTCAAAAACATCTGGTCATCTGCTGCATAGCCTGTTACCATCAATATTTTGAGTGGTGAAAAGATGTTCGCTACAATAGGAATTGTCTAACAGCCCCAATGGTGCCACGCAGTTGAGTCAAAGCTTCTCAAGTGAACCCACCCACTTGGCAGGAGCTTCTCTGACAGTCTGGGGTTGGTCCCTGGTGTATGTGCATTTAGAGATGTAGAAGTAGCAACGGGGGAAAAAACCAATAAAAACCCATACAGAGCACCTTTTGGTGTATTCAAGCCTCTAAAAGAGCAAATGTTTAAAAAGAAAATTTGCTTTGTATAAATTCTGTGCTGATGCTGAAATGATAATCCATCAAAATACACTGCTATTTTTTAGTTCTTCTTCCTCAATGCTACTTTAAGTCCTTTAGAACACCCCATGTTGCCTGAATGCCACATCTGAATACTTAAAATGCTTTAAGTGTATACATTCTGTGTGAAAATAATAGAACTGAATTAAGTGTGGTAGAGCGCTTTCTCTCCTATTAAATACACCATGTAATTTATCACTGTTTTATTAACAAACTCATATCTCAGCAAGTGATTTTTCATATTATCTTTTAATTAAAGCTGATTTGTGTCTCCGTGGAAACTCTTAAGATGAACTACCATTACCATTAGTCCATAATCAATCACTCGTAGCATGTAAACAGGCCAGTAACTGCAGATTTTTTTCCCCAACTATTTATTAAGAGACACTTGCTAAATTTCCCTATTTACAAGTGAAGCTGTGTTCTGACAACACATCTCAGAAATCAATCTGAGTCTAAACCTTTGTAGTTTACAGCTCAACCAGTAAAGCAATGATAGCAGCCCATATGCAAACTGGAAAGTAAAATTATACCATATTTAAACACAGTTTGGGGCAAAGAATGGAATATGATTTGATTTTCTGCTATGAAAATATCTTCTGGGAGGGAAGGAGGAAACTTTCCATGATGCTTTGTAGATGGGTAGAGTGGGAGAAGCAGCTGTTTCTGATGGGCAATATAAAATGAAATGACCCCTCCATCCGAAATTAAATACACCCATCAAAGAGTGTGTGAATCTAAATGGCAACATCAGCTGCATGCCACTGTGTTTGTAGTAAAGCTCCATCCATCAGAAAAAAAGACTCATTAGTGAGGTGATTACTAGAAAGGAACATTTAGTTCAATAACTTCCTCAATAGAGTGTCCTGAGCAAGTGCTGCTTCATCTGGCTGTTGGGTGGCTAATAAGTAGTCCACTGAAACAATATTGGCACATCCAGCAATGGAAATAAATCAGATATCAATTAATGACATATTCATGGCAGCAGACATCCCACCCGTTCTGCCTCCAGCATTGCTGGACCCGAGTGAACTATTTGGAGATGCCAGTCTGTTCATTGACCGTTGTTCTGGGTTTCTCACGTCCCTTGAAAGATGTCAACAGATAATTTCTTGTGAGTTGTTCTCTTGGTTTCTCACCTTCTGAGCTACCCACACATAGGTTAGCTTGGATGCTTGTGGTCTGCAGGCAGTCACATCATCTATACACATGGTAGCTATGTCATGGCTGTCAGCTGGTGCAGGCTTGGGGCTTCCCAGTCTCATCTGTCCCTAACTCCATTGCCTCAGGCTTTATGCTGCACTCTCCTTCTTTTACCTGGTTTAATGGTGCAAAAAGAAGGAAGGGTGAAACTACTCAGTGACTGATTTCTGGGATGAAGACAGTCGAGAGGTGTAAAAAGCTACAACAGAAAGTGTGGCATTTTTTTTCCTTTCTGTTTCCTTTCTGTCACATATCGGGTGTTAGCTGAGGTTGCTCTCTGAGATGTGAAAATGCTTTGTAATCTCAGCAACTGGGCAAAAGTTTTAGCCATGGGATGTTAGGATGTTGCAGAATTCTAATCCAGTGTCCTCTGGATTACCACACCTCCCCACTGCTAGGGCTCTGGTTAAACATCTGTATATACTTTGTAGGCAAGATGCAGCCAGGCACCATCTTCTCTTTCACTACATTCCAGAAGTATGATATTTCTGGCCCAAGCTCATTTTGTGATGCTTTTTGTATCGCAGGGGCATCGACTGAATTCCTTTCCACTGCTTTTTTCACTGCCACCATAAACCAACAGTAACTGGATGATGGGTGAATGAGTGTGATTCCAGAAGAGCTCATCTGACTGTGCATGCCAGAGGCTGTCAAGTATTTTGAGAGAACTATGCTTCTTTTAGTGATAAAGTTGTGATTTATGGTTCAAAGCTGCACCAGGGCAGGTTTAGATGGGACATTGGGAAGAGTTTCTTTACTGGGACGGTGCTGAAGTCTTGAGGGTGCTGAGTTGTGGAGTCTCCTTGGCTGGAGACATCCAAACCCCGCCTGGATGCGTTCCTGTGTGATGGACTCTAGGTGACCCTGCTCTGGCAGGGGGGTTGGACTGGATGAGCTTGTGAGGACCCTTCCAACCCCTAGGATTCTGTGATTCTGTGATTCTGTGAAGGTTTGGTGCTGGGGAAGAAAAGGCTTCCCATGGCAGCTGGGGGGTAGTGAAGAGGATGTCCCACAGGCTTGGAGGTTTGGGGGAAGGTGTGCTGATGAATTTGGTGACCAAAAGGCTGGGACTGTTTTGCCCCTGGGGTACCCAGGAAGCCTGGAGACTCGCTGCTCATTATCTTAGAGGTGGAGGTCCTCAATGCAACCAGTAACACTGCATCCAGGGCTGGGGAGGTGGTGTTCCCTTGTCCTGGAGGACTGGCAGGTGGTCCACGTTGCACATAGTGTCAGGGAGGATTCTGCCTTCCTTCCCTGTTCTTCTTGTTGAGGCTGTGGAGTCTCCTTGGCTGGAGACATCCAACCCCCGCCTGGATGCGTTCCTGTGTGATGGACTCTAGGTGACCCTGCTCTGTCAGGGGGGTTGCACTGGATGAGCTTTCGAGGTCCCTTTCAACCCCTAGGATTCTGGGATTCTGTGAAACACTGGGACGGGCTTCCTAGAGAGGTGGTGATGCCGCAAGGCTGTCAGGGTTTAAGAGGTGTTTGGACAATGCCCTTAATAACACGTTTCAGCTTTTGGCCAGCCCTGAATTGCTCAGGCAGTTGGACCAGATGGTCTCTGTAGGTCCCTTCCATGCCGTTCTGTTTCCATTCCGTAACTTGTACAACGATATTTGCCGAGGAGAACGGCTCGTCCCGCAGCAGAGCAGGGAATGGGGGCAAAAGAGGCCGAATCCCGAGGGTTTGAGAGCCAGGGGAGCCGGGCAGAGCCCCGGCGGGAGGCGGCAGCGCCCTCACAGGGCCCCGGCCGGGGAGCGCGGGCAGGGCGGGAGAACGGGGCGGGAGGGAAGGCTCAGCCCGGGGAACCCAGCCCGGGCACCGCCAGGCTGGAGCCCTGAGCCCTGGGCGGGGACGGAACCGAATGGGCAATAAAACACACGGGGACCGAGCTCCGGGTGTGGGGAGTGCCTGGGCCTGGCGCTGGCACCAGTGGGAGAGAGATCTCTGTCTCCCTGTGAGGGGAGAGCGGGGCCATGGCTGCTCAGGGGGCGGGAGCGCTGAGAGGGAACGGCTGAGGAGCATCAGGGCTGCTGAGGGGGAGATTGTGTCCAGTCCTGTGTCCAGCTCTGGGCCCCTCAGTTCAAGAAGGACAGGGAACTGCTTGAGAGAGTCCAGCACAGAGCCACTAAGATGATGAAGGGAGTGGAACATCTCCCTTATGAGGAGAGGCTGAGGGAGCTGGGGCTCTTTAGCTTGGAGAAAAGGAGACTGAGGGGTGACCTCATCCATGGTTACAAATATGTAAAGGGTGAGGGGCAGGACGATGGAGCCAATGATAGGACAAGGGGCAATGGATGCAAACTGGAGCACAGGAGGTTCCATGTGAATATCAGGAAGAACTTCTTTCCTGTGAGAGTGCCAGAGCACTGGACCAGGCTGCCCAGAGAGGCTGTGGAGTCTCCTTGGCTGGAGACATTCAAACCCCGCCTGGATGCGTTCCTGTGTGATGGACTCTGGGTGACCCTGCTCTGGCAGGGGGTTGGACTGGATGAGCTTTCGAGGTCCCTTCCAACTCCCAACATTCTGTGATTCCGTGATGCCACAGGGCAGTCTGCTGCCTCCCTGGGCCTCGGGTAAGGGACACAGCCAAGAGGCTCCCGGGTCTGGCACAGCCCTCTGGCTATTGCCCTTTGTTAATAATCCAGGTTGGAAGGGATGAGGTAGAAGGAATAAGCCCCAGGGCAACCAAAAGGGACTTGAGGACACTGGGGCAGTTGGTTAAAGGTGTAGGTACACAAGTTGTGTTCTTCTCTGTTCCCTCAGTATTGGGGGAACAGGCTGAGAGAAGCAGGAGAGCTCAGGTGATGAGTGCAGGGCTCAGGGGCCGGGGCCACAGGTGGGAATTGGGGTTTTTGATCATGGGGTGGCTCACACAGCACCAGGGCTGCAAATGTCAGATGGGATTCACCTGGCTCAGAGGGAGAAAAGGATCATGGGTCAGGAGCTGGCAGGGCTTATGGAGAGGTCTGAAGGGGTAAGAGGACAAAGCCAGGTTGGTCAGAGTTGAGCAAAGGGGCAAAATCATTAACCCAGCTGAAGTGCAGGTACAGCAATGCATGCAGCGTGGGTAATAAACAGGAGGAGTTGGAAGCCGTTGTGCAGCATGGACATGTGGTGGGATGATGTGACTGGAGTGCTGCAGTGGAGAGATGGACAAAACAGGAGAGGTGGTGGGGTAGTCCTGTATGTTAGGGAGTGTTTTGATTGTGTTGAGGTGGGAGGTGATAACAATAAGGCTGAATGCCCATGGGTAAAGATCAGGGGCAGGACAGCAGAATGGATGTTGTGGTGGGAGTCTGTTACAGACCACCCAACCAGGACGAGCAGGCAGACAAGGCATTCTACAAGCACCTGGCAGAAGTCTCACAGCTGCCAGCCCTTACTGGTTTCCAGAGAGCCTGTGTGAGACAGGAATGCTACAACACTGTGACAGCAAAAGCGCTTTGGTCGGAGATGAGCCTTGCTTGGAGTAGGACAACCTGAGCAGAAGATGCAAAAATCGTGCTGAGTGAGGCTTCCTTTGACCCTCTACTTGCAAGCTACTTCTCTTTCGGGATGAGGTTCTCCCTGAAGACATGGCATGGTGAGTTTGTGCAGTAACTTTCTCTTCCCATCTTTAAAACACACACACACACACAAAAGATAAGATTGAGGGAGCAGCATCTACCCAGGGACTAATACTTGCTGTTTCTCAGCTGTTGTAGAAATGTGCCAAAAAGATGCAGTGCAGCCTAATTGGAGAGCAATTCATGTAGAATGAGTAAACAGGCCTGCCCATACAGTCAGCTGGACAGAAACCAGCATCTGTGTTGCAGCTTTCTTTGGCTGCTTTTATCATCTAATGAATGAAATAATGTAGTCAAAGACCGTGATTGTAAGCTGTTGAGTGAGGGTTTGCCAAGCATACTGTAACAGTAATTAAGACACAAAAGGTAATAAAAATGTGGATAATTACATCATGTGCAACATGCCTTAACTGCTCTCTGCAAGAGCCAGAGGAAAGTTCTTCCTCTGTGAATTGTTATTTTCTTGGATCGGAGGTCTAGTCAGGTATTCTGTTTTAATTCAAAGTATCATATTTGGGTTCCTTCAAGAGGTGATGTATCTGACAGCAGTGAATCCTCATAGGCAAATAATAATTTTGACTTTCATTTCTGTGCCCTGATGAACACAGAGTGTGTGATGCACTCTGAAAATAATCGCTGGCCTCTGTTCTGAAGCCTCTCTGATGAAACACCCGTTTTCAAATATTGTAATAAGGTCAGCCATTGGAAAGTCTTGTTTTGGTTAGGGGTGAAAACACCAGAAAATTGTTTTCCTGGCTGAACCATGTCTTTCCTGTGTGCAATATATTTGCTGTGATTGGTGTTCTGCTTTGTGTTGACCTTGGCATTTTGAAAGCAAGCGGCAACTTTGTTCTGCTACTGCAAATCCCGTAGTTGATCTTGTCAGTAAAAGCTGTGTAAGCAGTTGGTTTATTATCCAGATAACGCGATAAAAGAACTGCTAATAGAGAGTCCCAGGAGTTGAGCACTTATTGCTACAGGGCAGTAAGCAGAGGAAGGTGCTTTATTTCCTGTAGCTGCTTCCCAAGCCCTTGTTTTACAGTGATAGTAGAGTATGGATGTCTAACTCCTGACAACTGGATGAGATCTAATCCTCCCGAATGCTCTGTGAGGAAAAGAAATGCTTGGCTTTTAAAACCCTTTCCAGAATTGAGCCTACGGCTCCAAGTTGCTACCTCTGTTTTTACTATCATTATTCTAACAAGCAGCATAATAAAATGCATCCCAAACATCAGAGGAAGACTGCTGACTGTACAGAGCATTCTTGTCCAGACCAAACGCTGGAGCTGGTCATCAGAACTTGACCTTGGACTAAGTGTGTGCTAATAATAATCATATGTCTGCTAGTCCTAGACCAAAAATATGAGTGGACAGGAGCCAGAACACTGCCTCTTTACAAATGAGATAATGTAATTCCAAGTGAAGCTGTGTGTGAAGTGCAACAGCAGTTTCTCAAGCACTGCTTCTCCCGAGCAATCCGACATCGGCTGGGGGACAGGTAAAACAAAAGGAGAGGGGTAAGGGTACTCAGGACTGTAATCCAGCCTTGCTTTACTCAAAAAGTAAAAAGTAAAAAAGTAAAGTTGGTAGCAGAGGGCTACCAACTAAGTGTATTGTGTTATAACCCCAAGCGTTACACCAGTAGCCTTGCAGCTTTCCTTAGTGTTAGTTTTTGTTACAGCAGGATACAGCTGTAACGTGGAACTATAAGTGATCATCTCAGAAGGGGGAATTATTTTTAATTAGCTGTAATTGAATTTGGAAAGGATTACACCAGTGGTCTGAGATGATAAATCGCTCAGAGCAGCTAATTTTTCTGCTCGTCTGACTCAGTTACCAGAGTTGGCCTTCCTCTCTCTGCCACTTTTTTTTTTATAATAATTGGGACTGGGATGATGGAGAATTTCCAATCTCTGCCCTGGTGAGAAGCTCCGGGAGGGCCTGGCACAGAAAACAGTCCCTGCCTCAGGAACTGTGTTCTCATTCTCGATGTGTTGTTATTTGGTGTGAAAAGTGCCCAGACTCGGGTCTGTCTGCCCCATGGGGCTGACAGATGAGCACGGTGATTGCAATGGGGGCTGGAGGAGGTGGAAGCAAGTGAATTGAAAAGAATAAATAAAAGCGAGACTAAAACCAGCCTCGGATGAACTAACAAACACAAAATGTCTCTCCTTGAGACCTGCACTTCTTTATCACCCTCTCAAACTGTGATATGGCACAGTGGACTAGAAATTGTAAGATTAGGTTTCGCTGGTGGGTCAGTTCTCAGGCTTGCATGAGAAAGTTGTACTGTGCAATATGCTCCCTCCTCCTTGCAATGACTATTCAGTGGGAACAAAGAGAAAAAGGCAGGTGCCAAAAATCTATTATTATATGAAGTTTCCACTAGGATGCAGCTTGCTGGAGCAGAGCGGGATGGATGCTGCACCTTTGCTTTCCCTGGAGCTTGGACAGGATGTAGAGAGATGCTCCTCAACCCTGTTAAGGAGCTGCAAGGACCAAAGGCTATCAGAGAGCCTGTTGGCCTCTTTCTCTTTCCACTTGCCATCCCACCTTAGGACAGGAATTGTCTGTCCCCTTCCACACTGCTCTTCTCTCAGCCAAGCTGAGGATGTTTTTGTCACTTGGATGATGTGTGCCTCCACTTCCCCCAAACCCATCAGTAATCTGTGCCATGCAGATTCTTTTCTTCTGGGAGGCTGTGCAGGCCACAGGAGGCTTCAGAAATATAACTCTTCACCCCGAGTGACAGTGCGGGGTGAGCAAGATTGGTTTTCACACTGACTGGAGTGTGAATGCATCTGTATGCAGGGGGAATGGGGGAGAAGAATCAGTCACCTCAGATGGCCCCTGTGTGCCTTGTGTCCAAAATAGCTGTCATGCTGCACTTGTCACTTGTGGGTATGGGGCACGTGTAGGACCTGGGTGGTTTTGTGGCTGGAGCAATTATCTCCCTAGGCTGTGCTCTTCTTGACGGTGCGCTTGGGAGGGCTGTGACACACTGAACACAGTGCCCTTGGAGAGGGTGGGTGATCTCTGGTGTCCCAAAGTGTCCTGGGAGAGCTGTTTTGAAGTCTGTAGCTGTCCTTTTGGGCACAGCATCCCTGCTTAGGGCTGTTCTCCCTGTAGGAACCTGTTGTGCATCTCAGCCTACCAAAAAAGCAGCATGGTAATCCATGCATTGGGAAAGGGAGCTGGGGAGGAGAAACGCTGTTGTAGGGTATAACAAAGCTCTCACTCAGAGTTGAATTTTTTCATTCTGTCATTAGTATTGTAGTTTTTCCTGGTAAATAACCACTCAGGTACACTTTTATTGCTGTGGAATGATTTTATTTCTAGTCTTGATGGGTCTCATTTTCAAGCGCTCCGCTGAAAGCAGCAACTTGGAGTAAACCCATTTCATCCTATCAATTATTTCTTTTGTGAGGCATAGCTACCACTGGTTTTGTCATACACATAAAAACTTGTTCCTTGGAACTTATGATTTATAAAACTTACATTTTTTTAATGTTTCAAAGCATCAGGCTTCATCACGCTCATAGCAGGATTTTTGGCTGTAAAGTTCTCCTGTCGATACCACTTCTGCACAGCAGTATGCCCTTTTCTGAGAGGGGAAAAAGGCTTTTTTAGGTAAGGGAGATGTTTTCTGGCTTAGGCTTCTTGGCATGTCCCAAGTGATCGCCTCAGCAGCACAGTGAACAAAAGTGCTGGTGAAAATCTAATTTGGTACAGGTGTAAGTGACTGAAAAACTACCCAGGGCGGCAGTCAGTGGAGAGCTGTGGGAGCTGTGGAGACACCAGGGGACACTGAGGAGAGCTGGGCCCAGCACTCCAGATGTGTCTCACCTATACTGTGTGAAGCAGAAGGACCTTCTTCAGTCTGCTGGTGATGCTCCTCCTAATGCAGCCCATGATGCTGGCTGCCTTCTTTCCTGCAAGAGTACATTGCTGGCACAATGCTGAGCGTGGTGACCCCCAGGAGCTTCAGTGCATTTTCTGCAAAGCTGCTTCCTAGGTGGTCAGTCCCCAGCCCATCCTGATACATGGACTTGTTCCTCCCTAGATGCAGGACTTTGCATGTGCCTTGGCTGAAGTTCATGAGATTCCTTCCTGCCCATTTCCCCTGCCTGTGGAAGACCCTTTGAATGGCAGCACAGCCAACCCTCTGGTGTATCAGTCGCTCCTCCCAGTTCTGTATTGTCTGCAAACTTGCTGAAGGTGCACTCTGTCCCCACATGGAAGCCACTAATGAATAAGTTAAACAATATTGGCACCAGTATCAACCCCCTGGGATATAGCACTAGTGACTGGCCTCCAGATGAACTTCATGCCACTGATGACAGCCCTTTGGGTTTAGTGGTTCAGACAGTTTTCAATCAACTGGATTGATGTTCCTGCCGTCCTGCTAGTGACTTATTTTTATGTCTATATGGGGAAGTTATTTATCCTGATTTTCTGGCAATTGGCATAGGCACCTAAGTTGGAGACCTAAATTGGGTCTGGGTGGTCAACAGAAGGACACACGAGCCCTCAGGAGGTGCTGGCATTGCTTAAAAGCAAAGAGGAAAATGTACGTAGTTAAGTGTCTGTGTCACATTGGGTCAGTCTGGCCTGTTCTCTTGCTGGGCTTCCATTTTTTCATCCTTTTGTCATCTCCCTCAGCTGAAACGTAAGCTTTTTGGGAAATGCTTTCTATCGTGTGCTATGCCACCTCCAGGCCAGGGACAGGCTCATGGTGGTTTTGCAGTACAAATAACACACAACTGCTTCTGCTCTTCGATTATCTGTGGTCTAAGATTCAATGATCTTGTCACCTGGTCACTGATTTGACCCCACTGACTTTAGTGGGTTATTCCTGTTGTACTTCTGTAAGGGAAGGATCTGCAGCTCCACACTAGGGTATATAATTCTTAAAAAATCTCACAGGTTTTTAAAAGCCCAGGGCATGGCTGTCTGGTACCAAGGGCATGGTGCTTGTAAAGCAAAGCACATCTTCAAGATTCAGTTGTGGCAGCATTAGTAGAGGAGACTTAATGACATTGGGGAGAGAAGTGACTCTCCTTAGCTGCCACCAGTAAATTGTTTCATCCCCAAGTGTGCCATTTTTGTTTGTGAAATGCGTGTTTCCTGCATATTTTGCGTCTTGATTTAATGTGAGTAGAAAGGGTTACAATACAGATGAACTACTTATGACCTTAGTTTAAAACAAAAAGACACTTTAATTATGTTTATGTTGGGAACTGGTGAAATGAGATCTTAATGTTTGGTCAGGTGCAGTTCTCTTGATAACCACATGGATCTTTATTCTGCTGTATATCACTTGCAAGTAGTTGTAAAAGATGTAGATGTAGAAAATGAATGACTGGATTTGCATCAAAGGACAAATAAGATATTCTTCTGTAGAGGCCCTGAGTGTGGTTGCTTAAAGCATTCTGATAAGGGAGAAAAGAATAAGATTTGTAGAATGGTTCTGTGAAAAGAGGTGGTTATAACTCAAATTTCACTAAAATTTTGCAGCTGTGAAATGTGATAAAACCCAGGTTGTATTAAAAGAAAAAAAAATCAGTAATTCTTGTAAGGATGAATCGGTGCCCAATTTATGATCAAATTTGGGAGATCAAATTTCAGGCTTCCCCGAGAACAATGACTATAAAGAGGAGACAAAATTACCAATATGAATTTCATTTCAGTTTGCACTTACTGGCAGAATAAACACCAGATCAGTTATAAATCCTTCCTTCACTATTCCAGTCCTCCTGAATGCTGGCTGGATGGTGGGTAGGCAGCCATGCCTTTCTGCAGAAGGGGTTTGGATGAGGCTGTGGCTGGTGTGCACGTGGGGCTGGTGTAATAACGTTGCTGAGACTGTGACAGTTGCTGTGACAGCCTGTATGTTGTAGCTGAAGTGCTGTCGTCGGACACGTTGATGTATTGTGTGAAGGCTTCAGGCTGTAGTGTGGAGATAAGAGAGGGAATTTTCTGTCTGACTTGGGCAAAAAATACTCTAAAAAGCTTTCCTGGATGGGTATCGATGACAATTAGCCTGCAGCTGTGCTCCAGAGAGACCAAAGATGTCTGGACTCTGTTCAGCTTGAAGATAGGTTTTTCTTCTGACCCTTTGCAGAAGACCTTTAATCACTTGCCCCTCAAATTTTCCAGTATAAATCAAGAATAACTGTCTCTTTCTCACTCTCCTTGACTCTTTCCTTTTTACTTATTTTGCAAGCTTTTGGCACCACACTGTTCTTCAGGGGCTGCCACAGCAGCTAGCATAACAAAGCCCCATGTCGCTGATACCCCTGGCACTGACATAATTAACAGGAATAATTGATATGATGAGGAATCATTACAGCCTTCCATGCAAGTCTTTAATTTTGCAGGATGCTTTGGAAGGGGATTTTCAGACAGCAGCAGTGGCAGAAGTGGTTCATTTTTCACATCTTTTTGTTAATTGCTCTTGTTGTGACCAAACTTTTCCCTTCAGGAAAGGTTTTGTCAAGCCAGTATTGACCAGTATTGCTTAGGTGGAAAACCTTCAGCTTTTGTGAGCACGTAAATGAGGAATCTTTGGCTCTTAGGGAAAATGTATTATTTATTGCATAGTGATTTCTAAGTTGCTGTAACAGCACTTGTTGAAGCACTTTTTGAAGGACCAATGTTATTTCTGTGCTCTTGGTGCCGATAAATCAGTCCTTTTACCAAGAACTGTATTGGACAGCCACAGAAGAAGTTGTGCAAATTCCAGGTAACATCATCTCAGCAAGGAAGCTTTAGTACCTGCTAAATACCTAAAAACCAGGATAAGAGTCAATGCATTAACTTTAGGGCTTCAATAGAGGCATATAGTTCTGTCTTAGTAGCAAGAATGCTTGTTGATCCTGTGCTTCTCTGAATTTAATCCCTGTGTTCCCCCCAGGTAGGTACTCAAATACATATGTAAAAACGTTGCTTGTTGTCTAGGAATAAACACACTCATTGCTCACACATGTGAGGCTGGTATAATTTCTGGTCCTTATTTCAGAATTACTCAGAAAGAAGAAAATTCACTCCCTACCAGAAAAAAAAACCCCAGGGAAACTGTCAATAATTAAAAAGCCAGGACAGATTCATTTTATCCGTGTTCCTAGGAAAATGCACTGGTACTGAAGCAAACAACTATACACATGTGGGCTACCTGGGCCATTCTTCCAAGAACAGCAAGCTGCAGGTACAAAAGTAGCAGCTTTTGACTAGAAACCAGAAGTTGAGCTTCTTCATGGTTAAGGCTTGTCAGGGTTTTTCACAGCAAACTTGTCCAGTGCTTGTGGCTGGCTGATGATATTGAATGTTTCCAAAAGCTTTTTTTTTTCCTCTCTCTCTTTTGGATGGAGTAGAACTGATAGACATCTGCCTAGAACATCTCAGCTTATCCTTTGGAGATTTGTCATCCTTCTGGCTTACACTTCTTCCTTGGCAAGAAGGAACAAACTTATAAGTATTTGAGTACATTTACATGTCATAGCTATGGTTGTCAGTATTTTTGAGTCCACATACAGATGTTCACTCAACCTTACCCTAATGATGAGCACAAATTTAAGCCCATGTACACCTTCAGATGATTTCTCACACTGTGACATTTGTGTCAGATGTAGGATCTCAAATGTCTATTGTGCATTATTATTTTACTTTGCACATGTTTCTCATCCATTTCTGGTTTTAAAAAATAATGCTGTGCTCTTACAGCTAATTACTGAAAACATGTAATGGTGGAGTTCATGACCTTAAACCGATACAAAAAGTAGAAAGGGAAGTTAAGAATCTGGATGATGATGGAGAAGTTGCTGGAGTGAAATTTGGGAAACTGAGCTAATTCTTGATCTGTTACTGCCAGGAATGAGTGTAGAGGAATCCCCTGATTCCCTACAGAGGAATCTCTGCATTCTGTGTTTTCCATAGCAATAAAATGTCGCTTCTTTTCTGTTAGCTGGGGTTTGTCTTAGCTAATGTACTTCACATGCATAAGCTGAAGCTTCCCAGATGCTGGAGGTGCTTAACACATCTGTGATGATGTTTAGTGTTTTAGGTGTTGTGGTGGTGCTGAGTAGACGGTTGGATTGGAGATCTTGAAGGTCTCTTCCAGCCATAACGATGCTGTGTTTCTGTGATTATTTGTAGAATCACACAAACTTTTAGGTTGGAAGTGACCCCTAGAGTCTCTGTTCCCAAATATTGTTCAGAGCAGTGCTAGCTTTTATCCCTGACCAAGCTATTAGGGTTTTAGTGGAGTTCTGAAAATCTCCAATGTTGGATCCTTACGAAGCTCAGCAAAGGCAAGTGCAGAGTCTTGCACCTGGGGAGGAACAACCCCGTACATCAGTATGTTCTGGGGATGATCAGCTGAAAAGCAGCTTGGCAGAGAAGGACTTGGAGGTCCTGGTGGACAATGAATTCAGCAAGAGCCAGCAATGTGACATTGCAGCAAAGAAGACCAACAGTTTCCTGGGCTGCATTAGTAAAAATACTGCTGGCAGGTTGAGGGAGGCACTCTTTCTTCTCTGCTTAACATGGATGAGGCCACATCTGCAATGCTGTGTCCAGTTCTGGGCTCCCCAGTACAAGAAAGATACGGACTTACTGGACCAAGTCCAGCAAAGGACCACAAGTTGATGAAGACACTGTAGCATCTGACACATAAGAAGAGTCTGAGAGAACTGGTAAAAAGTCTGATGTATCTGGAAAACCTGGGTATAATCCCTGCATGAGAATCCAAAGGGAATTAGCAGACAGAGGGAAATTTCTTCCAGTTACAAGCGAGGTCACTGCTAAAACATCTGGAGGAGGTGAAAGAGTAATTTATTTAGTTATTCATCTATTGATATTATTACTACTTATTTGACTGTGTCACTGTCTTCACCTATGGTCCGCACACCTGAACCCCTTGCTGCCTTTTAACTCCAGTTTATAGTTGTTCACACAGCCCACTTTGCCAAGGGTGCATCTGCTTTCTGGGTTAAGCTTTCCGGTCCTGCTGCAGAAGGGGGTGTGTGTATGAGACAGGGAAGACCTGTGGAGGGGAAATAGCTAGATTTGAGAAAGCTGAGCTTGCCAGACAAAGTAAGCCCTGGGTATTTTGGGAGGGAAAATGTTTGGACACAATTCAGACTTCTCCAGCTGGAAAGAATAGCTGCTGAGATCCCGCAGAAGTGAGTTAACCAGCACAGGCTTTCTCTGGCTTCGCAGTGCATTGACTAAACACGGAGCCTGTTGAGTGATCAGCACCAGCCTGAAGAGAAGTCAGGATGCTGAAGGCCAGCAGATCATGGTACCCTTTCATTAACTGGGGTGGATTTTTGTGCCTTGCCCCCATCTTGGAAGACTGCTCTGTAACTCAAGGGTCCTGTCTCCAGGTGGTGTATGTGGTTGCAGGCTCACTGGCTCCATTGCTCAGACAGAAATCGGTTGTCCTCATCGAGAGCTGGAAATGGAGAAATAAATTAATTTTGTGGTTTTCCTCCTGAAATCAAAACAATGAGAAATTCCACTGTTTCAAAACATGCATTTAATATTGTATTGCTTACCATGTGCAATGGTGATGGGAACCCCACGCCTGTTGGGAAGAGCTCAAGCCAAAGGAGCATAGGAGACTACACTCCTAAGCCTCTTTTCTCCATCCGTTCCCTCAGAACCGTGCTTCTGTCTGGGTAGCTGTGGAGGTGTTAGATTAGCTCACTGGCCCAAGGTACTAGGATGCTGTTGCAGAAGATACACCTAAAACAAAACCCCTCAGTAATTACCCCTCAGTAAAGACAGTCCTGATCTCTGGGAAAGGATGTTCCCAGAAGGGCTGTCTGTGTTGTTCAGGCTTGGGGTCACGCAAGGGTCTGCTAACACTGAAGGACCTGTTTCCAACGTTTGTATCTTTAGAGCTAAGTGCAGACCTAAGAAGATACCTAGAGGACTAAGGATGCAGTTATTTTCTCCACGTACCTCCACTACATACTGACACAAGTTCCTAACACTGGTTTACAGATCTGCTACTTCCACACATCAGTTTTAGATCTAAAACTTGAAAGAGAGAGAGAGATAATCAAACGTGCCTTTCTGAAGGTAGACTTCAAAGCTTCCAAGTCACTTTGTTTTTCTGGAGTTTTCACGTCTTTGTGCTTCAAGACTGAAAAATTCCACTCAAAACACCCCCAGATTCTAATGGGATTTCATTCTTACTGACTGCTAACATGAAAACAGGCTCCTATGGATCTGTCTGGAGCTGGGTTTATCTGTCATTAAGTCTGGATCATGCCAGAATCATCTGTGGCACTCAGTATTGCAGAGCTCACTTTTGTCATGGTTGAATTATTCAGTGGTTGTCCCCGAAAGTAAGGTTAACTGATGAGGAATATAGGTTTTGTACACTTATCCATTAGAAAGAAGAATTCAAATGGAATGTTACGACGTTCTCAGGTGTCTGAATTATATAAAGCTGGCACATTCTGCAATGCTTGATGTAGAAATAATAAAAGATTAAGAAACACTTAGAATAGATGTAGTCTATTGCAGGGATGTGTTAATGTGAAATATAATGGACCTGATCTTCATCTGCCAAACTTAAATATAGCTCCATTGGGTTTTAGGGAGCTGCATTCACTTCCACCAGCAAAGATCTGAATCAGGTTTGACATAGGCTGGGACACAGCTTTTGTAGCCAGTCTGTGTATGAGAGGCAACACTGGTTGATGGTTAAAGCAGTAGACTCAGCCCTAAGATCATTCATTCTGCTCATGGCTCCACCGAAACCGAGGTGGGAGATCCTGCACAAACCAGTTGTGCTGAGGTTTCTGATCTGTGTAAATCAAAAGGCAGTGCTGTTTGCTTGAGAGTTGTCTCTGAGCTCTCCTGATAAAAAGACAGCATATAAAAGCTGGATGGCATTATAATTCATTTTATGTACCATGTGCACCTCTACAAACTTCATGTTGCTCTTTATAAATAGTATATGTGTTCCATAAACACTGCTGTGTTTCCAGAATTTATAGTAAAGGGGGGAAAAGACTGAAAAAATTTAGGGGCTAGAGCTTTTGTAGTTAAGCAAGCTCCAAAAGACTGAAAATGTCTGACTTCATCATACCCTCTTCTCACATTTTACTGATGGTCAAATGTGAGAAGAACATTTTATGGGGTTCAGTGCAAAACTGAGCTGATATCTAAGAGATCAAATGAGGATTTGTTGTTGTTGTTTGGGGAGTTTTTTTGTTTGTTTGCAGCCTGTAGCTGCTCTTACAGTAATCTATTTAAACCCATCATGACTTTTCTAAATGCACTTCAGCAAAATAATGCTGAAAGCATTATACTCCCTGAGCTCAGGTAGTCCTAACTGAACCTGTCATCAGAATCTGCAGAGCATGGCCCTTTTGTGACTGAGCCCAATTTTGTTCTTTATGGAAGCTTCAAGTCAGCTGCCAAGAGTAACTTTAGTTCCCATCTATCAAAGGTGAAATAGCAGCCCTCTGCCCTTGGCAGTTTGGCTCTTCAGCTGGGTGTGGAATAGAGCCAAACGTAACAAATGGAAAGACTCGAGCCAGGAAATAAACACAAAATAGACCCTGCCATTGCTACAGGGGGGAGAGATGCTTGGCTATCTTAAATAGGCATGATGCAATGTCACTGCTGGTGACAGCGCTGGAGCTGCCTGGGCAATATTTTGAACTGGGGTGTCTGTCTGGAGGAGCAGGGTTTTTGGGAGTGGACAGTGGCCATCAGTGTTGAAGGACAGCCAGGAATTGTCTCATGTAGCAACCTTACCACGTCATTGTCAATGGGCTATGTGCTATTTTTGGTTTGACAGCTATTCTGATATGAACTGTCTGTCAGAAGGAGTGAGATGGACCATCAGCTGCTGAGAGGGTTTTGCCTGTAGTTGATATTGATGGATCTGAAAATTACCACTGGCAGGAGGGAGCTGATGGGCTTCGGGTGGGGGTGGGAATGGTGTCGGGAGGAGGGTGTCAGTGCTCCATTGAAATGTGCTCACAGTGAAATGAGCTGTAATTCCAGCTCGGTCTGGGATGGGGTGGGAAGGTGGCTCTGGCCAGGGTGTGTGGATACGTGTTGCTTATTAAGCAGAAGGTTTTTTCCATTGCAGAAAGAGATGTTCATGTGAAAAACGCTGTGCTGATGGGAACGACCAAATCAAAACCCAGCAGCTGACCTTTTTTGTTTGTGCTAGAAAGCAGGTTTTAATGCTGACACATGTCAACAGTCAGTCTTGTGTTACAGCTTCACTTGGTCTCCTCTCCTAAGCCACTCTGACATCGTGCCCCCATCTTATTCCTCTCTTTTTTATGGGTATTTCATTTGGACTTGTTCTTGCAATACGCTTGCATCTTTTAATATGCTTCTTCTTAATTTTTATTCCTTATAATTCTCTTATTTTCCCATTATTCCACACCATTATGGCCCTGTGTAGTGCTCTTTTTAGTGTAGTAGCCTATTGAAATGGCTAATTATAGATGTTGTTGAGGAAGGGTATGTACTGGCAGAAATGAGGTCACAATATACCTATTGTGGAAATCTCTTTCCAAGCTTAAGAATCAGGACCTGGAGTATCTATCTATCCTGACCAAAGTACTGTAGATGGCTGATGCTGCTGGATGTCTAGCTTTGGCTACAGTTACAGTGTTCAGAGCTATAGTGCATAGTTTCAGTGGTTTAGAACATGCAAACCAAGCCTTTAAACTAGATGTTAATCTGGAGTTCTGAACTGCAGAAAGATCCACTCCTGTCCAAGCCTTGCTGGTTCCAGGACTTGCTGGTTTTCCAAGACCACCTTTGAGAAAAGGTCACTGGACTGAGATGGTTTGTAGGACCAGAAGTTTGCCCAGAAGTCAAAATCCAGGCCAAGGTATGCTGTGTCCTTTCCACAGGGACTGATACAAAGGAATAACTTAATGGCTCGTCTTTAAAGACCTCACTATATCCCCTGACCTTGTGGATCCATCATGCTTTGGCAGCCCTTTCTCTAAGGAAAGCGTGTTATGCCTACGTGTGTTCTAGCTGCTTCCACTTTAGAATGTGTAGCAACTTTCTTGTGGTTCTGCTTATGCACTGAGTGCAGCTCTTACTCTTTACAGGCGTTGCTAGGACTGGATTACAACTTTTGAAGGCCTTTTCTTTCAGCTTAATGTTTCACTGCACTCAAGCTAATATAGCTTATTTAAAGTGTCTGTTCTTTTTATTAAAGGCTTTTGTGTCTTCTCCTCCTCTGTATAATTATACGATCGTGCGGTCTGACATTGATTTATAGAACTGCTAGCTGAAATGGTGCTAAAAACAGCATCAAAGTCTATATACAACAAATGTGAAAGTATAGAGCATGGTGTCTTCAGGGCATGGGACAAAGCTGGCCTAACCCTCTGAGATTTGTTACAGTGTGTAGGTCTCTTCATCCACATCTCATATACATCAGACATTGAGCTCCAAACACGTTCTCTACCATGAAATACCTTGACTGCGAACCCACAGTACAACGTTGTCTTGGCTCAGCTAAGGATTTGTCTTCTCTTCATGATGGATATGGGCAGGCCGTCTGTGTCTGGACTGGAGGAGAGCTGAGAGGATGACTTTCAGTTTTGCCTGCTTATGTAGCAGTAAGTTTTTTCCTTAAGATTTGACAGAGAAGAGTGTAGTACCCAAAATGCATGTGATCACTGAACCTTTCCTGGATAAAGATTCTCATCCTTGCTGTGACTGCAGTGTTGTGTGTGCTGTTTGCCTTTGTTTAGAGTTACTGAAAAGTTATCTACTGATTTTTGCACTTTCCTCTTTAATTAAGCCAGAGGCCACATTAAAGTCTCCACTGGCTTCTATTTGAATTGGAGAGTCTAGAAACTATATGTTGCACAGAGTTTTTGTTTCCCCCCTGCTTTTTCCTAAGCCTCGTGGTTGGATTTTAGCCACTCCTTCTTTTCATCTGGGTTTTTGGGAGAACATCTTGTGAAGTTATGCAGTCCTTAGGTTTTGAGTCATGCATACCTGGGGCTATGACAATGTGTGACAGCCTTGGCAGTAGTGACCATGAAATAGTAGAGTTCAGGACCCTAATGGGAGCACAGTACAACCCCTGAATTTAAGGAGAGCAGGATTCAGTTTTAGTGGTATAACTCTGGTTTTGATCATCTCTAGATCTGAACCTTATCTACAGATCTAAAACTTATTCTTTAAAAAAAAAAAACCCCACAAAGCAAACCAGAGAAAGTAGGTCACAAATACTTTTAATTTCCCAAGAAAGCATTTCTGCTCTCAGGAGAGGGAGTGTGTAAGTCTTGAGTTGTGAGCAGAGCTCCATAAAGCTGTGAGACAAAACTGTTTGCAGTGAAAGAACCAGGTTAACTCATCCATAAATTCAAGCGATAGGCTTCAGATATTTCTTGAAATCTCCTTCATGATTATGAGTTCACACATTTGTGCTTACTTGAGCTTGCAACTTTAGTATGAAGTGAGTAGCTGTGGGGAGTCTTGGAGAGCTAAGCAGAGATGAAAGATTCACTCCAAATGCAGTTACTTAAATAGTAATCTTATAGTATTTTGCTCGCCATGGTGATGAGCAGGCGATATAATTTTATAGGTAGCTAAACAAAGGTTTGTGTTAAGGTGCCTAAGTGCCTGAGGAGCTGGAAGCACTTCTTATTCAACCTCACCAGCTTCACTGCAGCTGGATCTGCCAGAGCCCCTGTGTTTGAGCCCCGTGTCACATTGTTTGAAAGTGGATTAAGCCCAAACAATTGGAAATGTTTAAGCATTTCATCTTTTCTGGATTCAGTGGGATGTGGGGCAGCGTTTTTGAGAACTCTGCAAGGAACTAATTTTAGATGTTTAAATATCAAATAATCCAGTTAACTACGTGTCAGTTTATTGGAGTTCCAGCCCTGGGCAGAATTGTGGGAAAGCTGATAGGGATTTGGTTAGTGAAGACAAGGAGGACAGCGATGCAATTACAATGTTTGTCAGCATGGCTATACTGAACATAGGTCTTGTCAGACACTTGATCAAGAGAAATTGGAAAGCTTTGTGCCTAAATATACCAAAGCATCTTTCAAATGCTTTTAATTACTATTGAGCAAAATTTTGGACAATAATGAGCAATAGATTATATGAGCAGATATTTTCTGTAGAAGCACTTTCAAGTGATTAAGGACAAGGGAAACAGCATTCCTGCAGCTAATGAAACAGCTTTCTGAGATGCTTTACTGGCATTTTACAAGATTGGCACTGAGCCCAGCACCAGTCAACAGTGTCATTAACGATCCAAAAGTAAATATGCAATCACAGCTGATAAAATTTGTGGGTGTCAAAATGATGAAGCACCTATAAATAATAACGAAGACAAGCTTTTAGAGAGGGCAATTTTGACTGCTTGTCAGCCAGGCCCGTGCAAATGATCTTTCTATTACAGACAAATGCAATCTGCTGCCTCTAGGAATGCAGGTAATTCTCAAAGAATAAGTGATGGTGTTCTGAAAACACTGATTTTGAAGACAATCTTGTGGGTGTGTGCCTCAGCAGTTTGGTCTGCACTGGTAGTCACAGACTGGGAGTTGTGTGTGTGTTTGGGGGTGAGGCGGGTATCTGATGAACCTTTTGGGCATATTGGGAGAGAATAAGTTGGTTAAAAAAATACCTTATTTGGGAGCATTGGACAGACCCAAACTGATATCTTTTAGTGTCAAAATATGGATAAACTAATCAGAGAGGAGAAGCAACACATAAAATAACTTGAGGGATGGGGAAAACGCTTTTGATAAGTGATTTAATGAGCTTGATCTCTTCAGTTTGTCAGAAAGATGATTGAGAGGTGACCTGATTGCACCCCAGAAGTATGTTCTCTGCAAGAAATGACAAAGTAGTTAAGATGCTATTTAAACTAACAGCAGCATAGCAAGAACCAATGTTGGTTGGCAAAGGAAAACTCGGGCAACAAGATCCCTGTTTTTAACAGAAGTAATTATCCTTGCAGCCAAGGAGATGAAGGACTGAAGTCTTGATGTCTCAAACTCCAGATACTCTCTGTGAGAAATGCTGTTACCAGAGGTTGCTGGGCTTTGACTCGGGGTAACAGTGAAATGACAGATGCTCAGAGGTGATGGGTGACAAATCCTTTCTGGCGTTCACACTTCCAGAGCCTTTGTATTTCAAGCCCTACTTTAAGTCCTGGCCCAGGATCCTAAGGAAACATGGGTGTTATGGGCAATGTCACCACTGCTGTAGTTGTATCCTGTACAAAGAACTTCCATAGTTCATTAAAATTGCTTGGAGGGGTGCAGTAACAGTCATATGGTCACATTTCATCCTGTGATATCCTAAAAGCAGCTTCCTAACTTACAGAGGGGGAAAGCCATGTGTGAAGCACCTGGCCACTTGGAACAGGCCAGACACGGGACCCCACTTGCCAAGATAAACTGCCTTGGTTCCATCATGCCTGCACGCACCCTCTGCAGGGTTGGGTTTAGGAGGCACACTGCAGACCTAGCTTTTGAACACCTTTCTTCTGTACACATCCAATCCAGATGTTCTCTCATCAACCTGGTGCTTATGCGCTGCTTAATGCTTCTCTTGAAGCAGAGAGGCTTTCAGACTATATCTCATTTTATGTATCTGTGTAAAAGCATTCTTTTTATAGCTGAAGTTGCTCAGCTTCACAGCAGTGGTGAGCTCTATCCTTCTGGTTCATTACTCTTTCCCTAGAGCTTAGATATAAAACCTTCCCATTAGGTGCTCTCACTGCAGTCGCAGTTTGTTGCGCTGTGCCAACTTGTGAATGCATTGTCTAACAGGCTCGTTTTTATGCTAAAAGAAGGTGGGAAGAAGTAGGGAAAGGAGAGGGGAAATAGTGTTAATGGAGACAGCAAGATGGGAACGTCTCAGAACTAAGAGTAAGCAACCTTTATTGGTGCAGCCTCTGCCTTTCGCCCAACCTCTGGCAGCTGTGGTTCAGGTCTGAGCCTTTTCAGTGACTCCAGTGGCCTTTAGATAAGGCTTTTTCTACTGAGGTTGAGCCCCAAACTCCTGTAGGCAACTCATGTATTTGGAGCCATCAAATGCACTTCTGCTCCCCTGAAGGGCCACTGGGAATGACTCCCTCTGCCAAATGTAACCCACTTCAGGTTATGAAGCCTAAAGTTTCTGCTCTTCAATGCTGGACGTAGCAAGTTACCTTTACACTGGAGTGGGTGTCACAGTGTTTGCTGGACCTTCAGTAGGCAGGTTCCACTGGCTACAGCAACTTCCAGGTGTTTGAATGGTTGGTGACACAACCCATGACTGCCACAGGGGCTTGTTCAGAAAAAGGCTCCAGTGACCCTTGGAGAGAAAACAGAGTTAAGTTCCTGCTGAAAGCTATTTGGTGTATCTGGATACTCTTTCTTGGAGAGAGTGGTTCCCCACACGTGTTCACTGCTTTTTGTCTGGCACTCCAGTACTTTCTCTGCATTGCAACAGTGTGTTTTTAGGCTGTGGTTTGTGGCTTAGTCCTGGATTTCCAATTGCATCTCATCTGGGAGATCACTAAGGCATTTTTATTCAGAAAAGGACAAGAATTCCTGTTTTAGAACATCTTTCTGGTCTTGGAAAATGCCCTGAAAACGGCCTCGTGATATGTGACATAGCTCCTGGCAGCATGAGGAGTAAGAAGGGAAACTAAGTCTTCAGTTTTCATCTAATGAAGTTTGGATTTTTTAATGAGATTCTCCTACTTCCCTTGTCCCCTTCCCTTGTCCCCTTCCCTTGTCCCCTTCCCTTGTCCCCTTCCCCCACAAAACTGAAGTGGTTATAGGCACTACCCAGGGGTGACAGATACAGGAAGGGTTGTCTTGTTCAGCGATCATTTTCACATTGTTTGTTTTCATTACCATACCAATAAAGTGGCAACACTTTAGTAGATCACTAGGTACACGTTAATTTTTCACAAATAATTGAACTTCACCTGAACCAGCTGCTCTTTCTCTCTCACTGTGAGAGCTAAATATTATTCTTTGTCACTCTCCTGTAAGGGGGATCTGGTCATCAAGCACTTTGGTGCTGGGAAGAAGAGACAGGAGAAAAAAATTATTATGGACACAACCAAAGAAGAGGAAAGGGAAGAGATGCGAGGGTCAAGGGGTCAAACTTAAGTTTGGAGAGAATTGCATGGCAGTAAGCAGGGCATCCTTGATGATGCCTGTTGCTCCTCAGAGGCACTAAAGGGAGCCAGTTGATGCCATCCTCAGGTGTTGTGCTTGGATACCTGAGAGGCTGGGATATAGAAATGGGCCCTGTCATCACCTCCACCTTCTCCATCACCTTTCCTCCTCTTGATGCTTAGAGGACAAGTTCAACCAGGATTAGGAGAAGGTCAGAGAGGTTATACCACAGCCTTGGGTGGAGAAAAGATAAATGGAGAGGGTAGGGGAGCAGTAGAGCCAGGATCAGGAGGTTAGGGAGGAGCCAGAAAGGAGGACTACAGCTGGGAACATTCAAGACTGCAGCTTGGAGCAGAAGAGCTCAAGAGCTTCAGTTAGCAATCAGTCTGTGTATCACAGGCACTTTCAAGTGTGGAGGTAAAAGGACAGTAAAAGTTCAAAACAGACCAAATCGTTCCCCCCATCCCCCAAGGAGATTGGGGCATGTGTTTACAGCTTAAAAAGAGGATGGAGGAAATGGAAAAAGCTTTGAGTGATTTCAGTGTGTCAGGCCCAAAGGCAGTTTTAGAGACACATCAAATGCAAAGACTTCAAAGAGGAGCACTTAGGAGGTGCACATTAAGCACAGCTTTGGCCCCAAGCTCCTTGCTGGATGTTCCAGCAGCTTTATTGACTCTATGGACTCACAAGCAAGACTGTATATTGTTATAAGACAACACATGATGGACTTTTATGCACACCTTGTTGGGAAGAGGCCAGTTCTCCTAGAACAGATCCAAAATAACTAGTCCCTTATGAAAAAACTTGGCTCTTACCACTCTGTTATTTTTATTGGTTTCCTAAAATACTGAGCCCTTCAGAAGAGAAACAGATGGGCGAAGATGCCCATCACTACAAGCTCTCATTTTAATGTTGAATATAAGGCAGTTTTTGGAGAACGAGTGGAATAGACAGCTTGAAGGTTACAAAGGACAGTCTTTGCAGGAACATAACAACATCTGTGTGCCATTGCTGCTATATAATTTTATCCATTTAACTACCTGGCTTGTGTTTTTTAAATTTACTTTAAGCCAAAAATTACAGGATTTTACATTGAAGGCTTAAAGGTCAGAGCACTACTAACAGACAAAGCTAATTTATACCCTATAAATATGACCTTAACGTGGGAGCTCTAAGACAGGATGCAGTTTAGCCTTTAGGCACTTAATTTTCCCCAGAAATCTTTCTAAAGCTGGGATGGTTATAAAGGTATTATCAAAGTTCATGACCTTTCCTGAGAAATCTGTATCCAATTTGAAGCAAACCTGGACTGTTCAACAGGTTTGCAAAGAAACTGGACTTGAGCTCGACGGAAAGTTCACGATTCTTATTAACATTATTTTTGGAAGCTGATCTCTGAAGGAAATTCTAGGGGCTTTTTGTGCAAAATATCAAAGCAAGTCGCAGCACCAAAACCAGGTGAGTGTAACGTGTATGTTCCAGAACTCCTGCTTTTAACTTTGAGGTCCAGTGAAGTTTAAATATTTGATATTATTACTTATTAATCCACTACAGTAACATGTGTTTAACAGTTCAAGAAAATTATATTCTGGACAATACAGAAAGTTGACAGCTATTTCCAGATGGTTCAGGCAACAGATACCGTGTTAGCTCTGTTGAGGTACAGGACACACAAAGGTGAGGTGAAGTCTTACAGGCTCTCACAGAGAGATCTGTGTTAGATACAGGAGCTCACTCCTAGTCTAGTGTGTTAAATCCACTGGGTTGTTGTAGGCAGGCCAAAGCGTGGAGCTGTTGTCACTGTGTATAATGTAGCAAATCTGACATTTTCAGAAAGTATTGGGCTTAATTCTCGCCCAGTGTAGATAAATCAAACATTTCTGGATGTACAGCAGCCTCAGAGTGAGCATCAGCAAATCCACAGGTGTAATAAAACTTCAAATTCCACTCAGCCAAAAAGTCCAGGAAGAAAAGCAGGGCATCTCCAGTGAGACCTGGGCTTAATGATGGTGCTGTCAAACGTAGAGTGTCTTTGCTTGTTAAAGCAGAGGTAGCAAGGTGTCACGCAGGATGACTGCAGAGGCAAGGTTGGCCACATTCAGGCATCTTATCTGTGATTATTCCTTGCTTCATCACCAGCCATTGCCAGAGAATGCTGCAATTCAAAGTGCTTGAAGCTGTCGGAGCACTCACAGTGCTGAGATACTTCAAGGACCAATTGGTTTGGACTCGTCTCTTAAATTGGTTTTGTACTGCATCTGTAAACAGTGCTTTGCCTCTCTTCTCTGTTCCCCCTCGATGGTGGAAGTTCAGCTCTCACCAGCAGGGACAGCAGCCTTGTCCTCTAACTCACACAGTGTTCTGTCACGTCCCTAGCCAATTTTAGAGATTGGCAGGCAGGAACAAAAGTGCAGGGCTTGACTCCACACAAGCAAAGCCAAGTGGTTGCTAATGGCTTTGTCCTGTTCCTGGCCCTTCCAGCAGTGTCACGCTGGGACCTAGTCAGCCTGATTGCTGCAGCAGAGCCTTGCCCCATCGCAGCATGGCAGGGCTCAGCTCGAGCCACAGACTCCATAATGACTCTGGGATGGCAGAGAGTTGTAGAATCATAGAACGGTTTAGGTTGGAAGGGACTTTAAAGATCATCCAGTTCCAACCCCCCTGCCATGGGCAGGGACACCTCCTACTAGACCAGGTTGTTCCAAGCCCCATCCAACCCTGAATACTGGGCATCCAGGGAGGGGGCAGCCACAGCTTCTCTGGGCACCCTGGGCCAGGGTCTCACCACCCTCACAGCAAAGAATTTCCTCCTAATATCCAATCTAAATGTCCCCTCTTTCAATTTGAAACCATTTCCCCTCATCTTATCACTCCATGCCCTTGTCACAAGTCTCTCTCCAGCTTTCCGGGAGCCCCTTCAGGTACTGGAAGGTGCTCTAAGGTCTCCTGGGAGCCTTCTCTTCTCCAGGCTGAACAACCCCAACTCTCTCAGCCTGTCTTCATAGCAGAGGTGCTCCAGCCCTCTCATCATCTTTGTGGCCTCTTCTGGACTCGCTCCAACAGGTCCATGTCCTTCTTATGCTGGGGACTCCAGAACTGGACCCAGGACTGCAGGTGGGGTCTCACAAGAGAAGAGTAGAAGGGGAGAATCCCCTCCCTGGTCCTGCTGCTCAAGCTGCTTTAGATGCTGCCCAGGATTCTGGTGGCTTTCTGGGCTGCAAGTGCACACTGCCAGCTCATGAGTAACTCTGCTTGGATCCCACAGCAATACCAAGAAATGTTACAGCCTGAAGCTGTGCTGGGTTTTCTACCAGGAACCTCACAGTCTTCAAAGAAATCAAGTAATAACATTGATCTTTATATAAAAGGCACTAAATAATTTTATTTTTTTTAGCCTTAGCACCATTCAAACAATCTGGGCAGGAATATACCCTGGTCCCTATGACAAATCTATTATCCTATTATTTGATCTTTCGAGGTCCCCTCCAACCCCTGGGATTCTGTGATTCTGTGATCCTAATCTTTGTATTTCCCATCAGCCTCTACCCAATAGTATAAATGGTTATTTTTTGTGAGGTGTATGGAAAACCAGCAGTCTCAGGGCTAGTTTGAACAGTATGAGGGTGCAAATTGCACCATCCCAGACGCCTGTCAAGGGACCCTAATCTGGTCCCCTCCTTCCCATTATCACCCAGGACAGTTGCCTGAGTGCCATGGCAGGGCCTGGTTCTGGGGCTGTGGCACAGGGAGTGAATCTGTCCCTCAGGGAACCTGGTTTTGTAGTGATCGTGTCACCCTTAGCACAGTTCCTAACCTGAGAGCCTTGTATGAGAAGGTAACTGGGTGGACAGATGATGGCAGAGCAGTAGATGTGGTTTATCTTGATTTCATTAAGGCATTGGACACTGTCTCCCACAGCATCCTCACAGCTAAACTGAGGCAGTGTGGGCTGGGGGGTCGGGCAGTGAGGTGCATGGTGAACTGGTTGAAGGGAAGAAGTCAGAGTTGTGGTCAATGGGATGGAATCCAGTTGGAGTCTGTGACCAGTGGAGTCCCTCAGGGGTCGGTACTGCGACCTGCACTGTTCAATATTTTCATCAAGGGCCTGGATGAGGGAACAGAGTGAACCCTCAGCCAGTTTGCTGGTGACACAGAGCTGGGAGGGGTGGCTGCCACACCAGAGGGTTGTGCTGTCATTCAGCCACACCTGGACAGGCTGGAGAGTTGGGTGGGGAGAAACTTAATGAGATACAACAAGGGAAAGTGTGGAGTTTGCATCTGGGAAAGAACAACCCCATGGATCAGTGTAGGCTGGGGTCTGACCT
>VZRW01008676.1:36839-115967 GCA_013398125.1 Aegotheles bennettii | reverse complement strand
GGAGTGGGGTCAATTCAAGTGAGTTAAATGCAGTCTGAGGGTACCTAATGCATCCATCTCACTTCTCCACTGCCTCCCTGTGTGATGTAGAATTGTTACCTGTCTCCCAAGCCCAGCAGATGTTAGAGAACTCGTTGCATAGTTCACCTGGCCAGCATATGTCCCTCTGCTTGGAGACCAAAGCAATTCTGAGCTCCAGATCTGTACTCCCTGATTTTGAAGGCAAGGCTCAGTTTGAGATTTGGACACATTGCTGTCTGAGCTGGTCTTCTGGTCAAGGGAGATCAAGTCAATGCAGAGTATGGGGCCTAGGGAGAAGTTCAGCTGGGCAGATTTAAAGGTCTAATTTAGGGTGAGCAGCACAGGTCTATAGGTTTCAGTGAGTGCAGTCAATACCACCAGAGCCCAAATATGAGTTAGCACAACCTGATTTGCACTGTAAGGTCTTTAGGAGTGAAGTGGGAATAAAAAGGAATTGGAACTAACACCTCTCTGTAATCAAGATGCCTAAAATCTCCTTACGCTGGGATTTGAAAGGACTGAATAAGGACCACGAGAGGGTCAGGAATGCCTTTTAGCAGTTGTGTGGGCAACACATGGTAAATTGAAGTCTGGACTTGCTTGAGTGCTTCTGAGCCAGCTGTGATACAATTAGCCATTCGCACAGCAGCGCTTTCCACCTAAGGGGAGACAAAGGGGACATGAGCAAGGCAGCTCTGTGCTGCATTCAGACAATCACAGTGGGCTGAATTGCAGTCAGTTCTTTGACTAATTTTTTGCACATTTTGTATTGGCCATGCCCAAATTCCCTGCGCTCTTTTACCAAGCACAAAAATTGATGCCTCACTCTTAGCACCCACATGCCAAAGCTCTGTGAAAGCATTGGGTGTAGAAGGAGCTAAACAATGTCCTGTAACATTCTTTATGGTGTGTTTAATGGTTAGGCTATTTTCCCCCTAGATGATGGCTAAGTGGTGTTTCATTTGTGCTCTAAAAGCTCTTTCTCAGATACTTTTCCTTTCGCACTGTTAAGTTGGTTTCTTGCTATTTCAGCAGCAGTAGTGATGTTATTGGGATGTGTAATTTAATACATTAGAACTGAGGCAAAACTGGGAGAGGTGAGGTCTTGGAAATGCAGTCCTGAAATCTGTAGGTCTCTCCTTGATCAGCAGCTTCCCAAGAGAGAGAAATGCATTTTGCTGTCATACATATGTCCATTGCAAGGGCTTGCCCTGTGACTTTTACTCACTGTATGTTTTCCTGTGACATTTAATAATTTATAGTGTCCTTGTGTAGGATAACAGTGGCATGTAATCACATAGGCTGGCTTCAATTTGTCATTGTGTCCTCGTAAGGAGGATAAGGCTACAAGCAAGTCACCCTTGTACCCAGAACTCTGGATAAACTGAGGCTGTGTAGGAGAGAGGAGGAAATCTGTTGTCCTTGGAAAGAAATACTGGAAGTTTTTCAACTACAGATGCAATGCTAATGGGGAGAGAGAGACTAACACACCATGAGCTGATATTTCTTTGAATCCCAGGATTTTTAAAGTCTGGCTGACTTTAAGGAATCTCAGTGTAATAGTGTAACACACCTTTGGGACAGAAGGTATTTCAGGAAGGAATAAGAAAACATTACTTGAGCTGGCGCTGTTGTAACTTCACAACAAACATCCTGTTTTTATAGCACTCTTCAGTTTCAGAAGAGCTATGTGATGCTGGTGTGTGCTGCCAAACAAAGAAAATTCAGAAAGAATTCCAGCCTTTTATTCACTTTTGGCCTGACAAGGACCTTTTTTTCTTGTTTTGAGGTTCACGAAGATAAATCTGTAACTACAAATCTTATTTTCCTGCAAGACACACTTGGGGAAAAAAGACAGATGGTTTTCAGGAACCTATGGCAAGCAAATTTCCCACCTGAGTGAGTACGATTTCATTGTATGTTGCATGCCAGAGAAACAATGGGTTTACAATTAAAATGAAATGTGTCATCTTGAAGGATTAGTGCATCCAAGCTGAGGCTGGAGGCACTCGGATCCTCCCACCATGGCTTTCTAGCACTGACACACAAAGCAACAAATGGAGACTTGATCCTGTTTGCTGTGTTTCTTCTTATTACTCCACTGACCCGACCAAGAGATATGCAAGGACTGATTTAATCCATCACCCGTTGTGCCTGATGTCTGTGTGTTGCATAGGCATAGAAAGATGACACATGGATCCCTTCTGACTTTATGACTTCTGTGAAGTTACATGCTTTGCACATGCTTGTTTCAGTCAAGTTATTCCAACCATGTTTTATAGATGGAAAACCCAACACAAGATCAAAGTGCTTGAACAGAGTGGCTTGTGTTGTGACAATGGAGAAACTCAAAATATAAAGAGACATGGGTGAGTTCAACCCATGGTGGAATGGAAGAAATCACTTGCAATGGAAGAAATCACTCGAGATACATAATGATGGAGCTTGGATAGAACTGGAAATTAGAGGTCCATCAAAACCTGAAATTGCTGTTGTTAATGTTGGAATATGCTTGCCAGTGCTGTTTTCAGTAGTATCTGAAGCTAACTGCCTTCCTTCCTGTCTAGCATGTCACCTGCTTCAGGAATGCAAATGTGTTACAATGGGACAGAAGGGTAAAAAATCAACATCTGTTTTTGTTGGAATTACAAATCATTTTGATTGGAAAAGACCTTCAATATCATCAAGTCCAACTGTTTACCCAGCACTGCCAAGTCCACCACTAAGCCATGTCCCTCAGCATCACATCTACATGGCTTTTAAATTCCTCCAGGGATGGTGACTCTACCACTTCCCTGAGCAGCCTGTGCCAGGACCTGGCAACATTTTCAGTAAAGAATTTTGTCCTAATATCCAATCTAAACCTCCCTGGCACAACTTGAGGCCATTTCATTTTGTACTTCATTTCTTACTTGAGAAGAGACTGACATCCACCTCGCTCCAGCCTCCTTTCAGGGAATCATAGAGAGCAAGGTCTCCCCTCAGCCTCCTTTTCTCCAGACTAAACACCCCCAGTTCCCTCAGCTGCTCCTTGTAACATTTACCGTGGATACTGACACAAACCACTAAATTCTGAATTCTTTTGGGATTATGTTGTCTTGGTTACAGAGGTCTTGTCGTGGCCAGCCATTGCTCTAGCAGTGGTCACAGGTGCTCCAAAGCCAGCTGACTCCTGTATCGAAAATAGAAGAGTAAGGCAAGCTACACATCTTGGTGTGTCTTCTGATCCAAAAAGCTTCAGCCAACTGGACAAAAGACAGGTAGAAATGGGCCAACAGCTTCTGAAACTGTTTCTGCCCATTATAAGAAGATGAATATCACTCTTATAAGAAGAGAAATTTATATGGCACTGATTGCTTCTTCCTGGGGTCATGGAACTGGTCAGCTAACAGGTGATCTATGTCTACTGCAGTCTTGCTGCACGGCCTTTCTAGAAATGTTCAACTCTCTCTCTGATAAGGTTGTTATGAGGAAGACCTCATTTTCTCCTAAACGAGGTACCATGAATCCATACTGCAGGAGGGCTGCTCTACCCAGTGCAACTTTGGCCTTTGTTCCACTGAGAGAAAAGGGCTTAATTTCACTCGTGCCAGGTGTAGATGTTTGCTGTCCAGCTCCAAATGTGGATACAAGGCAAAGCGACACCTAAGAGAACTCCTGCTGCAATTTAAATCACCAATTTGTATGTGCCCTGATTGTTTACAAGCCCACAGTAAATGGGCTGATGTCAAGAGATGATGAGTGTGCCAACTCTTCTGAAAGCATCTTGTTACCCAATAATTTCTGTCTTAAACCTGAGACAATATTGGTTAAGCTAAACATGTTGAGTCAGTGGTATTCAGCAGAAATGTATCTATTTGATGAAGCACTTCAAAAATAAATTACCAGCCTTCCTTTGCCTCTCATGTTGACATTTCCTGCTCAGTAACAGCAAAATCAAAACAATAACATTCAGTTTTGTCAGAGTCAAATATTTGGCACCAGTGCAGCCTGAAAATTTGGAATTGTTTTTCTTAGGATGAAAATCCTAATTTTCAGCATTGTCATTCATATTTTTTAATGACAACTTGAAGGAAAATTAGAATGTTGCAACGAGCCCTACATGCAAAACCTGTGTTTACCTGGTGAGTGTGAATGTATTTGAATGCCACAGTGGAATTCAGCTTTGTTAGTTGCTCTGTAGAGGATATGATAAATGCTGAAGTCTAGCCAGCTTCTGTTAGTACTGATAGGCTTATCTATGCTTAGACTGATCAGTGTCTTAAATGTGCTAGAGAGATGCATAGGATTACAGGCTTTGACCTAATTTGATGTATTCCACCTGGACTGCATTATACGCTTTTGAGCATAGGGAAGGATTTAACAATTTATCAGTGTCAATTAGAGAGAGTTTTGCAATACCCATTTCCATAATTTTGGACCAAAATGTGAGATTTGCACAACTCTCAAGCTCAATGTTAGACTTAATTCAGCTGCGAGTGAGATTTCACAGTCTGCTTCAGAGCCCAGATGCTTCTGTCTTCATTTGGCACCGCGAACCTCTTCTGTGCTTAAAATACTTGCTCTGTTCCCACAGATAATAGAACTTGCTAAAAGTTTGTAAAAAATCTGAGTATCCCAGAACGCTTAGAGAATCCTTAAATAGTCCCCATTTAACTCAAAGAGCAGATTTCCATGAGCTCCAGGGGACTGTAGGGCAGGATTCAGTTGCCTGAACACAGGCATCTGGTGCCACTACCCTGGACGGGTGTGTGTGGGTGGCTCCTGGGGATGGTGCAGGGTTTATGAGAAGCAGCAGAGGCCCTAGAGGCTGGGCAAGAGACACCCACAGTGCCTGAGATGACAATGGATGCTAAGACATTTAGACAGCTGAACTGGGAGTTGAATAGGGCTGTACACTTCAGTTCTTGCCACATTTGGTAGTTAAAAATGTTTTGGAAAAGGTTTTTTCCCTCCTAGCTCATCTTTGAATTGTTCATGCAGGCATCAGGCAGAGCTCGTGCAGCCAAATTTTACTTCATGCATCCTGTAAATGTAAGATTTATTTTTATAGCCTGTAACTAGATTTGGCTGGAAACAAAGATGTCTGGGAGCAAGTTTACACTGAAGAAGTTTGGGTTTTATTTTGTTTGATTGTTTTTTTTTTGTTTTGCTTTTCTTAACTCATCAGTAGGATCAAACCAACCCCCAGCATGAGGGTATGTCTTGGTTAAAGCTTGACCAAATCTGGTTTTCACTCGTAACTGTGTGACTCATCTGTAATTCTCTTGAAGTTAAGAGCAAGTGAGATGTTAACTCTGCCACCTGTTCCAGCTCACCCAGCCAGTTTATCTTACTTCTTTTATTTGTTGTGATAGTTAATTAGAGGGAGAGAGACTCTTCCAGTGGGTGATTAATTCCTCCCCCTCACATTTTAGCATCCACTGAATTGCTCTCTGGAGACAGCTGTCTCTTTCCATTGCCTGGGAAATGAATTTTGGCCAGGGTTTCTCAATGGGTCGGTGGCAGAGGGAGGAGGGACACTTGTGTCTCCTGCCATGCAATGCACTTTACCATCTACTTTGCTCCAAAGCAGCCTAACTTGTATGTACAGCATGAACAAGACTCTCAGAAATCTCTCTCCTATGGCAGTTCTTGGCTGGAGAGTGAAAGTCAGAGAGGAGATTTTGTTGTTTTGTTTTGTTTTTTTTTTTTAATTTGTGTAATGTGCCAGGATCATAGAATGGAAACAAGTCAGTGTCAGAACTCTGGGGGAGGCTGAATTCAATTCGGGGAATGCAGTCTGGTTCTGTGTAACATCAACATCTGGGGAGGAGATACCTTAGCAGATACAAGGCGAGTTCAGTTCGTCAAAAAAGTATGTGCACTCTCCAAAACACACTGTCATGGGAAAATTAACAAATGCATAAACAAACTCATCAGACTGTTGCTGTAATTGAGTAAAGGCTTCTGTTGTTCCTGTGAAACACCGAACTGATTCAGAAGGCACACATCATAGCCAGGCACTGTGGATGATGTGATTAGCACATGTTTATGAGCACCCAGACTATTGCTGTGCTGACTTTTTGAATTTAAACACACTGTTATCACTTCATTCCTCAAAGGTAACATTCACACCATTCTTCATTGTGTCTGGTTAAGCAGGAATCAATGTTAAGGTGATTCGTCAAAGTTACAAGGCAGGAAAAGTGGTTATTTTTGTTACTTGCTGCAGTTTTTCCAGGCTGGCCCTACATCCCAGCTCTAATGGATAGATCTCATCAAGTTTGGCATTCTGAGAGCAGTGTTGTCCCTTTTGTAAAACTCTAGGCTTAATTTCCAAAGTGATTTACAAGGCTGGGACGGTTGCAAGGTGTGACTCACTCCCACCTTAAATTGGTTACAGTCCCATGAAAGGTTATGTTTGAACAATCTGCCCAGCAGCTGTCTGTATCACCAGGTCTCCAGGTGCTTCCCCCCTGCTTCTGAGCATTCCCAGAGCCATCCTTGGTTTCAAATATACAGGAACTGGACAGAAATCCCTTCCAGAGGAAGCGCGTGGATCAATATCCCATCACATCTTGCAGAAGGACAAGTTAGACTGTGTGATCATGTCTGGTGTGCCACTTCTGTGCCTCTGGTTGCAGCCGTGCTGTTGTGCAGCCAATATCCATCACTCCATAGGGGGAAATTCTTTAGAAAGTTCTTTAGGAAGAAATTCTTCACTGTGAGGGTGGTGAGACCCTGGCCCAGGGTGCCCAGAGAAGCTGTGGCTGCCCCTCCCTGGCAGTGTTCAAGGCCAGGTTGGATGGGGCTTGGAGCAACCTGGTGTGGTGGGAGGTGTCCCTGCCCATGGCAGGGGGTTGGGACTGGATGAGCTTTAAGGTCCCTTTCAAACCATCCTGTGATTCTCTGATTCTATGAAATTGAATTGTTCTAACCGTAGGGCTGCTGTAGGAAACCAACCTCTAATACCTGGTGGGTTTTTAACTGATTGTCACACTGCCCTTTTCCTTAGGTTCCTTTGGGAGCCATACTCTGAGGTGGGACAGTGTAACAACTACCTTGGAGAAGGAGGGGCTCCGTTTCATGCAGAATTGTTTTTAGACAGAGTCCTGGCCATATTAGAAACAGCAAAAAGTCCTAAAAAGACCTTGTTGAAGTCAAATCTGTAGTGGCTGGAAGTTAGCACAGCTTGCTTACTACCCACATGCTTCAAGTGTCAAATATCAACTGAAAACCTGACCCTGTAGCTGAAAGCTCCCTGTTCTGCTTGCTTTTTCTGGGCTAGTAGCTGAGTGTCAAGCTGAGTAAGGCCAGCTAATGAAAACATCGCTCTCTAGAGGGGGTTCTGCCTTTGTGTTGAAAGAAACATGTTCCTGTGCATGTCTCACAATGCAGTTTGGAGATAGCCATCCTTATTGCTTCCTGATGTCTGGGTGAAATGGGTTCACCTGCCTGAGGGCAGACAGCTTCCGAAACCACTCATGCATTTGCAAATGCTTCAGGTGGAGGGACAGCAATAAAATGCAGCCAGAAGCATTCGGTGGGAAGGAAATGAGCTGCACCACCCCTGTGTGCTCTGCATGAAGTGGAACCCTTGGACAGATGTGTGTCCCCATTGAGGTGATGCTACAGTCCAGCCAGTGGTTCCCTGGGGAATTATTTTTTTTATGTTGGACTATGCTGAACCAGAAACAACAGAAGACCTCTTTGTATCCACAGCCCTTGGCTTTCTGGTATGTTCCCATTAACCCTTTTTTCCCCATTGTGAGTCAACAGATGGAGAAACATCCCGAAACTGTCCACTGCTGGTATCTGTAGCTCAAAACTGCCTCACCTCACCTGAGGCAAATCTGAGCTACTGGCTGTGACACCAATCACATCTGAGATATAACCCTACCTTAATCTCCCAGTTTATTTTATTGATTTCAACTTTGTTAACTAGATCTATAATCATAGCATTGGATACAAAAGTGCTAATGCATGCAACCCTAATGGTTTTTGAATATTAACTTGCAGGGGCAGCTAAAAAACCCCAAATAATTGCTCTAGCCACCTGAAATTGCTCCTCCAGTCTTGCTATGACCTTGCAATACATTTTATCCTTCCCTTGGCTCTGGGCTGGCGTTGTCCATAGTCCCTCACCTACTCTTCAATAGATTTGAAAAGAAACCAAACGTTGTGTGGGCAAAGAACCAGGCATCCTGTAATCTTATTTCCTATTGATTGAGAAATGCTGGAGCAATATGCAGTTGAAGGTGTCTGAAAGGAGTGAAATGCCACCTGGTGACCATCATGATGTACCACTGAGACCAAAATAATCCAGAGGTGCCATGCAACAATGCAGCACTGTTGGCCAAATGGCTTCTGGCTTAATTTCACAAGTGGTTCTGTCTTGCTGCTTTAGCAGGGCGGCTCAGAGAATTGGGAAGGTGTGACACAATTACTCACCATCCCTTCTTCTCTCTTGCCCCTCACTCCCTCTGCTAGTCATGCAAATGCAAAGTGAGCCAGAAGAGAATGACTGGAGATCTCAGTTCCTGAATTTTTTATTTTCTTCCCAGTGTAGAGCATCCGAGGCTCTTACTGTATCATGGAGATGTTTCAGATTGTTTTTTTGGTTCAAGGGTTGAGTAGTATGGGTTTTTGTTGTGTAGGGCTGTTGTCTGTGCATCTTTGCAGTCTCTGTGATCACAAAAGACCATCAAACATTGCAGATAACAAGTCCTAGTGACACCGTGGCTTGGCGATGGTTGCAGTATTGTTAAAATGTCTTCAAACCCTTCTTAGCTTTTCAGACATTACTTCAGTCCCAGGAGCCACCTTTAGTTGGCATGCTTTCTCTCTGGAAAGAGAGAAGACCAGGAAAGACCATAAAGATGCCAGCTCCAGTTATTCAAACCTGTACCTCTTCCACAGAAGTGCTCAGCCCTTTTTTGTAACTACAAGGTATTTTTATTATGCAGTGTGTTTTTTATTATTACATCCCTGAGGTCTGGCTTGTATTTGTGAGCTGCTGTGCTGCTGCCATGAGATGGGAACAAAAATTAACGAAGTGATCTGTTATCTGTGGTCACACAATATTTCACCTGGTCTATCCTAGACACCTGCACTCCGACCTCAACTCTGTCCTGTATCATTGCCTGATGAAAAGCTTTGATGTTCAGATGTCCCAGGGACTTGTTTCTCTGCATGCTTTTGGGCCTGAAGAATTGTTGTTACCTGACCTTAAAATAGTTGCCATATGGGGTGATCCTTGTAGCCTCAGAAGCACTCTTGTCACCAGATGCAGCAGGTTCATGAGCAGCTTCTGCTGGGTTTTTCCACTGCAAAGGTGTCCGCAAACCAGGCTCCACTGCAGCCTGGAGTTGTTGGGCTGTGCACAGAAAAATTCAGGGCATTCAGCCTGTTAGCATAAGGCATCTTTAAAATTTGTGGCTACTCAATTACTTTATTTTCCAGGACTTCTGGTAATCCTGAGCTCGTAAAGGCCCCAGAGCAGTTTTGCTGGCTGCATCTTCTCATGGTCTTTGCTTGCAGCTTGGAGGGAATAACAATAGGTCTGTAAGGAAGGTGTGAAAACTTTCCTGAACTCAGTAGATTCCCCGAAATTCTGCTTTCTAGAAGTCATCTCAAGGGAAGAGAGATTACAGTTGGTGATTCACTGTGAAGAGGCTCTCAAGAAGTCCCAGGAAATGGATTTTGTAGAGCTGGGTGCACCAAACAGCTGCAACAGAAAACAAGCACGTTTAGCTTTGATGTTTTTGATGCAGGAACTAGTAATTTCATTGCTGGTGTTATTATGACAACAAAGCATGTATTAACAGGACACAATTTACTTTGAAAAGGAGACCAAAAATGTTTACTGCCTTCCTGGTAATGCAATTGGCCTGTTTCATGATCATCTATCACGCTTGACAGCATCTTCTGCCTCTATGCAGATTTGTTATTTAAGCAAATTTTATGTAGGTGCAGGAGGGGAGGAGGTGTTCTTTCCTTTAATGTACACCTATAATTTATTTAGATCAGAGTTTCCCTGCAGGGAAGTGAAAATAAAGTCTTTATTTCTACTGTGTTACAAGAACAGAGTTTGCAAAGGCAGTCTTGTTTTTCGTCTCCTTAGAGACAGCATTGGCAGTGTGGGACTTTCTGTGTCCCTCTGAGCACTGCTGAGATTGCCACACATTAAGGCTGTTTGATCAGTGGAGCCACAGCTTGGGTCTAAAAGCATTTTCCCTGGACCTAAAATATTAACAAAGGGTGTTCCAGTTTATGCCATCTCATTCTCTCACACAAATTCTGTGCAGAGCTGCTTAGTTTGGTGCTAAGTGAGGTCTCTTTGCAGAACGAGGCACTATATGTACTTAAGCTGTGGAGCACCTTCCTGCAAGAAGTGGTGGATGTTAAAAATTTACATGGATTCAAAATGGGACTGAAAAGTTTGTGGTTGGGGAAAAATCCATCAAGGCCTATTCAATTGAGGCAACGTCCCTAATACAGAAAATCCTTAAGCTGCAGAATCACGGAGTGTGTTTGGCTATGTGTTTGGCTGTGTGTTCTTCAATCTTCCTTAGGCATCTGCTGGTAGAGATGACCAGGGAGGTCAATGGGCCTGTGGTCAGGAAGCTCTCAAGGCAGAAGCTATTATTTGCTTGGCAAGGGCTGGATATGAGCCTTGTATGGGTTCAGAATAGTGCCTGCCTTCCTCATAGCTGTGTCCTGGCAAGGGGAACTGAATCACCTAAAGCATCTGTGTGTTAAGTTGGGTAGAGCTCCCACAGCCACCTCCATTTCCTGCTAGGAAATGGCTGTTCCTGGTGGCTGTTTGCTGCTGTCAAGAAGGGAACCTCCTGGGACACTGTTGGAGAGGGAAGGGGATCCATGCTGCACAGCAGAGTAACTGCCAGAGCAGAGGTTTTATGGGAGGTTTTCTTGCAGGGAGGAGCCCAGGGGGCTCAGGCAGGCTGGGAGCAAGGTCCCACCATGGAGAAGGTGATTCTCACCACGTTGTGCAAGAAGTATTTTGGTGGGTTCATCACACGGTGGGGCCAGGATTTCACGTTAGCCTAATACTGCCTGTAATTTTGCTTCGGATTAGGTTAGTGGGCTGAGCTATTCTCAGTGGTGGATTGAGAAAGAAAAGTTCTTTCCACTGCAGGAAATGGCAAGTTCAGCCCTACGTCCTGTACTATATATAGGAGACCCACATCCTCCATCCCACCAGTGAAGCTCCTTTAATGCTGGTGAACTTCCATGACTTCTTACTAATGGGAACCTCTTTCCACTTGGTCCTCGAGCTGCTGGAAAAAATTAGCCCATGATTAAATCTCTCTCTTTAATAAAAGACTTCTTCAGCATATGAAAAATTTACTTATTTGAGAACTGATCGCCCACTGCTCCATTACCATGAACCTGCAGGTACTCAATCAGAATAATTATGCAGCAATGTACATGCTTACATTTTTTTGCCAGCATCTGCTTCAGAGCACAAAGTGAATTGACAAGTTTAATTTTCTTTGGTGGCACCCAGTGGAGCTGGTTGGTGTTAGCTGGGAACCTTGCCCAGAGGTAGAGTGTAAGATGTTTTGTGTCTGTCAAATAAGAAATACCTACAAATTCATTCCTTTCTGCTTTTTGCATCTGAGCTTAGGAAGAGAGTGTGTTCAAAGAAATCCAGAAATCTCACAAGGAACATGAGAAGCCTGAGCACTAACTGGTAAAAACAAGGGAATTCCACAGATTTCTTCCTGCTTTTTTTTCCCCCCTCCAGCAGATAAAATATTTATTGCTCAGCAGTGCAGAAAGGGTAAGTGTGTTGCATACCTAACTTCAATTTCCCCTGGCATAGATTAAGAGGGCCTCAGAATTACCAGGCAATCTTCATGAGGCAAGAGGTTATAATTTATATCTGCCTTAAGAGATGCAGACCCCCCATCTGTGGTGCACTTTGCTAGGTATGAAACTTAAAGCAGGAAACCCGATTTCTCACTACTTAAAGGCAAGCAATTTCCCTCTGTTACCTTGAGACACCAAGTCAGCCTGATTCTTCATCTCTTGCTCTTCTGTGCTGCCCTTGGAGCATGCCTTGAGACTGCAGGTGCAGCAACACCTGTACCAAAGCTTGACTCTGGGACCTTGCATGAATTTTCCATGTATGTTTAAAAGAATCCATTCTGTTTAACCTGTGTGTGACAAGAGAGATAGGGAGTAGGAGATATTACCCTGAGCTCACCTCAGCAGCAAATGGCCATGAAAATGCAATCAGCTTTGCTGGTTTCTCAGAGCTGCTGTTGAGGGCACTGAGCCAATGTTGCATTTCAGTAGGCTTAATTCTACATTAGAAACTGGTGGATGAAAGACAGGTCAAGTTTGCAGTGTATGGGAGTCCAGTCTGTCCATATCATCCATTTAAACTTTGCTCAGCAGAGATGTCATCCAAGTAGCAAACACCTGGGCAGAGAGGTCAGAAATCTCCCAGATGATTTTCTGTAGACTGTGTTGGCATCATTTATTTGTATGACCATGTGTTTCTGAGCTCCTTGCTGTATTCTAGCACTCAGTCGTGCTGGCTGTGTGCCCTCAAAATCTTGGGAGATGCTCACAGACACATCTAATTTCCAAGGGAAATAACTGTTCTAATTTCCTCCCAAAGGAGTATTAATACCACAGCCAGCTTCTCTAGAGCTATAGCCTTTGCTTATGTCCTAAAGTTTGAAGGGTCAGTGGGAGTCAGTTCACCCTGGCATGGAGCACAGTCCCGGCAGAGCTGCCAGCAGAAATGCAACTATGCCAAGAAATGAGACTGTCAGACTTCTGCTCTGTAGGGACTCTGGGGCACTTGTGCACTGGGAGACTGTTGCTGGGATCTTATACTGCTGGGAAAAAATGCATGGAAAAACCAACAACCTCCACCCTAGGAGCTGTGTTTAGCTATACCATAACAAAAGTCTTTAAGTAATGCCCTTATTTTTCAATAGGTGAATTGGTAGCTATGAAAAGCCCAGAATGCTCCTGCACCTCTGAAGCTGTGATTAATAAAATGGCATCAGGCATTATCAGCATTGTCAGTCACCTTCAGCTCAGTCATCTCCCAGTGGTGCTTGGGCAGGTTTCCATCCTGCAATGGATGCAATGTGTCTTTCTCATTCCTCCCCACCTGTGTGCAAGTAGAGGGTGTGCTGGGATCAGGCATGAAGGTGACTTATTGATGGTTTCTCATGCAGCACTCACAGACCAGAAGCCCGTTGTGTGACATGCTACATTATCCCAATCACAAGGGGTATTTTGCCCCTAAGGAATGACAAACACTAAGCTGTGCTCTCTTTTTCTCTTAAGCACTCTTTTTAAAAGGAGCAGATTGGTAAAAAAGTTTTCCATGAGCTCTGTGGAGTCATCAGCATGTTTTCCATTTTCTGTATATATTTATCATTTCTGCCTGCAGCTTAAATCGGAGATAATTGCTGTTTCTTTGCCACAGTGCAAGGTGAGCTGGCTCCCCAGTGTGCTTGAAGACCTTCAAAATCTTCCAAGCTATTCCAGCAGCAAGACGGAGCACATTGTAAAATGGTTCCTTGCCACCCCCAGCAGAATTTGAACACGGGAGATAAAAAGGATGGATTACTCAACCCCTAGGTAGGCCAATTAAAGGGAAAAAACCCAACTCAGCAGCAGAGGCTGTGCGTGTGCTGCTCTAGCTGGGAAAGAATTGCTTGAAAAAAAGGAGTTGAGCGTCATCCAGTTTTTAGAAATTAATAGGTGCAGTGGGACTGGTGTAGAGCAATGCCCTTTTCTCGGAAGGAAACTTTGGTCTCACTAGAATCACAGCTTACGTACGCCAGCACAAGGCAGCAACGGGGGAATCGTTCTGCCTTGCTCTCAGCCAAGTTTCATCCATCAGCTGGAGATCCTGATGCCAGGCAGTGTCAGCTCCAGGTACAGCTGGGGCAGAGACATCCCCTGATGGTGCAGTTCAATGTACCCCAGGATCAGACTGAGTTCATTGGGGTTTGGAAGTGATGCCAGAACGTTGCTTTGTGAAGCTCATGACACACACACTGCATTGCACAATGTGGGGTTGGAGGTGCAGGCTGAGTCTTCCCATTTACCATCAGAGAGCTTAATGCTGTGTGGGGAGTTGTTCAGCCATCCATCTGCGAGATGTCTTCCAAGATCTGGATAATGAAATGAGCACTTATTTCAGATCTGAGAAGAAAAAGCACGGAGGTCACATCTGAGAGAAGTTGCTGCAGTTCTGTGTACTCCAGGAAAGAGAATTATCCCTCCGAAGAGTGGGGCTGGTTTGGATCCAGGGACACAGCTGGACCCTATTCTGCTCACTCACAGTCCTTCATCTCTGGACAAATACCACACCACCAGTTGCAAAGGGGGTGTCCTGCCCGTAATAACCCACCCAATGCTGCATTCCAGGCAGAGCAGCTAGTAAATGGGAAAACATTCTGCTGTCATAAAATCCAATGATAACTAAAACACAAAGCAACTGAAGCTGGAGCAACTTGACTTCAGCTCTATAAAACCAGGAGTCACACAGAGACTTGGAAAAAGCTTTTTTCCCAACCTGGAGAGTGTCATCTCGAGCAGTAAATCACAAAGCCACTGTGCCTGCGGGTACTGCCTTGGGAGCACTGAGCTTTCACTGTCATAATCTAGGGAAGAGCAAGTCTCTGAGTCTTCTAGTTAATTCATGGAGTCTCCTGGGCTAGGCTGCCTGGTCATCTCTTAGAAAGTCAGGGGTCAGAGCGATCAGATACACATTTGTTTTGCCAGTCACCAGAGGTGTTAGTGTGCTACCAGCTGCTCATCCAATCTTTCTAGATTCCATTGCATCACTGCACTCCAGCTCTCATTTGCTCCATATAAAAGTCCTTACTGGACCTCAGAGACACTCTGGCTTTTCCTTTTTAGGTAAAAACAAACAAACAAACAAAATATTCAACTTTGCCTGCATGCTTTCTTTGTGGTTTTGAAGAGGAATGGGAGTGGTGGGGTTTTTTTCCAGTCCCTGCCTTGAAAAGTATGTTTCGTTTGTGTTTCCCAAAGTGCTTGTGATTGGAGGCAAGACCAAAAAAAAGTATTCTAAAGTGCTAATCTTTTAGCTGGTATATCTGATAGATATGTGAAAGAAGATTTACAGAGGAACACGTCTTTATTTGTCATCTGGTAGGACCACAGTTGCAATTCCTGGCATAGAATTGATCTCTGAGCCTAGAGAAGATTGAGAAGGGATCTTATCAATGCTTATAAATGTCTACAGGGTGGGTGTTAGGAGGATGAGGCCGGACTCTTCTCAGTGGTGCCCAGTGACAGGACAAGGGGCAATGGACATAAACTGGAACGTAGGAAGTTCCATCTAAACTTGAGGAAAAACTTCTTTACCTTGAGGCTGACAGAGCACTGGGATGGGCTGCCCAGAGAGGATGTGGAGTCTCCTTCTCCAGAGACATTCAAACCCTGCCTGGACATGATCCTGTGCCACCTGCTCTGGGTGAACCCGCTTTAGCAGAGGCGTTGGACTGGATGATCTCCAGAGGTCCCTTCCAACCCCCACCATGCTGGGATTCTGTGATTCTGTTTTGCAAGTACTGGCATGATAACAGAGAAACTTTTTAAAGGCTGTGTTTTGGTTTATAGGAATAAATGCAGAACATTCAAGAAAGGTATAAAAGGGGATTTGGATTTTTCCCCTTGTGCTGCAGAAAAGGACAGTACGTGCTCTTCTCATGGTCTGTCCCTCTGTTACTGCCTCCAAGGCTTACATCAATAATGTGTCCAAGTGTCTCACATCTTTAACATTCAAATTAAATGTTTCAGAAACAAAATGAAGAGCCTTCCACCATTATATTCCATGGACATGACACCAGGGTTCGAGATGAGGATCTGAAAAGTCATTTAATATTTGAGACATGAAACATTTGAATTGAGCTAGCAGATGTCAAACAGGACCTATGGGCGACTTGAACCCGTCTGTAGCAACTATTGTCAGTATTGTACCCCACCTTCTCTCTGATGGCACTAAGTATATGTTCAAGCAGCTGAATTCTGCTTAGTTTGTAGATTAATACCTAAAAAGGCTGAGTGGTAGCTGGCCTTTTTGCTCAGTTCTGCAAGGGGTTTGACTTCCCCAGCAGTAAGATGAAGAGCTGCTGCTGAGCCTCCTGGTACTACGTTATACAAGCTCATTCCCTAGTAAATACACATTCCTTCCAACATCTCCACCAGTTAATAAACTGAAACTCATTCTACCTCATATTTCTGGAATTGAAATAAGAATGTGAAACACTAAACTACTGCAGTTTTTCACATCTGGGCTAATTACATAGTCAATTAGCCCAGTATCCCTGCAGAGGAGAATGAAAAAGTGTAAGTCATCTGTTGTCAATACATCCTCCTTAAGGTTTGGTGTTGCTGTACTGCTGGTGCAACATCCTTGTATGCTCAATAGTCTGTTGAGGTTTTCCACCTACTGGCTTAATTATTTGGCATAGTGGCATGTCTTTATTCACATCATCAGGAGCAATTTGTGACTTTATATTCCAAGCTCTGCCGTGTAAATAAAGAAAAAGGAAGATGGATATTGCACAGAGCAGCAGTAAGGTTTAGGCCCCATCATGGAAGACCTGGGCCAAAAACTTGAATTATCTCCTCCTTCCCAATTCACTGAACATCTTTAGCAGTGATGGATCCAAATCCTTGCTGATTGGTGACTCCAATGAGTGGTTAAGTGTCTATGCACACAGCTGTAGAATTCACAACTCACACAAATTAGCACAGAGATTCAGTAGCGATTCATTCCCAATGAACTCCCAGGAAATTCCCAGTTTGGTAGTGCTAGGTTAATTGTTGGACTTGATGGTCCTAAAAGTCTTTTCCAACCAAAACAATTCTGTGGTTTTATTATTCTATGAACCTGAAAACCCACCCAAGCTCACTGGCCTCGTGTGGTCAAAAGACAGCATTCCTGGAGTGCAAGATAGAAGAAGCAATGGAGTAAGGACAGTGCATGGCTGCTTCTCCTGTTCACTGCAAAAGCTGAGGAGCCATTTCCAGCTGAAGCCAACTCAATCCAGAATGGGGGATTTTCCACTCAGGAATAATCAAAATGGCAAACTACTGAAAAATCTCTTTGAAGTTAATGCTTTTTCTCCAAGTCTTCTGAGGCAAAACCTACAACTAGCTCCTTTTGTTGATGATGTTGTCCTTCTGCTCTGTAGTCACACCACCCTGGTGGATGTCACCTACAATTTACAATTGCCTACTCATGCCTGAGGTTATGAGCCAAGTCTTGAGTCTGTTCTCTTCCTCTGTGATACCCAGAACTACACCTCTGTGCTCTCAATCAGATCACAAATATTTAAATGGACTAATTTGTCTCCTTGAATCATGGTATACATTTCTCACCCACAGTTTTTTAAAGATGTTATTCAATTTCCTCAAACAGGCGAAGGGAAAGAGTGTTGAAACAAAAGGCAATGCAGCAAAGTTTGCTGAGAAAGTTTCCCCAACATAAATTGCCAGAGCACAGAGATTAATCTGGCCCACGGTTAAGATCAAGCGTTTGTGAAGCATTTTAAGACCATTCACATTAAATCAGTGTGATAGATATGTTTAAACCTCAGATAAGTAGTTCTGAGGAACAGCAAGCATCTTTTTTTTAATTATGACACTGTCACTTAGGAGCTCCTTTGTAAATACACTTCTGCATCAGCTGCTCAATAACTGTGTGTTTGCTTTTACCTTTCAGACAGTAGCAATAAAAAAGATGTAATTTGAATCTTTTTTCCTAAGGGATAAACTGCCTTCTATTTACCAGCTGATGCTGTGCCCAAGAACATGAACAACCAGTGTAGAGCAGCTGATGTGCAGTACTTTGCTGGTGGATCAAAGCCCTGGAATATCAATACTTGCAGGACCCAGATCTTCAAAGGGACTTGACTCCTACTGCATTTGGTTTTGGGGACCTGGGACTTTCATGCAATTGATGTTCTGGACTCAATGTTTGTAAGTCACAAGTGAAAATTAGATTTAAGAATTTATAAAACATAGCTTCTTTTGAAAATATTGCCATTGGAAGCATGACTTATCTCAGCTAGACAGCCTTCAAAAACGATCATACTCTGGCTCCATGCCTGAAACCAAAGTGAAAAGCTATCTGTTGGACTGGGAAGAACCAGACAAGCTTTGCAAGGTTAATTTTCAGCCATTTTCATCTGATGTGTAAAGAGAAGATAAAGGAAGGACAGGAATCAAGACTAATAACAGTCTGTTATTGGAAGATTGTAATCTTCCTGTTAAGTAAAGTCATTTTTATATAGAGGAATATATAAGAAAGGAGTTAGTTTTTAATTACACTTAAAGCTCTGCTGCTAAGAGCAATACCAAAGTGGATGGTTTTGTTCATGGGTATGGTTTTAATTGAATCTCGTGTCTCGGACAAGGATATCTGCAGAAAGTGTGAGGGAGACAGAATAGTTTTCCTGTTAGAAGAAGGAGAAAAACTGGTCTTTTGGGGTAGATCTGCAGTGAGTGAGATCACCTGAGCGTACACACTCTTCCCTAGTAGAAGCTGTGTAAGATTTTGTCTACAAGTTGTTGAGGTTCTGTCTAACCTCCTCTGCCTTTCTTCTGCAATGCCTTTAATTAGCTCACTACTCCACTGTAGAGAATTCCTTCTCAGGCTCGTACCAGTCTCAGGTAGCCCATAGGCATCTGCTGCTCTTCTACCTACACATCCCTGTAATGGCTCTTTGGCCATTTGGATGTAGGCAATATGTTTTCCTCCTTCCTGCATGTTGGTAGCAGACTCTGTGAACTGTGAGGGTGCTCTGTCCAGACCATCTAAGGACAACTGCAAGAAGGTCTCCATGGAGTTCTCCTTGTGGCCCTCTGATACTCCTGTCTTCCAGGGACCTTCCTTTTAACTCACAGCAGATCTCTTAACACCTTCACCCAGTTCTCACAGGACCTTATGTTTTCCTTTTCCATTTCTTTCTCATGCCCTTAATGGGACATTCCAGTGTGGGAAGTCACTGCCTGTGGTTAGAGCTCCAGACTGCAGTGTCCTGCTATCATTCCAATTTTTCTCCTTTTTTAACTGCTTTTTAACAGAATTGCTTTTCATACAATACAGACAAAAAACAAGTCTCAGACCTGCCCATTAGTCCCTTCCATCTAGTTCACCTTTGCTCCACCAGATACTAAAAGATCTCTCTGCTCTCCTGGTTTTGGGGACTTTGTACAACCAGACTTACACATGGCAGCTGCAATAAAGTCCTATATTGTGTTTCTTGATATTCAGCTTTGAATCCCCTTTCTGAGGTTTATTCTATGACATGAGACCCTTAGTCCAACACTCAGGATCTGGAATGGTGGAAGACAACTGTCATAGGGAGCAAATTCTCCCATGGACCAGTCTGATGGCTTCTTGAACATCTTTAAGGGAGGAACTGCAGGGTCCAGACACTGCTAGATCTGGCAGTGAGGCCACCTCTATCCACCTCACAGCAGTCCCCTTACATAGCTCATCGGAGAGACTTTTCCTGTGTGTGTTCCCATTTGCCAACATGCTGATGCCACCCAAAAGCAACTTCTCCAAGACTAAGAGTTAATTTAGTTGATCTGAGGCATAAAGCAATGGGAGACAAATGTTAAAGTGATGGGAAGTGAATGTACAAGGTTTTATTACCTCTTCTTCCTTAAACCCCTGAAGGTTATGGTAGGTTGCACCGGTGCTGTTCCTTCCCTCTCTGCAGATTCCTCTCTGTAATTCCCTGTGCCAGACACCCAGTGGCTACTGTCAATACAGTCTTCTTCTGCCTCCTTGTAGGAGCTTTTCAGATGTCCTTGGCCTTCCTAAATTCTCAACTTGCTCACTCAGCCTGACGCCCCAAAGTTTTCATCCTCACAGACTGTGACATCCATTAATGTAGCAGCGGAATCTCGCGGGAGCAGCAGTCAGGCACATCAACACACATGCCAGTCAGAGGTAACCCAATGCTGTCCTTCACTTCTTCTGCCACCCTGGTGGAACAGCTTTGTGGCACGCTGAAGCTGTTCTAGCAAACAGTCCTTTAGGAGCACCTTGTGCATTTGGGATGGTATCTGCCCATATGGTGGTAAATCTCAGTTAATTTTTCTCCTCCTGATTCTTTTTGCAATTCTGCCCACCACCTTGGACCTGGCAGAGATATCCACTTGTTTTGCAGTGTTTATATGGTCCCATGACACCACCTAAATCCTGACCTGTTGCCAGTGCTTTTCATACAAGCCTTCATCTGAGTTTTTCAGACCACAATGTAAGATTGAGATTAGGCCAATTTGAACATAAGTCATGTGAAGGACTCCATTATGTGGATCACAAATACTCTGCTGAAGTGTTTGTACAATCAACCTGCTTCACTTTCTTCAAGTATTCATCTTACTGTGATATGTTGAAAGGTAATCACATTTTTGAATGGGTCTGCGTTGAAGAAACCTGCCTGAGAGAGTATTCTTCTTCATGATGTGTCTCAGCACACCCTGCACACGTGGCATTTCAGTGTAATCAAAAAGGTAAAATGGTTAAAAACCTTCCTGAAAATAATGAAACATCTTATTTTTCACGATGGCAATAAGTAACTTAAAGAAGTTGCTACTTAAAACATTATTTTAAACATTCTTTTGCTTTTTTCAGTGGCATATATTGGAGTCAAAAAGCTCCCAGAAGAAATGGCATGGTGTGCTGAACAATTTAACTAGCAGTGTTCAAAGCTCAGCCCAGCCTTGCCATGGCAAAGTGTTTGATTTAGTGAAAACTTGTTCCCACATCCACCCTTCCCCAAAGAGAGGAGCAGTGGTCCCCTCGAGCAGGACTTCTGCCATCCTTGTGAGCAACTTGCAGTCTTAGTGCTTCCCAGCCATGGACATGAGCCAAGGGCTCTCTCTGGTGTTGAGGTTTGCAGGAGAGCCACCATTCACTTGGAAAAAGAATAAAATATCCAAGTAGCTTTAGACACCTGAACCAATCTTCTGTGCTTCTTTTAGAGTGAGTGGGGGGAATAAATCTTTAAAGCAATATTTAGCTGATCTGGTTTAGGCATCTACTTTAATCCAAGCTAAGCCATGCTTGTGGGGAAGGGAAGAGCATGTAAGTGTGTTAATTCTCATTGCAATTCCCATCAGCCATCGGGTGAGCCACCTCATCACAGAGGAGACTGTTGGGGAGGCTGGTCCAACCCAGATTTGAGGTCCCTCAAACATAGGGACTCCTCTCCCAACTGGGAATGGGTGAGAAGAAGCACGAGACAATGCTTTTTCTCCATTGCTGGGACTGGAAGCCATCAGAAGACTGTTCCTGAGACACCTCCTACCCAAGATGAAGAATGCAGTGACTAAAGAGAAATAGTGAGGGAGGAACTGGCAGAAAAGGCATGGATGGGTCTGTCTGGGAAAGAGCAGAATATCTACAGCATGGGTTGGTCAGGGAAAGACCATGGCTGAGCAGGGATTCCTAGAGCTTTGGGGTTTGTCTCTTACCTGCAATTTCCAGGTGTACCCTGCCTATTCTAGGTTTGTCTGACCACAGCCCAGGCTCTGCTTCAGAGAAAGCTTTGCCCATGGGCACACGAATGACACCAGAAGGTGCAGTCGTGTCACTGCAACATCTGGATCAGGATGGGAGTCCAGGGGAGCTCCTGCTCACCCTGCTTGGGGCCAGGCCAGGAGCTACCTCACCAGCTCTGGGAGACCTGGGAAAATGCCAAACAAGAGACAGCAAGAGTCCGTGGACACACAGATTTGTGAGCAGCCCTAGACTGCTGTTTGGGGAGGACTAGCTCAGAGGCACTGCTCCCTTAGAGATGCCTATATTTAGTCAAATGAATTTCTGTTTAAGAGCAGAGAGTTGTCACTAGCTGAGCTGAAAGCAAAACAGATGCTCAGCTCAGCCAGGAGGCCATTATGCTGATTATTATTACCCTGTGCTTAATTTCCAGCTCTCCAATGCTTGTCAGTGAGGGATGCTGTGGCAAAAAAGTCCTCAATCCTGCAGATAACTGAAAGCATGCAGAAACTTAATTGTCTTCCTTTATTCTAGTCAATCTCTACTGTTCAGGTCAACTGGCTGGTCATTATCACACATCCACACTTAGGCCCGGGAGGCTCAAACAAAAGTCAGGGTAATCCACTGCTGAGCTGACAATGAGGGGTGATGTGTAGTAAAACTATTTTTTTTTAATAGTTAGAGGTGTTAAAAAGCCATTCAGTGAAACGAAGTGGCTGTTATCACAAATAAATTACAGCTGAGCAGGAAAGGATTCTATTGAAAACGGATTGGCTGTAAAATTAATGGGCAAGGTGCCTGCTCTTGGCAATTCAGCCAAGTGCCAGGCTGTGGCAGTGATCACACCAGTGCCAGAGAGTTTTCCACATCCCACCTTCTAAGGAATGATGTGTTAAGTATTGCTCCTGGGTATCTGGCATGGATCCCTACGTGCTGTGGGAGAAAAAGGCACGGTGCTTGTGTGCTGTCTGGGCAGATCTCCGGGGGGGACATTTGCCCATGTGGACGGCTGGCAGGGTGCCCACGCACCTCTTCCATTCTCAAAACAGGGAGAAATACACTCTGTGTTTCCATATCAGCTGTTTCTGGGTTAATGTGTGGGTGTGTGGCAGGAGGAGAGGAGTGTTCTGATTACCTAAAAGTGAATTTCAGTTTGAAGGGAGTCTGGTATTTCAGTTGTAGTGCTGTCTCCAAAAGAATTGCTGTTAATTTGAACAGTACTGACCATGTCTCCCTTATGCCAACAGGGAGAGTGCAAATAAGGGTGAGTACAACTTTCTTCACTTGGAGAACTGAGAGGAGTTATCTCAGATCCTGTCTGTTGGTATATGATGTGTCTTTATCCAAGGAAGAGCCACGTTTCCTGTATAGTCCCTGGTCTCTTTGGAAAAACTCATCCATGAATTATTGGTGGAAGATCCTATCTGCTGGAAAGTCGGTCATGCTCGGAGCTGTGGCTCTGTCCCAGCTGTGTGTAGAGCAATGTTGCTTGTGGTTGACACTGGACCTGATTGCTTGAGGACAGCATGTCATTACATCTTCCCTGTGCTCAAGTCAGGGAACCTGTAGGATTGGGTATGCCTCAATGAGATGACAAAAGCCAAGTGTGTTGTGTGTGCTTAGGGGTTTTTTTGTAGCCCTGTTCCATCATCATGTGCCCATGTAGGATAATGTGGCCAGGGTTTTTGCAAGGCAATTCCTTTTCATGGTGACCTCCCATTTCCCAGCACTGAGAATGGCTGTGGGGTTGGCAGTGGACAGTAATCTGGTTAGGAGGGGATGGAGACACCAGTATCCTGTGTGGATTCAGCACTGATAGCTTCTCTCAAAAGTTTGGTTGCTCCCAGTCTCTCTCTGCCAGCTTTCTCTTGCTGCCTATCCCATTAAGCAGGAGTGATTTCAACAGAAAGTCCCCAGTGGACTTCCTGATGTCAGAAAACCCTATTACTAATCCAGATTGCAGGGATACAGCAGATAGATACCATGGTTATAGCCTCATTAAAATTGTGGAGAGAATAAATGCCTTCTAACGAGGCCCTTTGGAATACATGTAGCTGTGTCAGTTGATTGTCTTTCAGCAAATATCAAGTCATAAAAATGCCATTGAAGGTTATATATATTCAAGGAAGAAATAGTAAGTGCCTTCTGAGTTCACAAATCCTCTCCTTTGCAATAAAAGTCTGATCTGGAGTGATCACTCATTTTTTAAGTTGTCCAAATCCGAAGTTGACTTGAAGTTATTGCTCGTTTCTTTCAGTCTCAGAACCAACTGCCAGAGATTGATCTGCTTTTAAAATGTTTTTGCAAAGCATCAGTCCCAAAAGGCAACTAAACTAAAGCTCAGTGAGATATGATGAAATGAAAAATAATTAGGACATGCATGTTCCGAAGAAGAGTTTCCTGGCAAAAATGCATGTCTTTAAATTCAGAGCTGAACTGCATAACTCCACTTGTGATGTTCTGATGTGAATATCATGGTGTCAGACAGTAACGTGATGGATAGGTGGTAGCTTATCATGCAGTCTGGGAAGTTTGTCTCCTTAACCTGCCTCCCTAGTGAGTGGAGTAGGAGGAAGCTTCTCTGGGGCACCAGCTCTGAGCTACCTGTTGGAGGAACTCTTTCTCCTTCACTGGCACTTGAGGGAACCTGGGGAGAGTTGTGCCAGGGGATGTTTAGATTGGATATTAGGAAGAATTTCTTCACTGAAGGGGTGGTCAGGCCCTGGCACAGGCTGCCCAGGGCAGTGGTGGGGTCCCCATCTCTGGAGGGATTGAAAACCCATGCAGATGTGGTGCTGAGGGACATGGGTTAGTGGTGTGCTTGGCAGTGCTGGGTAAACAGTTGGACCTGATGATCTTAAAGGTCTTTTCCAACCTAAACGATTCTGATTCCATCTTGGGTCTTAAACATCAAATACCAACCACAGACTGGAGTAGGGATTTAGCACAATGGAAGGGGTGCAATGATGTGCATGGCAAGGCAGTTCTTCCAGTTGTACCATGTGTCTCAGCACATCTTTTTAGAATCACTGTTTCATTTCAGAGGGGAATTTGCAGTTTTACTTCCCATACTGGAATAAAGAAGAAAATGCACCGTGGAGCAGGCATAATGGTTCCCAAGCCACTCCCAGAAAACCCCATTTGTTGGACCTTTCTCATTCGTAGGTTTCAATGTGCTTCACTGCCAATTGTAGAGAGGCACCTGGGGCAGAGCCCCTAGCTGAGCAAGGAGTGGACTGTTAGCCTGTGAGTCCTTGTCTCACGTGTTGTCCACTGAGATCCTCCCTTATTGAACTCATGACACCAAATGATACAGAGTGTGTGTAGCTTGCAACTCTGCTCCCTACTACGTATTTCAGTGCTGCAGGTTATCCTCTAAGTCCAGGTTCTATAGAAGATTCACAACAACATCTGGAGCTGATGTGCATCTTCTCAACTTCTTGAAGTCGCCTCCCATGGCTCCAACTGGATGTAAGAGCAGTAAGAAAACCAGAACTGAGCAGGCTTTGTGAATACTTTATAAATATACATGCATCCCCAAGCTGCCGTGCTGTGTGTGGAGAATGTGCATATGCTGTGTGTGACTAGACATACAAATTTTTAAGCTGTTGATGACGTTACATAAAATCCAATCCAGACTATTTTAGGTGCTGACAGCATGGGCAATGTGTTTCTCCTGCAGCTTGCTGAGTTTAGGTTCAACCTTCTCAGCAGGCACCTCTTTTCTTGAGAAGATAATAAATGTGAAACTATGAGAGTGCACACATGGCTAAGAGATAAGTTAGGAAGGCAGCACGACGCATCACCTGGAATGGGTTGGTGGAATGGGTTGGGCTGGGTTATATTCTTAAGGACACTGGTGTTTTCCTGATGTTGTGTCAGGCTCACCAAAATTGCCTATTCAAGCTGCTCTGAAGCAGACAAGAGTGAGGATCTGCCTTTAGATGATGTGTGCACCTGCACAGCAATGGAAAATCACCTCAGCAGGATGTGTTATCACTGAGCAGTAGGATGTTGGTGTCAAAACAGAGCTAATTGCTCTCCCAGCTCACTCCTATCAGCAGCTTGCTCGCCTCCCTCGCAGCATTTTCCTCCTCCCTGTACCAGCACCAAGGTGGAGGAACGAATCTTTCCAGTGCACCCTTACGGCTGCAGTGGGGAAGGGAACAGCACACACTGGTGATGCTGGAGGAGAAGAGGCTGTCAGGGCTGAGATCACACCATTGCTCTCATGGCACATTGTCCTGTGCTTCCTGTGTGCAATCCCCGGAGCTGCTCCTCCCGGGAGGTGGCTGTTCCAACGTGACTGGAGGGATTCGTGCAAGGAACCTGACTCCTTTGGGACCACTTAACACCAAAGAGTGGTGAAAATAGCAGTGACTAATATCTCAGTGTCAAAACTGTAACAGTTCCTTTCCCATGTGTCACCTGGTCCCTTACACATTTATAGCCAAGGGCAAGACTGGCTGTTGGCAGAGGCAGGGAATAAAACACCACAGACTTCTGTGCTTTCAGCAGCTTGCTTTGATTTCTCATTTGTGCAGGGCTGGTGCTAATGTCAGAGTCAGATCTAGATCTATTTGTGTGCTTCCTTCAAGTTAGCAGCTGGTGTGTCATCCCTTACTCAACCACTAATTTTGCACACATTTCAGAACAGCACAAACCAGACTCTGTGTTCTTACAATCCTGTCTGCTTTGTTCACTTTTTCTGGAGCTCTATGCTCCTTTCCCACTTGGGTTTATTGACTAAGAGGTCTATCGGATCTCAAAATGCCTCAAACAGTCCTGAGGAGAAGGACTTGGGGGTGTTGGTTGATGACAGGCTCAACATGAGCCAGCAGTGTGCGCTTACAGCCAGGAGAGCCACCAGGATCCTGGGCTGCATCAGAAGAAGCATGACCAGCAGGGTGAGGGAAATGATTCTCCCTCTTTACTCCACTCTTGTGAGACCCCACCTGGAGTACTGGGTCCAGTTCTGGGGTCCCCAGCATAAGAAGGACAAGGAGTTGTTGGAGTGAGTCCAGAGGAGGCCATGAAGATGATCAGGGGGCTGGAGCACCTCTGCTACAGAGGCAGGCTGAGAGAGTTGGGGGTGTTCAGCCTGGAGAAGAGAAGGCTCTGGGGAGACCTTAGAGCACCTTCCAGTGCCTGAAGGGGCTACAGGGAAGCTGGAGAGGGACTGGTGACAAGGGCATGGAGTGACAGGACAAAGGAAACTGAAAGAGGGTAGACTTAGTTTCTTTCCTGTGAGGGTGGTGAGACACTGTCAGAGTTTGCCCAGAGAAGCTGTGGCTGCCCCATCCCTGGCAGTGTCCAAGGCCAGGTTGGATGGGACTTGGAGCAACCTGGTGTGGTGGGAGGTGTCCCTGCCCATGGCAGTGGAGCTGAAACTAAATGATTTTTAAGGTCCCTTCCAACCCAAACCACTCTGGGATTCTGTGATTCTATGATTCAAACACCAGAGTTGATGAGTCTAGTCACTGTCTTGTGCTTCCCTACAGATATGCCATGGCTCACATTTTACCTTTCAGTAGCCCATGTGTCTTCTGCATGCTCCCATCCACTCAAAGTGGTTTTTTCTTCTCTTCTTGCCTACCTTATCCTCGATATAAAGACATTAAAGTTCCCCAGCCACAGTGTATACATTGCCTAGACTGCTAGCCTCTGAAGTTATGTTGTTTCAATTCCCCTCTCATAAAGATCTTGGCACCTTTGTGAGAATGCTTTGGTACACCTATTTGCACACATGTATATTGTATATAATGTGTTCATTGTTCATCACATAGGAACTGGCATGAGGGGAGGCTGGGGAGGTTCCAGAGCTGGCAGGTAGTCATGGGGGAGAGGCACAGTGAGACAAGTGTTGGGAACCACACTCAAGTCCTCTGAAATCAAAAGACTTGCAAAAAAGATTTGCAATTACCTTGGTTATTTCCCATCTTCACAATGATATTCATAGAGGGGAAAGGATCAAGCTGTGACAGCAGCAGGGCTGCAGTCCAATGTGCTGCCCCAGGTTAGTGACCTACACACAGTGTATCTTGGGTTTGGTTGTCCTCGGTTTGCTCTGTCTCTCCAGACTGGCTAGAAGTGGGCAAATGGTGAAGAATATTTGCTGTGACCACCAGCAACGCATGCAGCAAGAGGAAACGCTGAAAACAATTCTGCCTGATGTTATGACCTGGGTGGACACAACCATAATAGGTTTTTCTGTCTGGGAACCCCAGCAAGCAGGTCAGGGTCCCACCTGATGGCTGGAAAAGTAGCTGACCTCTCTCAGGGTCTGGTTTAGACCTGTGTGTCCTGTTGCTACTTGTACCTAAACTGCACCACACGTACTGAAGAGTGATGAGAGGATCCCAGGGTCTTTGGTGGAGATGTTTTACATGAGCTGGGCCACTCTGCTTGACATGCCATTTATTTTTCTTTGCTGACTTTACAAAATCTATTAATTTTTCCCCAAGGAATTTGTATTGGCTTATTTGTGTTTAGGGTGCTGTCCTTCGGTTAGAAATGTCCCTTGAGCAGGAATGATTTACAGCCTTTCCCATCTACACTGTGTTCAGGGAGGAGGCTGAGCTCCCATGTCACACTGAGTTACAAGGAAGAGCCTCCTTACAGCTACAGCATCACCATCTCACCGCCACGTAGCAGGTGAGAGGGAACACACTGTGAGCAGCTTGTGGTCTGACAGGGACCATCTGTGTGACTGCTGACACATAATCCAGGTGCTTTTTCACTGTTACCGAGTTACTCTGCAAGAAGAGGTGTGCAGAAGATCACAGAATCACACAGAATCCTAGGAGTTGGAAGGGACCTCGAAAGCTCATCCAGTCCAACCCCCCTGCCAGAGCAGGGTCACCTAGAGTCCATCACACAGGAACGCATCCAGGCGGGGTTTGAATGTCTCCAGCCAAGGAGACTCCACAGCCTCTCTGGGCAGCCTGGTCCAGTGCTCTGGCACTCTCACAGGAAAGAAGTTCTTCCTGAGATTCACATGGAACCTCCTGTGCTCCAGTTTGCATCCATTGCCCCTTGTCCTATCATTGGACGTCACTGTAAAAAGCTTGGCTCCATCGTCCTGCCCCTCACCCTTTACATATTTGTAACCATGGATGAGGTCACCCCTCAGTCTCCTTTTCTCCAAGCTAAAGAGCCCCAGCTCCCTCAGCCTTTCCTCACAAGGGAGATGTTCCACTCCCTTCATCATCTCTGTGGCTCTGCACTGGACTCTCTCAAGCAGTTCCCTGTCCTTCTTGAACTGTGGGGCCCAGAACTGGACACAGGACTCCAGGTGTGACCTCACCAAGGCAGAATAGAGGGGGAGGAGAACCTCTCTTGACCTACTGACCACCCCCCTTCTAACAGCCCACTGGGCTGTTATGTAGGGAAGCTCAATTCACAGGCTCTATTTCCATAGTATTTTCTGCCTATCAGAATTAGAGGGATTGAAGTTAGCACTGATAACTACTACTTTTGATATGAAGATGGGCAGCCTGCCCTCACTCGAACACGCTGCTTACACTAAATGGCATAAACTCCAAAGCAAACTGACTTACAAGTTATGATGACAGCTTCATCACGAGAACAAACTGCAGCTTTAAAACCCTGCGACTTAAATGATCTGTAGGTAGGATTGGAATCTAATAGCCTACCACTCAAGGCTGAACAGCTCAGTAATTGCAGCAGTACACAGAATACAATAAACCACCAGGGGGAAAGAGAAAAAAAAACAAAAAGAAAAGCATTATTCAATACAACAATGCCAGAAGAAGTAATTACCATTGCAGCTCAGGCACTTCTAGGTGTCAGGCACTTTTGTAGCCACATGAGCTCTTCCCAGCTGACTCTGCTTAGCAGAGCTAAAATTGGGAAGAAGGAAAACGGAACCAAAATAGGAATAGGGGAAGAAGCACCGATCCTCTTCATTCAATCTGAGCAGTAGAAGCTGGTGGCTGAGGCAGAGTAGTGCACACTTTAGGAATTTGGCTTTGGAAGGGTGTTTGCTGAATTGGTGTTCGAAGGCAAAGATGGTGAGTGCAGATTGAACTTCTCCAGTGGAAGAGAGATGTGACCCATCTTGCTGTAACGTGACCATCTCTGCTTTGCCTGGCATTCCTGCGTGCACGTTTCTGGTGCTTAGCTCAGAGATCATTTTACAGCGTGGTTTCTTTTCTTTTGGATCTGATGCAGTCTCCCCGAGCTGTTACTCCAGTGGTCCACAAATGAAAATGATGTAAGATTTAGCACTGAGGGTTTTTTGCAGGATGTATGCTAATGTTTTCTCCCAGGCTGAGTGCTGGTTCAGTAGGGTTCGACCCTGCTTCTATGAAAGCTGGAGACACTTTCCCAGAGAAATCAATCTTTCTCTGGTTTTGTTCACAAAAATGATGATGATGTTCACAAATATGATTGCCTAATTGCATTGGAGATGTTATATTTCAAGAAGCAGCCTGTTACTTGAGGCATACACTTAAAACCAGCTTTCCACAGCAGTTATGGAAAAAAATGCTTTGGGCATCTGCATGAAAATGCCACGTTGTGTGTCCTCTAAGCTCACCACCAAGGGTAAAACTAGAACATTTCAGTCCTCAGGAGATAGATGTTATTTGTATGAGAAAAGGAAAGTCTTCAGTACAACCAGATCTGAAAAGAAGAGATTAAACGACAGGCCCCGGTTGTCCCACCAGGTGAGTCATCTTCTGACAATAAGCAGGGAGAAAAACACACCAAAAGGGAAGCAATGTTATCTGGGGAAGAAGAACGGATGTCTCCAGTATCAGATATGCAACAGAGAAGCATGAAAATGAGGACAGAGCATGTATTTTGCTATCAAAGGAGAACATAGACACAGCAATGGAGAAGAGCCGAACAGTGAAGATCTGATAGAAACACAGGACTGGGGAAAGAGAAGCTTAGCAGCAGCATTTGAAATCTGGACCAAATACATCAAGAGCATTCCTGATATGTTTGCCCAATAGTGAAGGAGCTCCTGGCCTTCACAGTGCCATTTATCACTTGAAAGCTTTCCCGTGAGTCAAATCTAAGTGTTCACGTGGCATTTTCCTTCCAGTTTTTTGTTTAGTGAATTGAGGCCATGGTCTAATGGTCTGATGGTCAGGAATATGATGGGATAAAGGTTGGACTTGATGACCCTGGAGGTCCCTTCCAACCATAATGATTCTATGAGTCTATGATTGACACATGGGTCAGAATGATGCCAACCACACAAGCCCAAATGTATTTGAAACTCTTGGGTTCCACTCAGATGTGTTCAAATATGTTGAAATTCCAGACTTTGTCATCATCTAGAACCAGGTAAATTCATCAGATTTTGGGGGTCTGGAGTGGAAGTGATATTTCAGTTGAGTCCCTGAGCAAACTCAGCCTCTTAAGGATGTGCATCCATCAGTTCCCATGTCTGCCAGTCTTCTGTCCAATAGTTTTTGAACATAAAGAAACCAAGTTTGAGAGAGCATTTTGAAGTTTAACAGAGAATTTCTTTGAAGCATTGTGAGAATCAGCACCTGGCTGAATGTAAGAAATCTAAATTAATGTTCACTAAAAGAAAAAAAGCAGGAACTGCTCAGCTTCATACTTTATTTTCAGTAACTGTGGTTTTCCAGCTGGCATGTGTGTAACTCCCCATCAACCCGAGCACTTGCAGTCTCGGAGCTGGTGGGGAGGACTGGAGCAGCTGGCTTGCTTGTGGTGGGTTGTGGTGGGATGGTGTAAGAGAGACAGGTTGCAAATCTGGAGAAACTTGGACTTTGCAGATACCACTTCTTGATTTTCATCCTCAGAACAGCTGCCTGACAGAGAGGCGCGTGGCTGCCGGAGGAACAAATCTGCTTCGGAAAGCAGAACAGTGTGGCAACGTTTGTAAATAATTCTGCTGATTCCAGGAGGCAGAAAGAGCTCCTTCACACCCTGGGACCACTCGTATTTCAGAGAAGACAGCAGGCAGAGGTTTGGCAGGCTCCCCGACAGTGATGTGAGGGTACTTTGAACACTGTGAAAGGCACGGCCTTGGGCAAGTGATCCAGAGGAACTGATGCTGGAGGGGAAAGGCTTATGGAGTTTGCCAAGCTGAAGGTCAAGCCTGATATTTGGTTGAAAAGAATCCCTTTTTGGATTGTTTCTGATGGAGCGTTTATCAGCATGGTTTGATTTTAGTTCCGTTCTTTCAGCCTGTGGAAATAATGCTTCCAGCCTCCACTTACCACTTTTAAGCATGAATTAAAAATCTGACAGCTTGTCAGGCTGTCTTGTATCAGCACTTCCCCCTGCATCTCCAGGGTGAGGTAAAACAAGGCATAAAGGATAGTGAAGAGTGTGGTGAGAGGAAGGAATTGGCTGCTGATGCACAAAACAAACTGAAACATTGAAAACAAAGGTGATCTTGGGGGATGTCTTGAAAAGAAATTGGTGCATTTCTAAATCATTGACCATTATGCCTTAATGTGACTGAATATCCCAAGAGACAAAAGGCATCTGGAGTATTTCTAAAGGTCTGCAGGAGAGTTATGGGTTGAGTGGGGTAGTGAAGCTGTCTTTCTACTCCAGCCATTCTGGCTTGTGTTGGAGACTGAAGAGGACCCTACAACTGCTTCTCTGCACAGACAGCCACCTCTCCACGTGAGCTCAGAGCCACAGCACTGCCTGGATTATACATGATGGCAGTGTCTCTGTTTGGCCAGAGTGGTCTGAGGTAAGCAAGGCTTTTAGGGAAAAAGCTTATGTTCACTGGACTTTTTTGGAGAAAAATGGTCAAGGTTTCAGGTTCAGAGTTTCTTCATTGCCTCTGACAAGAAGCAAAGAGTCTACATGGTCTGCCTGGAAGGCAGTTTCATGTTAAGCACGGTGAAAGAAGCTCTCCGGGGCACAAAACAATTAAGATTTCAAGGAATTTTTAAAGGGAGCAGCTGTCAAAGGACATTAAGTTATGAAAAGCATTTAAATCAATAACTAAAAATCAATTCTGCAATGCCAGTAAACTAGAGATGAGAAACTACAGCTGGAGGAGAAGGGAAGGGGAGCTTTTAGAGCACGCGCTGTGGAGCATCCCTGAACCAGAGCCCAGTGGTTCAATGCAGACCTGAGTGATGAGACCAGACCTTAAAAGAGAGGTCCAGGTGGATGTGAATCCTGAGCAGGAAGATTTTGGATTGTCAGAGAGAAGGATCTGTCAGAAAGACCCCAGGACATGGGACCACAATTTGTAGGTTATGTTTTATGATATTTGGGAAGCATTCCTTCTTGAGAAAGGAGCCAAGCTGAATCACGGAAAACAGATGTAGGAAAGCAACATGCAAAAGTTTGGAGAACTGACTATGCAGAAGTGAGACCAGGTTGTGGGCAACCTTAGGGCAGATGCCTTGAAAATCATGGTCTTCACTGGGTAGCATGGGCTGTGTCTTCTCTCTCTGTGGCCTATTTAGCACAGAAGCTAAGAAACAATGAGATGAGCTAGCAGAGAGCCTTGATGGTATCAACCATGGGCACCTCGTGTTATAATGTTAGCAGTATCTTCACTGAAGGTCTCCTATCCATCAGTGTTGATTGGTTCAGAGCTGGTGACTTGTCAACTGAGAAAGCTGAGGAGGGCAGTGGCCAGTGGGCTGGCAGTTGCCTCATCTAAAAATGAGAGGAGTGCCATTGTACTCTAGAAAATGCTTGGTGGTTGTCACATACTTGCCTGCTTGTCTTCCCCTGGAGCTTTTCTTCCCTCAATGAAGCACTGTTTTGTTCAACCATTTGATTTGTTGTGAGTAGGAAGTGCACCTCAGACAGCATCCAGATGGCTCAGGGTGGGATCCCAAGGTATATTAGTGACACCTCAGAACTGAACCCAGACCCTTTTGCTGTCCACCTACATCTGCCTGCATAGTATTTTACTTTAATTAACGTCAGGCATCAGGGGGTTATTAAGAGTAAAAAGTTCTCTGTTAGGTAAGAAATATGTAGATCCTCACTTGGGTATTATTTTCTTTGCTTTATATGAATAGTAGTGAAATTTCTTTGCATTTGTAGAGGTAAAATGCAATCTGCTCCTTCTATTTCCATCTCTTTTGTCAAGGCTTCGCATTTTCATGCTCTGGAGGTTAGTGTGTTTGATGAAGCAAAACGCCCACACCCTTCACTTTTGACCTTGTGTTCTCACTGTTCAAGTCCACTGGCAGCACAAGCAATTGAGAGTTACTGTTAAGCAGGGAGTGTGGAGTCATTTATTTCCATTTCAGGTAAAATTTCTGAACATGTGTATACAGGCAGGGCTGGTGCTAAATTAATTGGACATGTGTATTTAGTCACACAGAGCAGTGTGAAACTGCTGCCTTTCTGAGCAAGCCCCAGCCTAGCCACCATTGTGCTCCCTTTCTCACCAGTGCTCCCTACCACCATCACTTGTATAATTAAAGATTACCTCTCTGTTACATTTACAAGGCTCTAAGTCATAGAATCACAGAATGGTTTGGGTTGGAAGGGACCTCAAAGCTCATCCAGTCCCAACCCCATTGCCATGAGCAGGGACACCTTCCACCAGACCAGGTTGCTCCAAGCCCCATCCAACCTGGCCTTGAACACTGCCAGGGAGGGGGCAGCCACAGCTTCTCTGGGCACCCTGGGCCAGTAAATCTTCCTCGATAACCTGACTAAGGCTGGTTGGAAATTTTCATGGCAAAACAACGTGACTTTTGGACAATACTTTAGAAAGCATGAGTTCATTCTCCTGGTTTTACTGGGGCAAAGGATGCTGCTGGGCTGAGCTCAGCTCTGCAGTGTGCCACTCTCCTTTGGCCAACTGTCAAACTCTTATTCTTACAGTGTAAACCCAATGCTTGCCTAGCACTTGACCCTGGAGCCTGTGTTAGCATCTCCTCTGGGGCTCTGTCTTGTTTGCTCACAAGGTCTTGGTGTGGGACAAGACCTGCACCACTCATCCCCTAAGCATGAACTACAAATGAATTTTTTTATCTGTTTTTATTGAGGAAACCATCTCCAAATGTCAGAGCTCAAACCTGTGGAGCATGTACTCCAGTAACCTGTATGATTTTCCTAAAGTCCCTTATACTGCCTTTGAGGATCTCATAGTAAAACAATATTATTTTTTTTTTAGTTTGGAGTGTGTCTGACTCTTTTGGTTGTTTTGAACAAATTAACATAGTAGTGCTTCAAATTGATAAATAGAAAGGTTGTCCCATATATGAAGCAGTTCACAATTTATCTGCCACTAGAGGTACCAGTCCATTACAAAAAGTACAATTTAAATACACATTAGCAGCTCACAAAGGAATCTGCAGAGTAAAGCTTCCCTTCCTATACTTTTGAAATCACTTAAAAAAAAAATGTCTAAAGTATGTCTGGTCAAATACAAGATATGAATAGCTCCAAAGGGAGATTATTTATTCATAAAAAGAAACTAGCATGGGAATCTACTTGCTAATAAACAAGTATTCTGCCTCTCTCACGTAAAATATGGGACCAGTTAAAGGAAAAAAAAAGCAGCAAATGTAAAGAAACATTGAAATCCTCTTTAGAACTGTTCCATTTAACTGGGTCAAGCTATTTTGAGGCTTAAAGGGTGATAGATTTTACTAGGAACATGAAACATTGATATGGTCAGATTAGCAAACATCATTGATTTGGAGAGCTCGCAGGCCAGGAGCTGGAGATGCAGTGTAAAATTCTGTTCATGGCTATCTGCCCAGTCACTTGCTTTCCTTGCAGGGTGCAGCCATCTCAGGAACTCTTGACCTATTGGGAATAAGGTATCTAGTATTAGATATTAGTATTTAACATCTTGTTATGTTAGAAGAAGCCTTTATGATAATTTTAGAGGACTGATTAAAGATGTTAGCTAGATAATCCATGGTGCTGCAGGATTAGGGATTTGAGGAGGTGGTGAGGAAGGGCCAGTGCTGGAGGACCTGAGGTTGCTCTCATAATGGAGGGCTGAGAGATAACAGGTGGGAGGATGAGTACCACTTAAAGTATCTGCATTTTTTTTTTATATTTAACTTTCTCCCACTTACAAAAACCACCATGTTGCAGCTTCTACTAAATATGAAAGACCAAGCACTGGTGAGCTTATGTGGCTACTCAAATATTTAGTTTTTACTTCCTCCATTTAACTTTAGGAACCCAAAGACTGAACACTTGGCCTGAAGTTCAGCCTAATTCCTGGTGCAATGCATGGGACATACATGAGATAGATCTTTGAAGAAAACAGATACCTATTTACCAGCAAGTGTAGGTATTTGAAAGTAAACTGTGATTGACTGGAATTATGTTTGTGTTAGGCTTTATAGTTAAATATTATAATAACACTGTCCTGTCTTCATTGGTGTCCTCACCAAAGAAATGATGAAAACATACCATAAGGTTGGACTTGATGACCCTGGAGGTCCCTTCCAGCCATAATGATTCTATGATTCTATGATTCTATGTTTATAGCTCTTGGTTGTATCTCCAAGGAAATTTGAAAGCCCTTGTAAAGAGAAGTTTGAAAGTTGTTGGTTTAAAGAGACAAAAATGGTTGTATTGCATGTCTCCCATCAGACACTGGGGTTTGACCAAGAATAGCTGAGGGCTGTAACTTTGATTTAGCCCGGCGTGCCTTCTCCTTGGATGTCATCCTTGGCATTTGCCAGCTGATTTTCCCATGGCATCCAGCCTCTACAGACTGAGTCATGTTCTCTTTATGCAGGGTGTTACCTACCAGCACAGGTAGAAAAAATCTAGAAAAGAAACAAATCCTGTCCTCTTGTGGTTTGTTCACATCCTTGGCCAAGAGCTGGGTTCTAAGAGTCTGCTGATGAAATAACAGCCAGGTTATGCTGCCTGAGATGACTGAAGCCTCAAACTTCAGCCTTACAGATATTTAGATAGAGGTCCTAACGAGGAACTGAGACCCTGAATACTTTTTGGGGTTTTTTTTTGTCCAAGACTCATAGGGGTGGAAGATGGGAATGTTCCCTATCTCTCCTTCATAGTTTGAAAACTACTGTGTTCGTAGATGTCTAGAGAGAGACATCTGGTTAGATGTCTAGAGAGAGAGAGCTGGTTAAAAAATGCTGTAGATGTAAGATACATAGAAATGAAATGATTTGTCTGAGGTTACAGATGAAGTGTGTGGAAGATCCATGGTTTGAAGTGACTCCCATGCCAACGGTTTGACTGAATGTCTCTATCTGTTCTGTAGCTTGTTCTCCCAAGTAAGATTTTTGAGCTGCATTTTTAACCACCTTTCAGTGAACACCGGATTTCAGCTCCCACTAAAGCTATCTTTCATTCTGATAAACCTGTTAGTTGTAGTTAGACAGCGTTTCTATGAAGAACAGGAATTGTGGCAAACACCATTAGCAGGTACCCAAAATCTTTACAAAGTAATGGGTAGTTACTGGGTACCACAGATATGGGGCAAATCTTATTTGATGGTGTTTTTTAGAAATCCTCCCTTACAGAAGTCTTGTGATTGTGTGTGTTCTCCATACTTATCAGGAAAAAGAAGCAACCTGCAATGATTTGAGATGAATAAAGAAGCTCAGCTCCTAAACTGGACTAAGAGGGTAATGACTGTTCCTGAACGTGTTCCCTCATAAGGATCTTTCTGTTCTTTGACATTCACATATATTTTTTGCTCTTGAATTTTATTCTTAGTGAGAATTGCCAGCATTTGGGGATTGCATTTTACATTTCATAAACCTCAAAATGTCCAAAAAATGACAGCAGCACACATGGGTATATGTGAGAGTATGTGCACACATTGTTCATGGCACTAGCTGGATAGAGAGCTTTGCTTTCCCTTCCAGTAATTCTTAGTTAAGGCAATCTCACAGCCATAAACTCACTGCAGAAAACATGCTAAAACTTAGGTGAGAAATGCGAGGTGTTTAATTCTGAAAGTGTAAATGTGTTCAACTGGAACCATGTGAGCAAAATATGTCTCTTCATTTTTTTACCCTGTCTCCTTTTATTGCACCCACAGTTAAAACTGGTAAATACTTCTGAATATAGGGGTTTTAATTGATACAGGAAGACAATACTGAGGGTTTCAGCTCTACTGAGTCATTCTGGTTGAGGCTTTTCTGACACACAGGACCCCACGTAGTCATCCTTCTTCCAGTCAAATGTTCTGTCCCCACCACCCAGTTTCTATGCTGGTGTTGCTCTACAGGCAGTACTATTGTCCCCATGGCAGTGATGCTGTTTGAAATGCCAAGCCAGCGACTCAGGTGAGAAAGCTCTTGGGAAAAGCTCTTCTTTTGATCCTCATCATGTTGCTCTTTGGATTAATTTGATTATCCTGATGTATTACCTTAAAAGATCATTACAGGGCCCTTACCTGCTGGGTGCATCACTCCACACACTTGCTTAAAATGTATAAAAATCATTATCCTTATCTCCATAGCAAAGTTGTGTGATTCAGGAGAAAAAAAAGGCCATTTCCACCACTGCATCATTTGCTAAATGTTTTTAATGAGTTTTTAGCTGCTTTTCCCAGGGCTTGTCTGCAAAGCATGTTCATTGTGCCCCTTCCATGGTCTCCCTGCATGGCTTCATCCTGGGCATGGTTTCAACCAGGTCAGCATTTCTATAGGAGCAGGAGGATTTCAATACATCCTCCCCACTTCTGAGGCCAAAGCAGTTACATTTTTCTGCACTGCTCTGATGGCACAGACAAGCTTTCTCCCTCAGAACAGAAATCTTCAGAAGTTTAATTTAGAATCAGCTCTGCCTGACATGAAAAATAGGGATACACGGTGCTTTTAAGGCAAATGCAGAAACCTTTCCTACATGGTTTGGAGGAAGCCCTGTGTGCTTTTGGGTGTTCAGACCCCACACTAGGTAATGTGAGACAGGTATGGTCTTTCTTGGAGCAAAGTAGGAAACAAGTGGTACTGAATGAAACAGAAAATAAAGTGAGATGCACTTTTTTCCTGAAAAATAAGCAGTGCAAATGTCACTGAGAACAATGTAGTTTGGCAAGACACATTTGCCTGCTACAGAAAACCATTACAGTGTGACTTCAGGCAGCACTATTAATTGCCCTATAGCTATGAACTGATGTTCTGCTTAATGATTGAACTTGTCTGTTTTCACTTGCTGGCATCACGAGATCCGTAATGGCATAAAATGGCATTCGCTGTCAGATCTCTTCTTAGAACCATAGAATCATGGATATCTTCTTCAGAGCAAGTCCACGCAGTCAGTTCTTGCTGATAAGCTGAACTGATGGACCTCATTAATCCAAACATCCCAGGGTTTTCTCCAGCCCCTGAACTTCAAATGGCTGCTCCTCTTTCTGTGCAAAGGTTTGATTCCAGTGAGAACAGGAAGGACTCAAATCTCACTGAGATTCTAAAATCACCTCTGTATTGTTCAGCCATCAGTAATCTCTTTGGCTTTGCATACTTAATGCAATTACTGCATTAGCTGATTCAGAACAAATCACTGATATTAATTAGGAAAACCTCCATGGGCAATTGTCTAATTTAGACACTTTCTGCTCCCTTTATGAAAACACTGGGGTGGCTTCTTCCTATTGCTTGCACTGGTGTTCATTAAAGTATTTCAGGAAGGAACTGAAATGGATTTTACCTCTCTGTGGTTGTTCTCATCAATAACAAAGACACTGCTTCGATTCCAGCATGTCACCATGAGCCACAGAAACGTTCCTCTGTAACACAGAAGAAGGAGAGGGAGCAGATGGAATTATGATCTTTAAAACTGATTCTCTGGGGAGTTTTCAAATCATAGCAACCTTTGCTACTGCCATTCATTATAGAAGCTTATTGTTGAACGTGTGAAGAGAGCCATAATTATTGATTGCTCAACAGGCTGGAGATGACAGCTCGTAAGAAGCATTAATAGCTTGTATAAGGAAGCAAATAAGGAATATTTTTTTTCAGAGGTTAGGTTTATTCTGGAGATAGAATGCAATTTTATAGCCCTCGAGAAAATGAAGTGCAGGAGCAAAAAGGTCCGCTCACACTTTCTGCCTGAAGAAACACTGAGCTACAACGTATTGCTTGTGAGTTAACATTCATCAGTCAGTGAATGCTGAGCATTAACATAGAGACATTTAGGTTTTTTCTTTTGCTTATTCCAAGCCACTGGCTTCAGTGAATTAATAGCTGATTTATGCCTTCATAAACAGCTTTTTAGTGCTTTTGTTGCCCTCTGTACAAACTATAATTATTGTAGACATCAAGGAAGAGATCTGTGGCTTTAGGTCTTACAAATATTTCAGTAAACTATGCAGTAAATTTATTGGAAAATAAAGTCTAGAGAGACTAGAGCTATGTCTGGCTCTCAAATTTGGCAAATATCTTTGGCTTGAAAAACATTGAAAAAATGTGAATAGCGAAGTGCTGCACTCAGATTTGCTAAACAAAACATTTTGCTATTTCATTGTGAGAACGCTCTTCTGAATTGAAAATTAACCTTAAAAATAATGGTATTAATCCACTTGAATTCATGGAACATTTAATTTTGATTCAAATAAATTGGTTCAAAATGAGCTCAAATGATTCTTACTTCCTGTTCATTTCCTCTTGGTTTCAGCTGGTTGGAAAAAAAATTAAAAAAAAAAATCCTTTGTCTCTGTGCTCAGGCCCTGAGCTGAAACATCTCAACCCCTGGGCATTAGCATATTCCCCATGTAATCAGTCAGGTTGCCCTGGGATGGTGTGAACAGCAGTATAGGATAGCTATATGTTCCACTGGCCCATAGCCTCAGTGGAAAAGGTTGACAAATTGCAACAGTAGAAACAAGATATCCAATCCAAACCATTATGTGATTCTGTGATCCTACAATTACAGTAGGATATTGTGGATATAAACTGGATGATTACTCTGCAATTCCAGGACCCCATGGTCTGATTTGCCTGTCTAGGCTCTCTGTGGCCAACTAGATAAAAGACAGGTGCATCTCTTGAAGGCATCTCACATGGCTTAGCCCTCCCATGGGGTAGATGGCTGCAGAGGGAACAAACAGGTGGATGAGCAGATGCATGACACTTAGATGGGTAACAGTAGCTATGGGGGGAGATCATCCTCTATGCTTGCTTTGTGCTTGGCCACAGTCTCAGTCAACTCCCTGAATCTCAAACTTAGAAATTGCATGCCTTTACAGAATTATTGTTAGCTCTGCTTGACTCTCACCTGTCAGCTGGTCATTACTGGATATCAGATTTATTGTACTGAGCAAAACAGAACAAAATGCAGGTAACTTAAGCATTAAGTGCTGTTGATGGGCATTCAGCACTGGGGGAGGCAGTGTGACAACAAAGCAAACAGCTTGTTCAGCAGTAAGTAAGGACTAATACAGGTGGTTTCCTTGCAGCTGAAGTTCCTTTTACTTTGCAAAATTAATGATTTATTCTATTAAAACATCTGTCTGGAAGTACACTTTATGGAGTTATTGGCTGGCATTTTTATTTCCCTCAGCAGGGGGAAGTGAAATTTAGCACATCAACACTGAAACATTTCCTTTTGCATTCAGCAATATATGAAGAAGGTCAAAATGCTGCTGCTGTAGTTTTTCACTGTGATATTACAGTGTTTAAATAATGTCATAATATTATTTGTACTTTGTTTGCTGTTTATGGGTTCTTTGTACTTAAGCTGTGATTTTTGTATTTGCTGCTATGCTTGATCATTATTGTAATATTTTGATGCTGGTAGTGAACTGGTATTTTTTAAAAACGACATGGATCCAAACACATGGAGCCCAATTCTGTAGCATTTATCCGTGCAGAATAATTCCTCACTGCCTCTATAACAATGGAGTCTTGCTGTGAATGCTCCCAGAATAAGATACAACTCCAAGAACGTAAGTGGTAGAATTAAAGTATGGCTTTAAACTAATGAAAGTATGCTGAAGTGATTCTGAAGTCTCATATCTTTTTGATATTTAGTGGAATTCAGATTCTTAAATGCCTGCTTGACTTCTGAAAAATGAGACTTACTCACAAGATCTCCAGAAAATATGCTTTAGCCAGGTATTTTGAAGCTATTTGCTGTATAATATATGACCATGCCAAAGGGTCCTATAAAGTAATTGGTGCTATCAAATGAGTATGAAGGTCATGAGATGTTCTCCTGCCATATAGCAACATCTAGTCTGCCTTCACCTCCCAACCCCATGTGAAAAAATGCTGAAAAGTTCAAAACTTTCTCCTCTAGGTGAGAAGTTGAAAGGTGTCACAAGGCTTGAAAATTGATTATCAGATTGAGAAATATGGGTTCCCTTGCAGTAATGAGAGAAAACCATCCCAAGAGGCTGCCGTGAGCTTGGTCGTGGGAATCTCCAAGTACCATTTCCCACCTGACTGAAAATGGGGCGCCCAGTCAAACCACAAATTCTGTCTTGCAAGACTGTGTCTTGTTAGTAAGTTAAGCAGAGCCAGGGACTGTTCTTTCTCCTTGAAGATACATGGTGTGGAACACCTTTCATCCTTAAACTAAACTGTTCTCTGCCCCTTCACCCCAAAATGCGGTGGCCTCGTCCATATTGATTTTTAATCTGCTCTCTAAAAGCTGGGAGAAGGAGGAGTGACCTGTGCTTGGGCTTTTTGACTCTGTTTGTTACGGTGTTAGCTTTTATAAATTGCTGTCTGCCTAATACGGAACACAGATGCATCCAATTCATCCTCCTCTGGCTCAGGTTCTTCCTCAACACAACTGTGTTTCTGTTTGCCTGATCCTTTAATCTTCATTTTGCTGCACAGTGACCTCTTAATGGGCAGGAGAATTCCCTCTTTCCAGAATACCCTGTAGCCTGCTTGACTTTAGGGGTTGTGGGTCTCCTAGAATTTTTTGGTGAAGAAGGGCTTTTCAGTCATCCATGCAAGCTCCAACTGACTTTGGCAACACTGACCATCTCTGTTTGTTCCTTAGCTCCTGACAGAACAGTGCCTCTGGGTAGGTGAAAATCAGTGTTCAGGATACTACCTGAAAAAGCAACAGCTAGAAAAAGGAAGGAAACAGCAAAAGGTTATTTTAGCAATGCTGATGGTTGTGAGATATTTGACTGTTCTATTCCTAAAAATTGAAATGCTTTGTTGAAGTAGAGAGAACCAAAGCCCTTTGTCAGTCAGCATTTCTTATGCCTGGATGCCTCGTTTTAGTGACTTAATATACTTATTTTTCACAGGTTTCTAGAGGAAGTGTTTTAACCTTCCACAAGGAGTGATGGTTAATTCTTGTTGTATTTTCTCCCTTCTTTAATTTGATAAAACAAGAAGAGCTCAAATCAATCACCAGAAATAAAAGCTCAAAATGAGATGGTGGGGGAAATAGGAGGTGGAATATTAGATATGTGAGTTGCCTGGGAAAACAGGAGGGTACTGAGTCACACCTTGCTGCATGTTGAATCTTCTCCCTGCTATCTGTTAGCTCATGGTTTGACACAACCTCTGCTTCGAGTTTCATGTGTTACCACCATGCAACAATGGGCACAATGGGCAGAGGGAGCACAAAGCCCTGTTGATGAATTCAAGGCTGGTGTAGGAATTTCCACTCTGGTACTGTCAGACTCAGCACCTCCTGCCACAACAGACTCACCACCTTGACCCACGGTGCTGTCCCAGGGTCTCCTCCTCTGACAGTTGCTTTGCAAGGCACCCAGCACCCTGGAAGACACAGTTTGCAGATTAGCATTTGGGTGATCATAGATGAATTCAACCCCCTCTCTGTTGTAGAGCCCTAGAACTGGAGGAACTGCTCTGCCTGAGTGAGGCAACTGCAAATCCTGAAGATCAGCTCTTTGGGTCCATGTTTCTCCTGCAGGCCAGCTAAGCTTCGTTTGAGACAGCTGCCTACCACTTGTGTTGGACATTGTGGCATTCCTGTTAGGAACAAGGCTGGCATGTAGTCTAGGACAACAAGGAGACCATTCTGGATGACCTTTGAGGTTTTTTTCAAGGTCATTCTGGAGTTTCCAAGTTGCTATAATTTATTTCCTCTTTTTTTTCCCTATAATTACTGGGAAACTATTTGTACTCTGCCCTCAGAGACAGGGAGCACTGGGAAAGCTTGGCAGCTTATTATTCAGTGAAAGAGACTTTCAAAGGAAGTTTGAATGTATAATGAACTGTGAACATGCATTCATGTTCCCATGAATGCTCCCCCTCCCTCACACTTCTTATGAATTCCCAGCACTGTGCGAATTAAATGCAAAATATAGGGTCAAGAGAAATGTGGCTGCTAAACTGTGCAAGTAATAACTGTGATCCCTTATAATAAGGCTATATTCCTAAACTGCATCTACTTAGCACAAAACTATTTCTGCAGTAAAGTGGCCTTTCATGCAAGCCCTGAAATATAATATTCTCTTGAATTACTGTTTTCTTGCTTGCATTGTCTCCTTAGGTTGACATGTGTCCTGAAACTGAAAGGCAGGAGAACAGGCATGTTAAAAAAATACAGGGGCAGGAGCAAGTCTAAAGATGAGGAAACTTCAGGATAATGGTTGGAATGGTAACTTGTGCACTAAGAGTGTTAGGCACGTGCCAGCCTCACACCAGATCAGAGGTGGATTAGTTTTAAAAATTAAAATTCATGTTTTATAGCCCCCTGGTGTCAAGCTTCCATCCATAGTGGAAGAGGATTATTAGCTGTTGGAGAAGACAGGGAAGATTTACAATAAACCCATTAATCCCCAGCAGCTCTCTACAGAATGGAAGTCATATATCCCTGAAGAAAAGCTGACTCAGCTTACCTGTGTGTGGGATCAGGCCTCATATGCACCCATGTAAAAGGAAAAGGGTTTGTCTTTGGTGGTCTCAGTGGCACCCCTTAAGAACAGTCTCTGGAATAAGCATGGGCAGGTCTGCCCAACCCTGACTCTCTCTGAGCACTGCCTTGCAGAGCAACCTGCACAGAGCTGCTCTGGGTGGTCCTGATGAGGGACCTCTCTCCTTCTGTGTCCAGGCACACAGGATATCCTGAGTTTTGGAAAATTTTCTTCGTCTGGGATGGGTGCATACTTAAAGCCTCACCATTCTGTTCCTCTTAACAAAACCAGGAGCTTAGCTAATTAGGCAAACATCACTACTGAGGCTAAAGCCTGCTTTAAAAGCCATGTCTCCAGTTATAGGTTGAGGTGATTTATGAAGTACTAGCAGCTTGGTGATTAGTCAATGTTCTATGATCTGGAAGTAAACTTTAACAAAAACTGTAAGACTGCAAGTAATCATGCAAATGAAGGAAGGAGGAATGTACGTCTGATTTTAGTGCTTGCAAAGTAATAAAGCTGAAAAATGCAGATGTACCATAATCATGTATATCTGTATGCACAGACACGTGCTGAGCGTGCAGTGATCCCATAGATCTTGAACGTGCAGTGGTGAATAGAACACAGAATGGTAAAGGAAATGCTAATTTGACTTTGTAGCAAAGACAGGAAGGTAGAATAGAGGAATATAAAGTACAGACTTGGTATTTTAATGGAGAAGAGCAACTCACCTTAGGCTAGTGTCCATCTGCTGCTCAATGAAGCTGTAAAAACATGCATACTTGATAGGATCTGTAATTTCATATTGCCTCATTATTTGTAGATTATGATTTATCTTTGGCTTTGTTGCATCTATAGTAAAAGAAGCACTGCTACTCCTAGACTGCGCTTTTCTCTGCTTCGTGACTTCACCCAGTCTTCATCCTCAGGTTGCATGTGTCACTAATTGAAGGAGACAAATCTCATACATTATGAAACCTAAAGTCAGGTTTTAATTAAAATCAGTGGTCTGTCCAGCAAAAACCAAAGAGTTCAGTCTCGTGGAGGGGAGATTGATGTCCTCCCTTGTGAGTAGTGTCAGCTCTCACCTTCAATCCAAGGCCTTTCAAACCCAGTTGAGTCACTTCCCTGGCATCAAAAGAGCTACTGAGACACAAAATTCAGTGTAACTGAATTACTGAATAACTCCTGTAAGACTCTCTCTCGACAATCCTAATCTCAGAGCATCTGTGATCCTATGGAAAAGGGACAGCCTTCATATTATTTCCCTCTGAGAAAATGTTAGGAAGAAGATCCAATATCCCTTCCAAATCCTCCTCTACGTCAAAGGAAATCCAAAATGACTTTTCACTTCCTGACCTGTGTGAAGTTATCTCCAAAAGAAACAATGACCCAAGGAAGATGGCTTGAGTTTTTCAACTTGAGGAGATCACCTGCAGCCTTAGGCTAACAGCCACCAGGTCTAACTGGTGCAGAACATTTATTTTGTGCACTACAGGAGTTGGTCGAGTTACTTATCAGGGGTCATGGTCCCATGTGCTACTGAAACACAGTGAGAGGTGGCTCCTGTCTCACAGGGCTTGTAATTGGAGCTGACAAGGAAAGCTGATAAAGGGAAAGCCTCGTGGAAAAGCTGAGAAGTCTACCAAGCTTGCAGAGCAAGTCAGGAGTAGAGCCATGAGCTGAGCCCAGATGGGGTTCGGTGCTGGATCAGGCTGGTCTGGTACTTCTCAGAAGTATTAAATTCAAATCACATTTTGCATTGGCCTAACACAGCAGAGTGCTAAGGAGAGAAGTCCAGGAAGGAGGGCAAATCAAAGGCAATGGGGATCTGCCAGCTCTGCAATACAAACAGAGTAAATCCTGGCTATTCGCACGCTCTGGAAACAGGGACGTTTGTGTTCTAGTTGCATTTGATGGGCAATAAGTAACTATTTTTACTCCAGTTTTGAAAAGAGCAAAACCAGAACAGTGTCAGTACTTTGTCCTGCTATAAATTCTGCTAGGATGGATGACTCTGGGTAGGCAAAGGCAGCTTTGACCCTCGATCAGCCTCAGTACTGCTGTTGGACCTCCGTTGGGACATTCCCATTTAAAACAGACACAGTTCTTGTCCACCAGCAAGTAGCCTACCAGAAAGGGGATACGTACCCTCCTCCTGCCCTCCACCTGCCTCACTCTACTTTAGCTTCCCTTCGGCTACGATACGGGATTGTCTTTGGTGGCACGTGCTGAGTCCCAATTTTTAACAAAGAATTTGGTAGGAACCAGGTAAGAAAATGTTCAAAAGCTGAAGCAGAGTCACTGTAAGTCCTAGCAGTCAGTTTATTTTTATTTATAACTCCCTTTAACAATCCAGCTCTTTGATACACAGACAGCCACTGTGTCACCCCAAGTTCATCTCTGCAGTAGCTGATGGGACTACGGAGCTGTGGGTAAGCAGGATGAGGAAGGTTTTTTATCAAACCTTGTCAAACCACTTTAAACCACCTGAGGTGCCTAATTTCAATTATCAATTTAAAAATAGAATTGGTTTTCATTCCCTGGTCCACTGATTCCTGCTTGGGTTGTTTTAGAATTGTTATGAAGCTCAGGGGATTTAGCTGAATGAATGCTTATCTGGCTGTGTGTCTTCTGTACTTGAAATGCCATAAGTTATCCTACATTGGATGAACTTTTAAAAATAAGTCACCAGGTTGCTAGTTAGTTGGGAAAGGGTTAAAAAAAAAAAGTCAGAATATATAACAGTGCTTAAAGCCCGGTCAGAAGTTATTTTACCCAAAGCTTATACTCAGTCCCAAATCCTGAAAGCTGTAGATGCTCTGTCCTTTTTTCCAAAATCATTTCAAGAGCTGCCTTCTTTTGGGAAGAAAGGGTCAAGGATTCCCTTGGAAATTTGCCCTTGGTTGTACCTGACCCTCACAGCTTAGGTCACCCCTAGACACTTCTACATGTGGCCATCCACAGTCCCACTTGTTCCCACAGTCCCAGGATCTACCAGGCAGGACTGTAGGAAGAAACAACACCCTCTTGGCTTTCTATGTGGGAGGTGAGATGGCTGCATTAATGATACATTTCCCAGCCTCTTCCCACTGGCAACAGCACATGCAAGAGCAAGTGGTTATTTAGGGCCAAAGGGGATGCAAGGCTGGGACTGTTGCAGCCTGAGAAGGAATCACTATGATGACAACCAGGAGATGTCTGTTTCTCCAGGCAGTGATTGAGGGCATTTCTGATGCATGTAAAAGACAAGTCAACAAACATGTGTGTGCTGATGAATAAAGTAATTTAGAGCCTCATCAGACATGAAGCTTTCTTTAAACATGGGCATCAACATGAAGAAATTTAGCAGCTGTGTGGTGTTTGTCTGCAGACCAAGGAGAATATGTGGAAAGCAATATTGTCTCTGAGAGCAGGAGGTGTTGGGTGGTTGGGGGTTTTTCTGGGTTTGTTGTTGGTTTGTGAAGCAGATTTCATTTGGAGAAGTCTGCAATACAGATATCTCCAGAATGTAAGTCTTCATGTGAAATTGGACTGAGTTTAATGTGTTTCTCCGGCAGTCAATAAAATGGGAAGGAGAGACACAGAGAAATTATGATGTTGAAAAACTGCACAGAGCTGAAGAGTCACGACTGTCATTTTAGGTATCTGAGAGCAGCTAAGGAGACCATCAGTTTTAAGTAACCTGGTTAGGTTAGGTGATTAATGGCTTTTACCCTGCACACAAAGGAGCACAGAGAATCATTGGGGGGTGACAGTCCACAATAACCCACAGAGAGAAACAGTCCCCCCCCTGCTGGTCCCAGGGCTGGCCCAGGAGAGCACCAGCCCCAAGGGTCAGGAGTGACACCCACCCCATGAGCTGCTGAGGGCAAGAGGCTCCTTATGGGATGTTTAGGGTAGGAATTGAAGGAGGGGAAGGGAGGAATCTGGCTGGTTTGGGGAGGACCAGACTAGAGAGACTTGAGTGTGTACGTGTTGTGTGAACGTGTATGTTGGTGTGTGATCAGCAGTGAACACAAACCAGACCAGCTGGTGAGAGGGATATGAGGCTTGGGAGCCAGGTGCTGGGGTGGCCAGAAGTTTGGGCCAGACACTGCAGAGATATGAGACTGGTGAGTAGGCTGCTGGAGGGGTAAGAGGTCCAAGCCAGCTTTTGGAGAGACTATGGGGCAACTGGAGATGAGAGGATCCAAGGGCCAGCTACTGGGTGGGCAGTGGCTAAGGCCAGTTACTGAAGGGATCCATATTGTGTAGATGTATTGCTATAGGAGTCATTTTGTTCTTGGAAATCTATTTCATGTACCACAGTGACTCTCTTTTCCTTATTTTCTCCTCCAGTGTCACATTCTCTAATTGCCATCACCCGATGGTCTCCTTTCAGACTAAAATCATTCATCTTTCAATTTCCTAGGACTATCTTAGCAAATAATGCCTTGTCTTCTGCTGCTGGCCCCCACCCCGTGGTGAGACTCCGCTCAGGAATATCACACCAGTGGCATCAGGTAGCACTGGATTATTTCCTAGTTGTTGTCTTATCCCAACCCTCCAAAAACTCTTTGCCACAGCTAATTTGAGACAAAGTTATAAACAATGAACTTGAAATAACTCCCCACAGCCATCCATCTGAAAGTCAAATTACTATTTCTGAACTCTGAATATCCATTTGCCATTTTTAAAGAAGATTTTGAGATTTGGAGGCAGGCACAGTTTAAGGAGGAATTAGACAGGCAGATATTTATCTGGCTGCCTCTGTCTAATTTCATTCCTGAAAGCTAATGCTCTTTGTTGTCTGAGTATGGGTCTTTGAAATGAAGACTTGAATATCACTAGGTTTTTCTCTGTTTTTTCTTTTTTTCAACGAAGTAAAACCAGTTATTATTTCGCGGTGCATTACTGAGCTTTTCTGTCATATTCTTCAGTTTCTTACCATAAATTAAGCGTAGCTGACTGGTGGGTAACTCCAAATTCCATACAATGAGGCAGGATCTGTTTCTTTATTACACCAGGGCAGGCAGGCTATTGTATGTACAGTTTCAGGTTATTATTTCAGATTCAACAAAGGTCTGGAGCACTTTTTTAAGTGCTTTACTATAGTGGATTTATGATGGTTATGCATCTTTTATATGGGAAAGGCTGGAGATTGGGACAGCAACCTGAGGGTCAAAACTGCTAAATGGGTAATCTAATGTTCAAGGCAACTTCTGGTAAATTGCTGTAGATAACTTCTGTCTTTCTTCTGATTCCTGCTATGGAAACAGGGAAGAAAAAATGTTTTCCAAGAAAATCCATGGCTGGTTAGACAGCTATCTGTATGTATAGTCTACATATTAATTGAGTGTTCGAAGACCTTTGCTGAAGAACATGTAACAGAGTTCAATAATATATTTAAAGTATGTGAACAGTGTGTCTACACCTGAGTGCCCAATGTTTCTATTGCCTAGTTCAAACAAGACACTGATAAATTATGCCATCTAGAGAGACCTTGGCAATCTTGAGAGGTGGGCCCATGCAAGGCACAGGAAGTTCAACAAGGCCAAGTGCAATGTCCTGCACCTGGGCTGGGGCAATCCCAAGCACAGATAACAGGCTGGGTGAAGAATGGATGGAGAACCACCCTGGGGAGGACTTGGAAGTATTGGTTGATGAGAAGCTCACCATGAGCTGGCAGTGTGCACTTGCAGCCCAGAAAGCCACTGGGATCCTGGGCTGCATCCCCAGCAGCGTGAGCAGCAGGGTGAGGGAGGGGATTCTCCCGTTCTACTCTGCTCTTGTGAGACCCCCCCTGCAGTGCTGGGTCCAGTTCTGGAGTGCCCAAAATAAAAAGGACATGGAGCTGTTGGAGCAAGTCCAGAAGAGGGCCATGAAGTTGATCAAAGGGCTGAAGCACCTCTGCTGTGGAGACAGGCTGAGAGAGTTGGGAGTGTTCAACCTGGAGAAGAGAAGGCTCCAGGGAGACCTTAGAGCACCTTCCAGTGCCTGAAGGGGCTCCAGGAAAGCTGGAGAGGGAATTTTGACAAGGGCAGGGAGTGATGGGACAAGGGGAAATGGGTTTCAAACTGAAAGAGGGGAGATTGAGATTGGATATTAGGAGGAAATTCTTTGCTGTGAAGATGATGAGACCCTGGCCCAGGGTGCTCAGAAAACCTGTGGCTGCCCCTTCCCTGGCAGCGCTCAAGGCCAGGTTGGATGGGGCTTGGAGCAACCTGGTGTGGTGGGAGGTGTCCCTGCCCATGGCAGGGGGTTTGAAAGTATATGATCTTTAAGGTCCCTTCCAACTCAAACCATTCTATGATTCTGTGAAAAATCCCTAGCTTGGAAGTCAGGAGTATCAGGCATCTGCTGGGGAGAAAGGGACCCAATTGGAAATGATCACTGATCTAGCCTGAAATATGAAAATCACTGTTCTTGGAGATAATGTTCTGGACAACCTGACCTAACTTTGAATTTAACCCTGCTTTCAGCAGGAGGTCCCACTAGAGACCTCCAGAGGTTATTTCCAATCTAAATTATTCCAGATTATTATGAGTCTCTGATCAATTTATCTTTTACATTTGATTTCATTTTGTGACATTCCTGATGTTTTTCTTAAGTCTCAAAATGAAATTTAGGTAATTATGTAACTTTCATAATGCATTTAACTGGAGTACACTCCCAATATCGATCTGGGTTTGTGATGGGTAATCTCTGTAATCTAATGCCACAGTCTATATATAGCCTTGGGTGCAAAAAGATCTGGATGAAATAGAATTGCTTGGCTTTAAGATGTCTCTCTTGGGCAGCAAGGTCTCCCCGTGGTCTTAAAAATCATGGTGCCAACTAAGAACAAATCTATGAGGAACAGGAGTGCTTGCTAGGTCTGAAAAGTGGAGACACTGATATTGTTGGGTCAAATGAAGTCTGGGTGAAGCTTACCTCCCAGCTGTAAGAGATAATGAAGGCCCACAACTTGATACAAAAAATTGTGAGTATTATGGTCCAAAGAAGAGGTTAAGCAAATATCTGTTCCCCTCCAGAAATCAAGAAGCAGGCTTGCAAATTGTGATAGAAGTATTTTGGTGTGGTGGGTTGAACTTGGCTGGCTGTAAGGTGCCACCAAGCTGCTCTCTCACTCCCCCTCCTCAGTAGGACGGAGGCAGAAAATAGGATGAAAAAATCAGGAGTCAAAATCGAGGCAAACAAACAACCCCCCCTCCAAAAAAAAAAACAAGAAAGAAAGAAAAGAAAAGGCTGAGGGTGCATGCAGAAGCAAAGCAAAAGAAAAGATTTATTCTCTGCAGCTGATGTCCACCCATTTCCTGGGAAGTAGATCCTCAGTTATGGTATCAGTTGTTTGAGAAGACAAACACCTTAATAACAAATGTCCTCCCCTTCTCCATTCCCTTAGCTTTTATTGCTGAGCATGATGTCACATGGCATGGAAAATCCTTTTGCTCAGTTTGGACTGGCTCTGTGCCTTCCCAGCCTGTTGCCCACCCCCAGCCTTTGGGGGTAGGTGTGCTGAGACAGTTTGGATGCTGCACAAGCGTTGTTTACCAACACCATTCCAGCCACAAATCCAAAGCACAGCACTATATGGGCTGCTGTGGAGAAAGTGAACTCCATCCCTGCCAGACCCAGTGCAGTTGGAAATGGGGGACATGCTTAATGCCATTTATTTTATCGTGTTTATTTGCTTTTCTTCCTTCATAAAGTGCTGTTTTCTGAAGCTGTTTAATTAATTCATTTAATAAACAGAGACATCCCAGTCACTGAGCAACATCCTAGCAGTTTACATATTTTTCCCCAGGTTTCTCAATGGAAGCGTGTGCAGGTCATTTAAAATGAGGCCTTAGAGTTGGATTTGGAAAAAAAAACATATATACGAGAATGTAAATAAATACAAACCAAAATTAGCAAAACATCTCATTCACAAAATGCTAGAACAGGATGTTTCCACAGTGTTAAAGCACCTCCTCTTTTCTCTGTTTTCTTCTGAAAATAGCAAGATTTTTGATGAATCAGCCTCGCCTTGCAGGAAGTTTCAGGTTTTTTCTAACTGTATTTTCACAGAATATTCATCAGTTTAAAATAGATCTGATCTACTGATGGTTCCTTACTGTGTGTGATGGGCCCAGCTGTCTTCCAACTATCCAAATAGAGCAGAATAAGTTGTCCCCACGCCACAAACTTTTGTGATCTTCACCCCAGTCCTCTGGTACACCATGTAAGGTTGAAGACACAGATTCAAAGTGCGTTTTTCCTCTACATATATTTGAAACCAAGGTCAGCTGTCTGCAAATCCTGAAAAATGCCTGTTTCATGCAGTTATTTTCGAATCAGTGTCACGACTAGGAGAAAATTGAGTTGGTCCTGAACTCAGGGAGGAGTTTGAGCTCAGTCCTAAATCTGTGAACATATAATCTGTCGCTGCTGCTCTTGATCCCCAGCTACAAGCACAATATGTGCTGTTAAAATTCTTTCACACTGGGCTGCAAAAATCTGTGAGAAAGGATATACCTCATCAGGAATCATTTATTTTCTTCTCTCTCCCCTTTATAAATATCAGCTTCTGCCTGAAGATAAACATGACAACACTAGGAATGAGAAAGGGTCACAGGTCCATGTGAAGTAGCAGTGCAGGAGGAAAACTTTAGAAACTTAACTTTGCTATATGCTTTGCCTGTCTTGTGTCAGAACTGTAAGCATGTGCTGGCTCTTCCTGAAAATTCATGCAGTGCTCTCGAGAAGGGCTCCAGTGCCTCATCACAGCCCTCCTGAAGTATGAATAGCAATGAGGTAAGGAATGCCAGGCTCCAGGAAACAAGTCTTCACTATAATGCACATTTTATCCTCGGGTTTTGTTTTTAATGCTGTGGGAGGATCTGCTGTGGGTTTAAAGGTTTGAGAGGATTTTGTTTAAAGACTACAGATAGGTATTTAGGGCTTGGGCCAGGTAACGTTCAAGCAAACTGTTGCAGTTGGTGAGTTCTGGGCTGGACTCTCACCTTAATCCAGTGGTAGAGGTGAATGTTATGCACGTTGATGATGTTTTTTTGAATACAAAGGAGAGAGTTAGATATGGACCAAGGTTTCTGGTCTCTTAACTTACCTGCTAGAAGAAAACATCCATGAAATCTGTGAAGCCCAGTCAAGATAAAGATGCAAGAAAGCATGTTGCTTTTTTTCCTTCTTTCCTACTATTCCTTTAGTTGGTATTGGTGTGTTTCTCAGTCACAAGCAAAGATCTGAGATTTTTCAGGGCTATTCTTCTTTCACTGAAGTTCACCATTAAGTACATTTTTGCCAATGGTCTCATTAGGCAGTAAAACCAAGAGCAAAAAGTTTCTGGCTTCCTAGTTTGTCCAGGTGACAGCATCCATGCTTCAAAGGAGAAACAAAACTCTGGAGTCAGAAGCCAGCAAATAAATATACCTGCAAATTGAGCTTTAACGAGGAAAGTGCTTTATGTCCCTAGTAATTACCATGAAGCAAGTAATGATCTCCCCTGGCATGCTCAGTGAAAAGACCTGGGTTTTCCAGTGAGCAGCATCACTCTGCTTATCAGCATTAAATTGCAGATGAGTTTGCAAATGTTTAGCATTCAATAATCTCCTGTTCTCATATGAGGAGGGGCAGAAAAGACTCATACCCACAGACCTGTCTTTGCTTAGAGAGAAGGTATTCCACCCAGCAGTATCCATGCTACACAGACACAGTCATTTCCAGCTGACTCCCTTGTCTTGGCCAGCCTCTGTTTACCACTCAGCTCTGAGAACACTTTGTGCCTCTTGGTCATTCCTGGAGTAACTGTTGAGGGCAGATGATTCCTCTCTAGCCCTGCATCAAACCTGGTGTTATGTTATCAGATTGCCCTGACTTTGGGGAATAAATTGAGATGTTCTTCAGCATACTCTGTTGTACATCAAAGGTGACTGACCAGGGGGTTTTTACAAGGTGTGGAAATCTGGGTAAGAGCAGTGCAGTGTGTCAGGACTTGGCAAAGGTCTTCATTGAGAGACTGTCTGGTGCTCATGGAGAACAAAGCTGCGTGCTCTAGGAGAGACCGATGGCTTTCAATCCTGCAGCAGAGGGGACAGTCTACCAGAGAATGAAAAATTTAGCAAGTAGAGTCTTTGAAACAGCAACCTGGAGGAAAAACAGACTGTTTCATTTTACTTGCTTAGAGCAAGTTCTGGATTTTCTCCCCCAGCCCCTAAGGAGCATTCGTGTCCCTGAAGGTAGTTAATCCGCTGTGGAGAGCACCATGACACTCCCATGGTTGTATGTGCAGGGATCTTGACCCTTGGAGATCAGTGGTTACACCAGGCATAGTAGAGAGGCTTCCACATGAGATGCAAAGTGGAGAACGGCCACCAAAAGTCTGAAAGAGAACTAAGTAGTAAGCCAAGGCCATTGCAGGACATGTTTCTGAAGATGTTGTGCTTTGTGAGAATTGCTGACATTTGAGTGGCAGTTATGTCATACATCAGAGTGAGCTCAGTTTTCAGGGGAGGGATGGCAGGGATGGAGAGCTGCTGTCAGACACTCTGCCAGACCTAACAGCCCAGGACAGGAGAGTTGGGGATGATTTCCTGCTCTGGACGAGGCACAGTGTGGATACAGAAAATGATGCACAAGCTGATGGGCAGGAAAATATCATGTAACCACGAGTGTATCTCTGTCCTAGGTACACGTTCAGAGGAGAGGGGGTGTTGAGGAGGGAGAGAGGTGTCATAATGTCATATTTTGCCACTTTTTGAGACTTCAGAAAGAATCCTTGTCCATATGTATTGGAATGATGCATGGGTTTAAAACCTCCTGTTCTACCTAGAACGGCTCCAAGAATTACCCATAAAAAGGGATTTGACTACATCAAGTCAAATCATTATAGGAACAGAAATATTTTTCCACAGTGATGTGAGCAGTCATTGGAACAGGTTTCTTGGAAGTTTTCAGAGCTTGACTGGACAAAGCCATGGGCAAGCTGCCGTAACTTTAAAATGATTCCTGCTCTGAGGAGCCAGTTTGGAGACATCCAGACATCTCTTCCAACACAAGTTATTCTGTGATTTTAGAGTAACAGCTTGTTGATTTTTTCCTCATGGCTTTCATAAAGCCTTTTTAAAACAGCACAGGACTTTTTTTTTTTTCCCTAAATAGCTGGTGATCTTTTCTGCAATTTGCCTGAAAAGCCCAGAAGTTTCAAGGGATTTGGGTATAAATTTAATAGTGATCTTGAGGCCTACCTGGAGCAGTTCATACCCCAACACTGCCTCATGCTGCCTAGCAGCCTTCCCTGTAAATAAGGGTTACCTCTGCTCCTGTTATTGGACATGGAAGATCTGGGTTAAGCTCTTGGCTTAGCCAGTGGCTTTAATATCTTTTCCTTTAATATCCTGGATAAATCACAGGAAGTTTTCTAAGTGGATCCTAAAAATACTTAGAGACTTGGGGAAATGTCATCTTCTGTCCCTTCATCTGCAGCTACAGATGAAAATAATTTCCCTCTTGCAGGAGGAATTGTGAGAATTCATGCACCTGTTTACATGTCATGTAAGTGGCTTTATAAGAGTGTGGATAATTCAATTAAGTCTATTCCATTTTGAGTGTGATGTTATGTGCTCCATAAACTCAGCCATGTGGAGATGCCAGCATTTAAAAATATATGTTCACTTCAGAAATATATCCAATATTGAAAGTTGCTTTAAAACTTGCTCAGAAATTCTGTACACAGGACAGGGAAGGAATCTGCATCCTCTCTAACTTCCTTCAAGAGGTCACCTCTCAAAAGAAGAAATATCATTGGCACGGACCAGAACTCACTCAGAAAAACTTAGCCCTGGCTTAGCAGACAGACAGGAAAAGATGTGTTTGTTCCTAACGAGCCTCTCTTCAAAGCAGACAGAGAAAAACTTGTAACCCTCAGTCCTGACAATAAGTGGCTCCAGTACAAGCTCCCATCGGTGGAGGTTTGCAAAGCACACACGGAGGAGGAGAGAAACCTGATGTCATTTGCTGGGGTAGACCTTTGAAATAGTGATTTCAGGAAAGGAGGTGTATAAAGACATGATAGAAATTAAAAACTCCAAATGGGTCCAAACAGAATCAGCTTGAAAGATCTACTTCATTCTGCCCATGTCTCCCTGGTGACATGTTGTTAACTCTGCTGTTTGAACTGTGACTGATGGGGAAGCAGCAGAAATGAGTTTTGTTCCACCTAAGCCAAGACAGCCTCAACCCAGAGCAGCTAAAGGGCATCGATGGTTGGGGCCCAGTGACTGTCAGGTTGATTGTGCTGTGACACTTTGTGAATAGCCACAGCCAAGCTGGCAAAGGTGTTCCTGACCAACGCAGGACAGAGTTATTGCAGTCCCCAACTGATCAGAAAACCGCAGATCCTGCAGCTTGGCTTGCAGCCAGAGTGACACTTGGGTCCTCAGGGAGAAAGACCTCAACAAATATAAAACTGATCACATTAAAGACCTGTACAGAAATGTCAGCATTCACATGGAAGTGTGGCAGGAGTACAGAGCACACAGAACTGGTTAACATCAAGGTCAGGGTCAGTCAAGGAAACCGAATGTCATTGTTGCTACTGCAATGGCATTTGCAGAAGGTCTGGTCCTGCTCAGTGACTCTTGGGAAGCAAGGAAGGAGCAGGAACATCTGGATTATGGAGTCATTTTGTAAACTTACTGACCAGAAAAAACAAATTGAATAGTTTATAGGTTTCGGGTCAAACCTATCTACCAGTCATGCTCAGCCAGTGACTGGGAGGCCTGGTAAGTACGCATGGAAAGTCTATGGTCACATCAGGGGAGATGATCTGGCAGAACAAATGGGTCCTTTTATCAGAACACCAAGGTCAGATCTAGCTGAAACATAAAAGACTTGGTTGACCAGAAAGATAAAATCACGTTAATGTATACTAAAACGTACATAGAGGTTTTTTCTGTTTGATGTAGGTGCCAAGCCTCACATGTAGCAGAAAAGTCAGACATGAAGGAAACCTATCACTGCAGCGGGGATGCCAGCATTCAGCAAACACATAGTTTCCTGGCAACCTAGAGAAGAGAACAGAAACATTAGTAGACCCCTCACTGCCTGTCATGTGCCTCTTCTAGAACCAGCAACTTCAGGATGGAGCCCAGCTCTAAGCTCATGAAATCTCCCATGGCACCGTTACAGCCCATCGAGCTGTTGCTATGACTATTCTTTATCTCCAGTACATTAACATATCTCCTTAGTCATAACTTATTGGGGAGGGTTGTTATTTTTTACTAGAGAAAGGCTGAATGTGTTCTTCAGTTGGTGTGATTTTGGACAAGAAAAAACAGCTGCCAATGTCTTCTTTTATCTTGCTGGCCGACATCGTACTTACGTTGCCTTTCCTTCCACAGAGCTTGTATAGAGGTGTGAGTCTCACTGGAGAGAATACAGAACACTTCAGCTTTGTTTGCATTCCTTTCTTAGGACTATTCTGAGGACTTACAAATGCAATCAAGTTACCAAGGTTATCAAACTCATCTGAGTTGTCCGTGCACTTGTTCTTACCCCAGGACAAATGGCAGGCAATACAAATTATTCCAAACTCCCTTCATTGACAGCTGTGCACCAAACTGAATTCCTTCCCACTTCCCACGGGCTGTAAGCATGCACCATTACCACTCAGCTAAAATGGGCAAGGTTGTAGATGCCTACAGCGGAGCACATTACCTCGTGCTTCATTTGCCCATGCAGAGAAATGGGAATTTTAGGGCACAGGTCTCCTGTCACGTTTTAAAAGTCTGTCTAGGGTAAGATAAATAATACCCAGCAAGCGCCTATTCCTTCCATTGTATATACAGAGAATCTAGACAACAGCTCAAATGTGGCACTGTGGTCATCTGCACCTTGCTTCGTGCATCCCCCTCAGTGTCACTTTTTAAGTCATCTTAATTTTGTGTCTGACATCTGAGCTCGGGAAGAAAGAGGAGAAAAGGGGGTAACACATCTACCGTACACTGCCTGTGCTCAGGAGTTTATACCACAGCAAGGACTGGGCAGACAATCTGAATGGTTTCATTAACAAGTTACTATTCCAAGTTTGGTTAATAAATACAGCTGTATGGTATAATGGACATGGATTTCAGGTTGCTGAGTTGACACTACGTTACATTCTGATTGAACAAAATGACACTGTACAGTAGCACCGAGCCTGCCTGAGTTCAAGCAGCATTTGGATGATGCTCTCAGGCACATGGCGTAACTCTTGGGGTGCCTGCACAGGGACAGGAGCTGGACTTGATGATCCTGATGGGTCCTTTCCAACTCAGCACATTCTATGATTCTATGGTTCTGTGATTCTACGACACATCTCACAAAAGAAGAACAAGTGAAATGTCAGAACTTGGAAGTGTCTGTCAGTAAAGAATCACTATTATTTATAGGATGTTTGTAGAGTTTCTCAGGAATTCATGTTGCTCCTGATGCTGTTTAAGATTTCCTGCCATTTTGTGGGTATAGATAAAATGTCTGATGGTAAGGAAAGACGAAGACAGGACGAGAGTACCCAAACTTGTCCTACAGAAGGTCATCTTCCTTTCCATCCCTGGGCCTGTGGTCTACCACCAAATCTCAAGCACATGGGCCATGTAACACAGGTCTATCCATCTGAGGTGGGGAAATGGAAAGGATGTGTGGCTCATTTCCTTCAGCCTTTCACAAAAGTGGATCCCATGAATGCAGTCCAAGCCAAATAGGACCATTTCTAGACCAGCACGAAGTGCAGGCTGGCTTCCCTGTGGGAATAGCCAGTATCTGGTCTGGCAGTGCTGGTTTACTGGCAAGGCTGTAACAGTGGCAATTTGACATCATGGGCAAAAAATATATTTGGGGCTTTTCTGTCCACTCTTCTGCTTGAGGAAATATCATTGTCAATTCAGTGTCCCATTGAACTGTTTCTTTGGTTATAAATGTTAACAATTTCACATCCAAAATGTTCTCTCTGGCATGCAGTTGAAGGACCCTCTTACCCAGTCCATCCTATTGCCTGATGTCCACAGACCTCAGAAAGAAATGAGATTTCTGTCAGTTCTCCCAGACTTGTTCCTATGCCTGCCCTAGCACCCTTAGCAAATTGAAATCTTCAAAAGGGTCTTGCTGATCATTCTACGAGTGAGTGGGGAAATCTCCCAATGCTTTCTAGCAGGCAACTTTTTTCTCAGTCCAGTTCTAGTTGTCTTTGCCAAGTGAAGCTGATTTAAATATCAAATTGACCATAGTGGCAGTGATATACAGAGGGGATATACAGAGCTGTGACGAGGCCTTGCTTGAAGCATGGAGTGCTTGGGGAGTGGGAGACCTAGGCTGCATTGAAGTTTGTGGCAAGTTTTTCTTGGGGGATAAATTGGAATGTGATCGCTCTTAAACTGAACAGGCTGAATTACTGACATGAAATATTTTCTACAGTCTGCCTCTTAGTGAAGATACCAGATAATAAACTATTTGTTGCTTCTGTAACTAGCTCCTACAAGGAGCTGGTGAAGTAATGTAGTGTAGCTGTGAAAAATGAGGAGCTAATTGGACAGTCCTGTGTCAGAGAGGAAGATAAAATAATCTGCTGTTCTTGTGGGAACAAAACAGTTTAGATTAGTACTCGAGTGTAATTGCAGAGAGCATATTTGAAATTTGTAAACATAATTATTCCCAGAGGAAATGCAATTCTTGTAGCTCTGTTCCCTATGCAAGGAATCAGAATGCACAGCAGCTACCTAACACATCCTGAGCTTTGAATCCCTCTGTCCAAGCCTACATAATGAGTGCTTGTAAAGTACAGACCAAGAATCACTCACAGATGTGATCTGACAAATAAATTCTTTCTCTGGACTGTTGTGCAAGGCAAACATGGTAGGAATATCAGGGTAAGCCAAGGTTTATTTAAAACCAGGAGCAAATATTTGTTGAACATCTCTTGAATATTTGTAGTTGAAATGACCAAAAATAAGAAGTATACATACTCTGTCTGCTCTGCCATTTAAAGTTTCTTCATATTAACAAATTACTGTATTTTTGGTATTGCTTAAAAAAATGATGTACATTATAGTCAGTCACACCCGTAGCTACACAGACCCTGAAATAAAATAGCTCTAACCTTTGGCCTATGCATCATCCATGCAGGAGAATAAAGGTTTTCTCAGCATAGCAGGCACAACTTTTTCACTATTCTTGAAGCACTTCACAGTTTAGGCTTCTCAACTCTTGACACTGAGGCAGCAAAATGCTACTGCTGAGGGTGGGCATGGAATTTGAGCCAGCTGTCTCCCACATCCACATTTAAAAATGATGAGCAGGGAGGAAAACAACCCCGACAGGATTGGAGAACCTACAGATCTGTACAATCACTCCCACTCACCATGAGTTGGAGCATGCGAGGTGGACCCTTTCTGCAGCTCTGCACCTGGTGAATGAGCACACAGAATGTTGAGCTGCATCGATACGGGGTCTTTGTTGCAAGCCTTGTTTTCAGATGACAACACTGGATTATGTGTTGTCACATACATTATCAGTATCCCTGCTCAAACCACTGTGATTTGATAACCATGAGAGCCCCCAGATTTCAGTACAGGATTATATCCTTTCATGCTATAGGCCATTGGCTGCACACACCATGGTTAGATGACCAGGAACTGTAACTTCTCTTTGATTACATTTTTTCATATGGCCTCTTTTGTTATGGGTGAGTAAATGTCTTTGGGGTCTTTGGCAGTGCCTGGTACCCTGTCATCACATCACATACCCAGTGCCATCCCACAAACCATCAACATCATGAATACACATTACTGGTTTCATCCTGGATTTCATGGTGTCCCAGAAGTTTTGTTAACCTGTCAGGAGAAAGTTCAGTGAGGAAAGAGTGATGGATTGTCTATGTAAATTACCTCCTGACTGTAGAAAACAAGCTATTTCTGGTACATTTACATATCTATTTGCAGAACTCTGGGTTGTGCTACAGCTTTGCTAATGCTTATAGATGGGACTAAATCATATCAGAACCTTTCTCCTTTACTAGCAAATAAATTAGATCGAGAAAAGATCTACAGAAGAGATTATTTTGATAGAGTCTATGGGATCCTAAGAAGGTCTGGTCAAGAAATTCCTGGATTTTTTTTATAATTATTATTATTTTTCCCTACAAAAGTATCAGCTTTTTCTGGAAAGGAGCGTAGCGTTTCAACAGGGCTGTAATGTCTGGCCAAGGAAGGGTCTGACTAAAGGAGCAATAGTTCACTGTTTATTCCAGGAGCTTTGGGACTGCAATTCAAATCTCTTTCCTGTCAGATTTAGGCCAGGGACTTGCACTCAGACTTCAGTATCACTGAGGGGTGCTGGTGCTGAATGTAAGATTTAGGCTTTAATCAGTCACTGCATCTAAGAGCACTTTAGTACAATAATTCTTCTTTTCTCCAATCCATTCACTGTCCTCTAGACACTATCTGCTTTAGCTTTCTGCCTATTTTCACCCAGCCATTCTCAGGTTAGCTGAACAACAATAATAAAACAATTATCAGAAGTGAAAGAACAGCTATGCCATTGCCCAGGAGAAAGCATTGTGTGGGTATGTGTGTGTCTGAGCAGGCTGCAGTAACAGAGAAATGACAGCTCTTCTCCCAGTCAGTCACAGTTCTAAAGACTCAACACACAGAAGGCTCCTGGTTTCATAAACACATCCACACGGTGTAAGAAGCTCTCTGGGAGGAAGCAGCACCAAACTGCCACAGGCAGTTACATGAACTGGCTGCTGCTGTTAGTATTGTCACTGTAGGACCCTGTCAGTACCCTGGAGGGGAATTTGTCAGGAGATTTGCTGCAATAATACTGCTTGGTATGGTCGGGTTTGGCTACCAGTCACTCTGGCCCATCCAGCAAGGCAACGAATTGCCAGCTCTGTAAATTGTGTATCATTCCTGCCTTCCTGAATGTAAGGAAAACCACAGCAGGAAGGGAGCTGCACCTGCTGAGGGGAGTGCTGTGAGCAAGCATTTACCCTCCCACGAAAGCTCATGGGGCAGGAGTAGGATTGGCTACAGCACAGCAAAATCCCTTGTCTGCTGTTAACAGCTTGTGGTCACTGCTGTTTCAAATCCTTCACCCAGTGCAGCTCAGCACTCGTGGGGTGGCCCCAGAAGTTGCTGGTTGCCCTCTGGCTGCTACAGCAAGCGTGGAGGCCACCTGAGCCACAGCGCTCTGCTGACACCTCTGGGGCCCTCTTAACCCAGAGCTGGAGCCAAGTTATATATAGGTGCCTGAACAGGTCTGGTTTTTTGTCTGCTGATGCCTATGGCAGTGTTCCTAACTATAAGAAGGACTGGAACAGCTAATTTTGTAATGAATATTGCAAAACAATCCCAACCAAATAAAAAGGTTGGTATTAGCCAAGTAAACACATCTAACGGGAGACCTTACACAAGAACTGGCATTTAACATCACACAAAAAATCTCCTCCCTCTCCAGCAGGCTCCAGTGTCTTGGAGGACAAAACAACTGCTTGTTCTTCAATTAAGCCTAGTTCTTAGAAGCATAAAACTCATTACCCAGAAGAGACTATCTACTGCTAATTAGTCCTTTCAGGTATGTAAACATGGCTCTCTGCAATATAAAGATAACTCAGCTGAAGAGTTACCCTCTACCAAGGAGGACACAGAAACCTGCCCAAACAAGCTGATTCTTCAATGTTATGTATTGCATTCTGGCAATAAGCTGCTCGTGAGCAGGCTGGAGAGCATGGGTCACTTCTGAGGTGGTTTGAGAGGAATTTCAGGGAGGGGGAAGGGAAAGGAGTAATAACTGTTCGATCAGGGCAATTTACAGACACAGGAGGATAAATCCCTCAGTTAAGGTTGTTTGCTCATTTTTGATGAATGTGTTACGATTCCCATTGTGCTCTCTTTCCCTGAATTGCCCTGATTAAGTTCTGGTTGACCTTCTTTGTCTTTTTAAACAAGGCACTGACTTTGTTTCTATTTTTATTGAACTATGTAATCCCTCTATGGACTCGGTGACATTAATATCCTCAGGGGACTGTCTCGATTCCAAGTCAGTGAGCTGTTTTGCTTTCCTTTTCCCATCTATACACAGCAATGGCATTACTACTGACAATTAATTCAATAATCCACTGGCTTGAGGAGCACCTTTCCAAGAATCTTGTGTCAAGTGTTTTGTGAAAATGTCAGGCTTGATTAGACTTTTAAACCGAGCATTCAGAACTGACTGAGATTTGTGGTTTAGCAAGTATAAACAAACATGCAGATTTAACCTGCCTTAATTTAGAGTTGAAGGATTATTATGGAATTATGGAAGAAATTAAAAAGATATCACAAGGGTTTTAATCCATAGAGTTGGGAAGATTACTTGGTTAAAAAGATCAGTCTACTGGTACACAGCATAATTTAGTGACAAAAGGAGGAATCCAAGGTTGGAACATTGGGATTGTTCAAACTTCCCATGCTGACTCGGACACCAGTTGAAATTCAGGCTACTCACAGTCACTGAAAAGACCAGTAGGAAATGCTGAAGAGAAGGACACATCAGAAACACTTTCTCCTCTTGATTCAAGCTTTTCTAGCTATAGTTAAGTACTGCCACAGAAACAGGGTTCAGAGCTGAGAGGATCCTTGGGAATAGATGTCTGAATCTCACGTGGCAAAAGGAAGCAGAGGAATATTTCCTTGGATTTTTTCTAGGATTTGCATTAAATATTGAGGGGGAAAAAACCCCACTGACTTCAAGGTCTGTCAAGGTTTCCACCTCAAGCACTGCACAGTGGTTGGCTTGTAAGGTAATTTGAGCAACATCTAGGGCAGAGCTGCATGCCTGAACCATTCTTGACTGTTCCCTGCTTTTCTTCAGTTTCTCAGAGAACTCATCCCTTGTCGTCAGGCTCTTTCCTGATGTTCAGATGAAAATGAGCTGACTTTACTCCTGGCAAAGCCAATGCAAAAGATCTGTTCTCCAGTGCTGCATCTTTACCTCCTTTAGTTTATCCTACATGAAGAGATTAAAGGATGCCAGAAAACAGTTTTAGAAATAGTCTATCTTGTCAAGGGAGAGTTTGCTGCTAAGGTCTGATACAACAAGCATCTTCTGGAAAGGTCAGGAATTAACAGGCCAGCATCTGTTCTGGACAGGCTCTTTGATTGTGAGTCCCTTATTTAATACAGTAGTTGTGGGGTGTTCTACACTGGTTGTTCCCCTAGGCCAGGCAATGCATTTAACTTACAGATACAGACACCTCCTTTGGCTTCGTTGTACTGATGCAATGCAGTTTTGAAACCATCAGCACAGGTGTCCCCCCAAAAACGGCATGAAATGAGTGGCAGAGAGTTGCTTGCTTCCTTGCCATACCACGTTCAATCAAAAGCCTCATGCTGACACAACAGGGAGATGCAATGGTGAGTGAGTCCCTATGGCAGGGACAGGCAGGCAGTGTTTCCAAGCACACATGGCTGTTTTTAAAGGAGAGTTGTCTTATGACACGTATGAATTCGTGCTGCAGTTTTGAACAGGAAGCATGCATGTGCATTCTGTTAACTGGGTAAGTAGAAAGATTGCATTAATTACTGTATTTGTGAGTGTTGGAAATGGAGAGAGAGGGAAGTGGACACAGTGCATCGGGCTAGAAAGAGTTCTTGGGACAGAAGAGCAGCATCAAGTCAACGCATGAATATCTTGGATGAAAAAATGTCCCTAAGCCTCCTCAAATTTTTATGGTTATTAGATTTCTATTGCAAACTCTGAAAACCTGATCAAATAAGCTTTCTGAGTCTCCGTGGCTGGCACACTGTACAAAGCCATGAGTGACTCACGATTTGTTACATAAAGTCTTTTGATAACTCTGTGCTACCCATCAATATGGAAGAGCACATTAATGCACAATTCAGAGCTGTGAGCTCACACCCTTCACTGTGAGTATCCTACTAGTTCACACTTCACTTACTTCTCCAGCTTCTGCAGTGAAGCCATTGGAATGGAAGAAAACCCCTAGAGCCCTCCAAAATTTTTCTGCCCTTATTGGTTATGGAAAGATTCCTGAACACCTCATGCAAAGAAACCAGATAATCACTATAAATATAGGGAAAGGCTTGTAAATAACCATCTTCAAAGCCCCCATTTTGAGGGACTTCTTATGATTTCTAAAAATGTATCACTGGCAACACCAATTTGAAAAACCTCTTCTTATCTGCCTACCAGAAACTGAAGATGGGAGTGTGCTAAAGTACAGTGCTGGCTTAACTTGCTGTTTCTAACAGTAGCAGTTCTTGGATAACTTTTCATCAGATCTTAGTAATTACAGTCAAGATCAGCTAACCCTAATAATTAAAACTTGTCAGTGGGGTTTTTTTGTTTGTTTGGGATTTTGTTTTTTGGTTTTTTTTTTGTTTTTCTTTTTGTAAATCTTTCAGCAATGAATACAAATCCTGATTTATGATGCACAATGGAAGAAGGAGGAATAAACCCCAACCTATCTTTTCAGAGTTGATTCATTACCTGCCGGGTATCCAGTAGCCTTCACTGTGACCAGTATTTCAGAAGTGTGGTAGTTATATTTAAGCACAAATCATGGTTCCTTACGGCATTTTCTGCAGCAGCAAGGATGGTTCATGCTCCCTCACTTTTCATTTCCATCTTTATGTCAGTTCACTTGCACTCTCATTGAGCTGTTATAACTCTTTGTCAGCCAAGCTGCAAGCTAAGTCACTAAATCAGCTGGGCTGAGAAAAAAGCACCAAGCACAGATAAATCCTTTTACTGACTATTTCTACCAATTTGCATTTAAAAAAATACCACTTCCAAGCTCCTCAGGTGCACTGTATTGCAGGAGGATGATATAAATACTTTTTTGACCATAAACTCTAAAGCTTTGGGATTTCAGGCTGATTTGGCAAACATTTTTCAGCTCCATCATCAGCTCAGCCTCTGAAGGGAAAAACCATGAAGTTAGAGACCATAAGCTCTTGTTCCAGTATGAGCGAAGCAACCCAAGCTCCATTCATTTTATACAGAACGAAACAGCTGCTTATTGGAATAAAGGAATTAGAGTCCCCTGCAAACCTCCCTTCTTGTGTTTGCTGGATATATAAGGATATCCAAAGCTGATCAGCCTGGATTCATTCAGTTAATGTCTCCTGACTGAAGCAAGAGAGGGGAAAAAATGCTTGTTAATGAATAGCTATATATTAAACTTCTACTTTAACCTACTGGTAGAGTAGTGCTTGGCTTAAACATCAAAAGCTTATCAGTATCACTTGTAAGTACATAGGCACAAGTACTTCACAGGGGAGGTTCTAATTATTTATTTGAATATAGGCTCCTCTTCAGCCGGTTCCACAGTGTTGTTCTCACTGCTATCCAGTGGCACGAGGTAGTTTTGGTTTCCTTCATTTATAAAGGTCTCTCTCTCTCTTTCCACAGATGAGGTTTTGTCTGTGGTGGGATGGGCACCTTAGGACCTAAGAGGGATAAACCAGCCAGCAGAGCTAGGACCTCACTGGCCAAGATCCTACCTCACAGCACCCCAGAGTGAAGCAGAACCAGATATGGCACCAAGGTTCAGCCAGAAGTCCAAATCATCAGACAAGTTCATGCTGATGAGACAAGCCCAAGGTTAAGCCAGGAAGTCAAGGTTAGGATCAGGTCTAGCAATAATAGCCAGGGTCAGACATAGCCCTGTGATTGCCACACAGGCCCATGGTAACAAGGTAGGTCCAAAGTCAAGCTGGGAAGTCAGCCTGTGTGTCAGAGTCTAGATCAATGGTGTCCGTGTCCAGACATAACTGTGACTGAGCTCAAGACAAATATTCCTACAACATAATTCAGGCCAAGGCTGAAGGATCAGGATGGAGCCCATGAGCAGGGGATGTGCACAGAGGCCTCAGGAGAAGTTGGTCAGGGTTGGTAAGGCCCATTAGTGCTCTCAGGACCCTGGCAGCCTGTTTCTGCCCACTAATTTATGAACAGAACAGAGACAACAAGCTCAGACATCTGCAGCTGATCCGATGAATCTCACATGAGATCTAACATCAGTGTTCTCCTGGCTCTGTCTTGATTTCTGGTGGAGCATAGCCTAAAATGAAGCCCTGCTTCAGGGGAAACTTTTCATCCAGTTAGAAGCAGAGCACTTTTGAAAACTGGAATTTAAGTTATTGAGCACTATTTAGTTTCCATGGGAGGAATATACTGGTGTCTGTATGCAGAAGAGAGTAACTTAATTAGGTAATGTTTCCTTAAGATCTCTTCAGATGCGTATGCTCTTGCCTGAAGGGCAGGAAGAAAATTGAGGCCCAAGAAACCCAACTTGATGCTGCTGAAATGCTAGAATCAAAGAGTCAAACAAGAAACTGTCTGCCTGAAGAGCATAACAGGCCTTATTTAGGAAGGTGGTATGAAACTTCCAGCATAGTTTGACTCCTTAGTCTCAGATGATCCAGATTTTCTTATTGTGGTACTTCATTCTCATGGGCAATTGCTGCCTTTTTCTCCTGATAAGCCTCTGTAGTCCATGCTTTTCTTACCTCCAGGATATGCTATGGTAACTCACTCGTTATTACCTGTACACCAGCTAGTACAGAACGTGACTATTTGTAATCCCTGTGACTCTTTCAATTCAATGATTCTCAAACCAAGGTATGTAAAAGCCTAGGACAATCTCCTTTGTGCCACTGGTGTCTGTCTATGGGACAACCTGCTTAAGAAATTGAAACAGCCCCATTTCCTGGTTTTCTTCAGGACAGATTTCAACACCTCTATCTTGGAAAAGTTCTTCCATTTTGAAATTCTCCCACTCTTTCTCTCTTCCACACTTTCTCTCACCACCACAAAACAAAATAACTGAGCCAAAAAACTTCGTAGCCTTAAATACATTCTGAGTCTCAGAAGGAGAAATGCCAGAAAAACTATACAATACCGCTGTTCCTCTTGATTGTGTATGGAAAGCAATAACATATTATTGTAATAGCTGACAGCATCTGTCTCCAAAGCAGATAGATTATGGATATGTCTCCTGGGAAATATCTACGTTCTGCAATGTGCTGCCAAGGCTGAGATATTCAGTCTAGTCCCAACCAAGCTAATTCTGGACATGGAAACAATATAGTTGTGTTAGTAGGATGTTCCAGTCAGATAAATTAGCCTTCCTAATTGACCCAACATAGCTCCATTTTGAGAGGGCTGTGGCCTTGACATGAGTTTCCATGACTGCCATCCAAAGCTTCCCAGAGAAAGGGGAGCACACATTACTTTAGGAGACAACAATGGCAGACCCATGGGTAAACCAAACTGGTCTCAGAAGAAGTAAACTGTGCCAAATCACACAGAGATTAGTTGTGGCTTCTTGATTCATTGCTAGGATCAACCTAAATTTATGCTGATTATTTCACTGGACTGAGCCTGGGTAACAGCCCACACCTGCTAAGATTAAGGTGTTCATGTCCATGAAGATTTTTGTGAGATCAGCCAGATTCCCAAGGTTAGATGGTATGTCTTTGTGTTTAAAAACCCTTAATAACTTTTTCTTCTATGAATTTGCCCCTTTTATTCTTCCAGGCTCTGTATTCCTACCACGACTCCATAGTACCTGTTTCTACTCAATTTAAGAATGTTTGAAGGCTTTAACCATTCCAGTTTTTATTAAATCTTTGGGAAACACATGGCTTGATTAAAACTGGAGGAGGGAACAGCTTTTCTTTTTCACTTGAAATTCTGACAAGTGAAAACAAAATTCAATTTAAAATGGATAACAGCAAAACAAATTTCCCCACAAAATGAAATCAACAGCAACATTGCATTCTGTTTGTTTGGGGGCATTAAAAATGTTTCATTGCAATTTCTCTTGTCTCTGTTTCATGGGAAATAAAGTAATACAAAAAAGCTGTTTTGAAATGGAATCCCCCCCTGCTGCTCCTGAAAGAATGACAAGAGGATATTTCTATGGATGTGTTCTATTCTGATTTTTCAATACAGTGTTTTATCAAACTTGATGTATTTCCATGATACGTTTTTCTTTTGACAGGTTGACATTTCCCAGTGGGAAAACATTCCTTAGGAAAGTTTTTGATGGGTTGTTTCCTATGATGTGCAGTTCTTAAAGTAAAGGCACAATCTGTGGGATGCTGAAAAGAGTTATAATAATTCCATGGAGGGGGGGTGGGTTGGAAGCAGATAGATCACTGCTTTTTGTGTTCTGCCTTAATGAATTGCATAAACAAACACTGGGGCTTAATGAAGCAGGTGACCTGATGCCTCTTCATCCTGAGAACACTGCCACTGTAGGAAAGCCTTAATGTGAGACTTAATGTCTTGACTCTTAACAACCATTCCCCTACTAATCTCTTAAGTCTCCAGGTTTAAATGGCTGCTCAGAAGCTCAGCAGACCGAATTTACTGTTAGTGAAAAGTACACTTACTGAAAGGCATTTATTTCTTGAAAACAAATGAGCAGGATTGGGAGTCAGCTTTTAAGCAGAGATCCCCGCTGAGGCTGATGAGAATTACTGCCTTCTGCATGAGACAATGGCAAGATCTTGCTCAGCAGTTAGACCATTTTAAAACTATTCTAACTGGCACTAGTATGAGACCAGAATAATTTCAGCAAAGCTGGCTTGTTCCAGCAATAGCATATTATCTCTTTTCTGCTAGAGATGATGTTCTCACAAAGGTCTGTAGTTTTTCATTATTTAAAAAAACTCCAAGCTTATGTGCACTTTTTTGTCTTTTACAAAATGACTGCTTGTTGGCACTTTTGCTTGTACTGACAACCTGTCTTTAGGCATTAAACTTTTCACTTAAATGCAGGAACCTGAGAATAATTTTGTCCTCAATTCTGAGAAGGGTAGAATTACTGATCTTAGACTTTGAACTATCAGAGAAGGAGAGGAGAGGTTGTTAGCCAGTGGACTACAAATGTGCATGGCAAATACAAAAAAAATAGGGGTTTTTTGCTCTGTTACCCTATTTTCCTTTCAGAATATTATTCTGTGAATTTACAATGGACTATACTGCAAACACCATGGTGTCTGAAAGATTTGGAGCCTGCAGAAGGTGGTCAGAGAATGATTGTTTACTGTTTCTTTCAATTCAAGAACTAAGAGTTGTAAAGCAAAAACTACCAAGGATCAGTTTCAAAACCAATGGTAGAAAATGATTCTTCACACTGCATGAACTGTGAAACTCCTTGACACAGCATGTTGTGAAAAGTAAGAGTTTACATGGGTGGAAAATAATGAAGGGCATGTGTAGAAATAATACGGAATGTATGTGGAATAGACAAATTCACATTTTTAAAAATAGTTTTTAAATGCAAAGACATACCACCTGACCTAGGAAAGTGCTGGGACAGAAATCACCAGAGGCTGGGTAAATACTCCAGGAAAGTACTGTCTGCCTGCCCCACTTTGATGGCAGTCATGCAGTCCTAGCCCGTGAAATGGAGTTAGACAGTCCCTGTTTAGAGGAGGCACAGCCATTGTTAGGCAGTTATATAGCCTATGGTGCCTTGACAACATTGCAATTTCAAGGAGGCTTCTCCTCCTTTAACCTGGGGGCCGCTGCTGTGCTCACACAGACCTGCCCAGGAGTCAGTGGCATCTGCACTTTCTGCTTGTTGCAGCGAGGTTTTCTTCATAATCATTTGTGCCTTCTCACAGTTGAGGAACCAGGTACATAATTTCAGACATCAGTTCTGGAAAGAGGATGTGTGTTTGCTTGGGGAGGTTTGTGAAACTGAGGTGAGTGGAACAGATGTGCTTGAAGGATGAATCTGGGATACAAAATGTTTACTCAACACATTAATCCTTATCCATTTTCCACTGCTGTGTTTCCTCAAGCTCTTGGAAAGTTTATCAACATGTTTGTCACTGAAGTTTCCACTTACTTAAAACACCACTGCCTGTTGCTACATGAAAGTAATCCAAAGACTGCAGACTTATTCACCTGACTGCAGACCTATTAATAACATTTTTTGCATGCTTCAGTAATCACAGACAAGCCATACATCTAGTAAGTGCTTTTGAACTTCTGTCCAGCTCCTTTTTAAATCTCATTAAGATTGGATTACTTGGTTATGTTATATGCCAATGGTCCTGACTCGTACTGGTTATTGTAACATATTGGCCATAAGAATACAGCAAATGACAAATTGAAAACTGAGGCTGAAAAAAAGAGAAAAGCAAGAAGCTGCCCCCATGGCAATACTTGTTTCATAGCACTGTCTACAGGTCTGATGAAGTTAGGAGCCAGCATCTGTGCTTTCAGCATTACATTATTATGTAGTTGGGATACAGAGAGTTGCCTTCGGTTCACTTCCAATCAGCTCAGCAACCAGGGCACCCACCATGCAGTGAAGGGAAGTTTCCTGCCTGTCATCGAAGCACAGAAATATTTATTGTTGATACAAACACCACATGCTCCACGCTTTGCATACTGACGCTGCATCTTATGGCAACCACAAGAACATTCTGGGTATTTCCAACTTTACAGGTAGGAAAAGCAAAGAAGAGGAGATTTGACTTAAAACCAAACACCTCAGCAGTGGAACGTGTGAGATTTGTTTTCCTGGCTCTCATGCTCTTGCCCAAGGCAGCAGATCAAGGTGGCCTTTCTATCATTTTATGTTTAGAGTTTTTTTTCTGAATCCAAGAATCAAGATATCTGATATGTGGTTACAGAATCACAGAATCCTAGGGGTTGGAAGGGACCTCGAAAGCTCATCCAGTCCAACCCCCCCGCCAGAGCAGGGTCACCTAGAGTCCATCACACAGGAACGCATCCAGGCAGGGTTTGAATGTCTCCAGCAAAGGAGACTCCACAACCTCTCTGGGCAGCCTGGTCCAGTGCTCTGGCACTCTCACAGGAAAGAAGTTCTTCCTGAGATTCACATGGAACCTCCTGTGCTCCAGTTTGCATCCATTGCCCCTTGTCCTGTCATTGGGCATCACTGTAAAAAGCTTGGCTCCATCGTCCTGCCCCTCACCCTTTACATATTTGTAACCATGGATGAGGTCACCCCTCAGTCTCCTTTTCTCCAAGCTAAAGAGCCCCAGCTCCCTCAGCCTCTCCTCATAAGGGAGATGTTCCACTCCCTTCATCATCTTTGTGGCTCTGCGCTGGACTCTCTCAAGCAGTTCCCTGTCCTTCTTGAACTGTGGGGCCCAGAGCTGGACACAGGACTCCAGATGTGGCCTCACCAGGGCAGAATAGAGGGGGAGGAGAACCTCTCTTGACCTACTAACCTACTAACCAGGTTAGTTTCTGATTATTGTGGGAACTGCACGTCCTGGAAAGCCTCATAGTATAAATCTTGCTGTGTGGAAAGAGACAGGTTAGAGGAAGCTGAAAATCAATGGGCTTCCTCCACAGGGAGACTGGCATAGTGTGAGAATGCAGAGTGTTATATCCCAGTGCTTGGCAAATTTGAGATAATCCACCATCTGCATTCTGACAGTCACCTATTATAGGCTTAGCCTGGTGAGTCTCCTTTACTGAACTCCTTTACTGAGGAAGGAGAAATGGGCATTCCCAAATATTCCCCTCAGCCCCCGTGGATATCACTGATCAGACATGCTGTCAAAAATGAACCTTCTTGAAGACAGCACCACAGGGGAGAGGTACTGCTGAGGTGGTTCATCTGCTGTATTCACCACCTTGGTGGCAGATTAACAAGAGGCAGACATCAGGTGTATTTAAGGTTGCTTTTTATTGTTTTTAAGCTTTACTTCTGCAACCTAGAGTCTTATTCTGTAAAGGACTTTGCCACTGGGCTCACTAGACTAAAGCCTGTTGTCTTTGTTTTAGACCTGATTGCTGCTTCAAGTAGATGAACGTGATTCACCCTGCTACAGAAGTTCTTTAGATGGCCAGTATAGTCCCATGCCAGAAAAGGGGATAAACCCTCTAAAGCAGGCAGTGCTCTGGGGAGAGGCACTCAGCTGTGGGAAACTCCTTGCACCATAAATGCCTTCTCCTTTCTTTCAGTAAAAGATTTTGTCTGTTTCACTCTGTGGCCCTGTGAGCTCTGTTTATCTCCTCCACAATTTTATTCCTGAGCCAGATCAGACTATGGACTCATTCAGCTTTCTCCTGACTCCATTTGGCTGATACCATCCTTGACAGGGAAGCACGTCGAAAGCAAGTCCAGGTATTTGAGGTAGCAGGATGTGAAGCACGTCTATGCAACATCTGGCTCCTAGTGTAAATCACACAGGTAGAGCATAACCTGACAATGACCACAACCTACTAATGATAACTGAGCTTCACCTTCTCCCCCTGGGGAGTTCTACAAAGATTTTTTTCCCAAAGGAAAAATGCTGCCTTTCTATGTAAATTAAATGACAATGAAATATGGATTCATAGAAAAACTTGGGTTGGAAGAAACCTCTGAAGATGTCTAGTCTAACTGCTGCTCAAAGCAGGGCTGACTTCAAAGTCAGGCTCAGGGACTTGTCCAGTGGGGAATGGAAAATCCCCAAGGTTATTTTTTAAATAGATTACTTCCCTGCGGCTCTGATAGGAACTCTTTGAATCTCTTTTCCTTAAGTAATGTAGAATACATTGGAGTTCCTTCCAATTTGGATCAGAAGAGATGTGCTAAATATTATTCTGTCCATCCTTATATGCTTCATCTAGCTGTTTCAAAGATTTCAAATGAGAATGAATAAAGCCTTTGTTAATTCTGTCAGATTCCTTCTGTAACTGTTCTTGGAGTCAAAGAGAAGTTGAACCATCTTACACATAAATTTCCAGTCTTTCACAGACTAGAACTTGCTTTTTTCTGGAAAGCTCAAGATTCAGTCAATTGTTCTCATCAGTTAATTGGGAAAAAGAGTATCTTGCTTGCTTTCCACCTAAAAAAGGAGACAAGACAGAAACTGCACACCCTTAAGCATTTGAACTGCAGGTTCCTTTAGCTTAATCTCTTTACCTCTGTTTTCATTAGTGTAAATTGCATTAGCCCTAACAATAATCTTTTCCCTTCCTTTTCATATCTTAGTGAGTAATGTAGCTTTTATTGACAAATAGCCAATACCCAGGGAACTCAATTTCTGAGCAAAAAGAAATTCTTTATTACTGATTTTCTGGTGAATAAGCATGAAATCATGCATCCCTTTTCTGCTATCATAACTCATTCTTTCATACCTTAATAGTAGAATTAGCTACTTTTACCAGTACTTCAGCATGACTTTAAAGAGAACCTTCTTTTCCTGAAGGTTTTGTCAGTGGAGCTGGGTCTTCATCTTCACGCTTCATGGTGGGAAGATGAAAACCTGATTACATATTAATTCTCCACTTAGAATAAACAAGGTCAGGGTTCTCCTTCCATTGGCAGACAGACATTATATTCTTCAAGTTTTTCTTAAAAGAAGGGATGGAGAAAGTCCTTGATGGGAACATGGGATACAAACATGGGTTACAACTCAGTGCTCCACTTCGAGATCTCTGTCTTTCTTGCAGAATGGTTTCTATGGTAGAGAATGACAGTCTGAAAAAGGTGAGAGTAGAGGCAGTGCAAAGGGTCTCTGAGCAAGCAACAAGTCCTGCTAAATGATTTCCAGAACCAACCAGTGTGTTGTGTTCTGATGTACCATTTGCTTGTAATCATGAATGCTATGCCATGTTTCCTAGACAATACATTTTCTAATTGTGTTTGTAACCCTAGTTTCATGCATCTGGTGAGGCAACTGCTTCTTGTTATGACTTACTAACATTGCTGCTCCTTTAGCTCCTGTGATGGAGGTCTGGGATGTGATGCTGAAAGCCCAATGATCCAAATTTGAGCCCATTTACAGAGCCACTTTACAGAGGATAGGTGAGAGGAACAGGGGAGGTAAAAAGTGGTTGTGGAAGGAGTGATCACCATTTGTTTTTCAGCTTGAGATCTGCAGAGCTCAGACATGCTAGAGGAAGATAGGGTTCGTATGGCTCAATTTCTCCCTACAAACTACCTAGAATAAAAATACTGCTGTACGAAGGATGGCTTTCAGCTGAGACAGCAGCTCAGTACTGGCTGGATTCTCTTGAGAATTACCAGACTAGATGGATGAAAAGATGGTTAAGAAATACAGAGTGGTGAACTACCAGCATAAAATTTTTTTCTCTGCCTTAAAGAGCTGGAAGGAAATTTCTTTAAGTGATGCAATAGCTTCATCTCTGCTAAGATGAATCAACTGCTGGAATTTTACAGGAACGCCTTTACATTTTGATGAGATGTTTCCCTTGGTAATCTACAGGCTGAGTCCACCCACTTTGCCACCTCTTCTACAGTGTCCATGGTAACATCAGGGTAGAGCTAGTAACGAAGTATGTGGACCTCAAAAGCCAAGTCATTTTATTGATAATGTTCACAGCCTTATCCTTTGGAGGACTTTGGAGGATCCAACTAACTGCTAACTTCATCTGACCCTTCAGGTGGGAGCTTTCAATTCTGACATATGATATCAGAAAATGTTAAACCATCATAATCTAAGGTAGCATAAGTAAGGCCATTATTTCTTTGTAAAATAAGTTGTGAACCCTCCAAAATGACTCTTACCAAAAATGGAGACTGTTGGAGCTAAAGACATCCAATGCAAAGAACTTGTGTGGAAAGGGATTCCGCATGATTGTCAGAAGGTCTAAAGGAAATGAACACAAGCAATCTTGGCTGAGCCACAGTAAGTGTGCCAGCATGTATTTTAATTAGATACTGACAGAGTGCATGAAGCATTTCTCTGTAAAATTTCATACCTGAAGCTATCAGATTTGAAACTACTGTAGCTGATTGCTGAAATATTTAGGAGCGAATTAACATGAATGACAAAAAGGTCCTACAGCTCTCCTGCCATTAAGAGCTCTCCTATAAAATAAGGCAACACATGCAGCTTTGGTTCAGATTCTGAGAGACAGATGTTCATCATAGCGAAGTATTGCCAAAGGTGGCACTATTAATTGCCATGCCCAATTAAGGCAACAGAAAACAAGTACTCTCATGCCTAAAGATGATGCCTCTCAGTAAGGATTTAAGCATGTTGGACCAGATCTTCAGTCACTGTAAGCTGTCCTATTACTGTGGCAATGAAGAACAGCTAAGTATATGGCAAGCAATAAAACTTGCAGTGCAGTTTCTTCTCTCACGAAAGACTGGATGGGATTCATCTCATCTAACTTCAGTTATCTACAGTGCAGCTGTTCCCATCTAAACTCACTGCTCTCAGCTCCTTTCAGAGCCAAGGGAAGAAACAGATAGAACTGGGATGTGAGTCAACAGACTGACTGCAGACACGGAGTGTAGGGTGCTGTGAAGTGAAGCTGGATTTCTCTGACTGTATTGATACATGTCCACAAAAGGAGAGTGGAGAAACCAGATCATCTGTAGGTACACTATAAATAACGACTTATTCAGCCCAGTCCTACCTATGATGGCAGTTTGTCAAGCCAGAAAATTTCCTAGGAACCAATTTCTCATTTCCTATGTCCCTTTTTCAAAAGTTCAGTGTCCTATACTGGGCGTGTTATGAATGTCTTATGCAGAGACAGGAACCTCTGCTTAGTATGCAGTCTGTCTGCTTTCATTTATTTCTATTTATCAGCATAATTTCTAGACCTGTTGTTTATTAAATGTGGTATTGTACTGTTGCTCATTCCAACTAGCAAAACTGAGATAACTGAAGGGAAAGCAGTAAAATGAAAAAAAAACCCACCTTATATACAAGTTGCTTGTTTTTCTTTCCTTAACACAAGTCATTTTTTGGACTATCAGTGTCTTGGCAGTAAGATCTTTGAAAGCAATTTATATAATAATGCACATGTTGCAAAAGCAAACTCTACAGTCGCATTCAGTAACTTCGGGATAAGCTTTATAATTATGTGTCCAGCTTGAGAGTCCTATCTCACAGAGGTACTTAATTCTAATTTGTTGTACATGGACACCTAGCTCATGGAGTAAAGCTAGCCCTTGTACACAAATGCATATGCTTACATGCTCAATATGGCTCCAAGTGGCTACCTTTCTAGGCACCCAGAATGGAAAAAATGCAGCAAGCACAATCCAAAATTTTTATTCTTGGGAAATTCTTGGGTCATTCTTGGGAAAAGAGTGATGCTTTTCTTCAGGGATGACACAGCACTGTTAAGCTACAGGGATGAAAAGAGATTAATTATGTTGACAGCTGAATTCTACACAAACATGTGTAGAAAATTCCAGTTTTATGCATTCTTTCACTCTCTAAGCCTGGTTCTCCTGCGTGTGCCTCCAGTATTACTACACCAAGATCCACATGGCTACGAAGTGTAAAATTGGAGTATTATTGCTGTGGCTGACAAACAAATATTTGTAAAACTGCTGATTCATTTGTCTGTCAACTGCTGAGTCAAATTTTAGAGGCTCCTCCACCAAAACTGACACTGTCAGGCAGCTATGTGAAGAAATATCATGAACATTTTTTGCCTGGTTGTTTGTTTGCTGTGCTGTGAGCTCTCAAAGAGCTTGCAAACAGTTCCTGGGGAAAAAGAAAAGAGGAAGTGATTTTCAAATATTTCACTACAAAAGCTAAATGAGCAGTGTTGTCAGATGATGGCAAGAAATACAACAAACATTGCATTGGCAAAAAGTTTTCTAAGGAAATTCCTGACACGCTGAGTGTGGTGCTGTGATAAACCCCCACAAGGAAATCCTAAAGTGACTTGGGAGTTCTGGGGCCAGAAATTGCTGACAACTCAGCTACTTAAATAATTGAGACCTCAGAGAATGCAGAGCAGCCTGCTGAAGGGAAGGAGCCTCTCAAAACTTCATCTGGTGAAACTGCACTTCAGCAAGGAAGCTTTCAAAGGCAATGGGGAAGCTTGTCAGAAGTGACAGACTGAAATGTAGGGAAATTGGTGAAGACCTAATTGAATTACCATGTTCTGGCTGCTGTGTGCGTACAGTCAATCCACAGCAAACAGAGGCTGAGCACCTTAACTTGTCTGTTTCCCTGAGACTGGGAATATGCAGACTATGGAGTAGCTACATTAGTGGACAGAAGACATTCAAGGCCAGGTTAGATGGGGTCCGGACAACCTGGTCTAGTGGGGGATATCCCTGCCCATGGCAGGGGGGTTGGACTGGATGATCTTAAAGATCTCTTCCAACTGAAGCTATTTTGTGATTCTGTGAAACTGTGAGAACATGGTTCAGCTGACATGCAGTGTAGGATTCAGTACAAACATTAGGACACACTGTATTTGGATGTCTCCATGTGAGCTAGATGCCTCACTCTAATTAAAGAAGATTTACTCCATACAGCCAGTGGAACAGAGAGAGTGAGCTGCAAAGTGATATCTCTATTAGACAGAAAAGTACTTTTTAGGTTTCACTAGATCTCCACTGACTATGATATGAGCTCAGCACTAAAATATGGGAATACCTACATTTATTTTTCTCAGTCCATGAGAGAAGTCTTGTCCATAGCAACCCATCTAAACTGCAGGACGTGTCTGGGTGTCTAAGCCACAGTTCAGAATGAAAGCTACTATAGCACCAAAGGTGACATTGAAAGCTAGAGTTGAGCAAGTTATTTGAGCCAAAAACATATCGTGCAGAAAGCAAAAATCCAGACAGATTAATTGAATAAGAAAGATCCAAAGAGAAAGTAAAAATGTGTGCACCCTCAGCAAGTTTGCTGATGACACCAAGCTGTGTGGTGCGGTCGACACACTGGAGGGAAGGGATGGCATCCACAGGGACCCCGACAGGCTGGAGAGGTGGGCCCATGCAAACCACACGGAGTTCAACAAGGCCAAGTGCAAGATCCTGCACCTGGGTCGGGGCAATCCCATGAACAAATACAGGCAGAGCAGAGAATGG
>VZRW01008676.1:0-28162 GCA_013398125.1 Aegotheles bennettii | reverse complement strand
GAGAGACCCCGTCTGGGAACCGTAACGGCTCCCTCACAGATCCCGCCCGTTCCCCACTCTCAGAGACCCCGTCCGGGCGCCGTTACCTGGTCCCTCACAGATCCCGCCCATCCCCGGGCACTGAGAGACCCCGTCCGGGGGCCGTTACCCGCTCCCTCACAGACCCCGCCTGTCTCCAGCTCCTGAAACACCCCGTTGCCGCTCACCTCGGTCCCCTCAGAGCCCCTGGGTTGAACCATGGCCCTTCTTGGTCTCCCCTCTCTGTGAAGTAGCTGCCTCCCCATCCCCTTCCCTTGCCAGAGAAAGTCCACCACAGGGACCCCCTGCATCCACAGCCCCCTGCCCCAGAGGACAGGGGCTTTCCTGCCACCACCCAGCCCAGTGAGGCAGTGGGTGGCCCTGCCTGGTGCCTGTTGTCCCCAGCTCTCACCCTGGTCCTTCTCACAGCATGTGCTCAGCATCGATTGCTCTCGCACCGCAGGGATCAGCAAACAGTGGCAGCTGAGGGCAGGGCTCAGCCCGCACATCCATCCAGGTGTTTGCTAGGAGTTCTCCTTGAGTGAAATATAAAAAAAGGCTTTTCCTCGTGGTCCTACCTCACAAGCTTCCCCCTGGGAGATGTGGTGATGAGGTGGAGATAAGGTTGGCCTTTGCTGGACTGGCTGTAGAACAGCTTTCCCAGTCTGACTTCTTTGGTGGCTTGTTTGATTTAAGGGATAGTTTTGAGTGTGGTAAGTGGTGCTTGCGAAACAAATGTGAGAGATTAAGCATCTGATCTTGTGCAGGATTTGTAAAAGCTGTTCCCACAGCATTAAAGAAGTGGCAGTGATCCTTCTGGACTACAGCATAATTAGCCCATCTTTAGCATTGCCTTAGATAAAGAAAGAACACCTGTTCTGTCTCCCTATGTTCTGTCTTTTTTTGTTTCTCCTCTCTATCTAATTACCAAGAAAGATAGAGAGAAGCCAGGTCTGGGAAAGCAAAATGCTCCAGAGCCATGCAACAATTTAATCTTAAAAGTTTTGCAGTAGCTTTCTTAAAAGACAGAATATTTTCTCAGCTCTGCCAATGTCTTTCTTTCCCCAGTCAGAGCTCTGCACGTGGGATCAGAGTGCACACTTGCTGCTTTCAAACCCAAACCATTTTTTTAAATCTTTTTTTCCTTAGTCCCTCTTCTCTTTCAAGCTGTGTTTTCCCTTATTGATTTATTTTGGTCCAGAAAAATATTTCAGTTTCTATTTAGAGACAGGGGTTTCTTGCCAGTGAGGTTATCAAAAGTACCCAGGTACCAAGAGCTGCCAAACAAATTCTTTTCCAATGAATCAAAAAATGCCATGCGCTTCCTGTGTAGATGTGATCTACGGACAGTTTTCCAATTCCTCTGTAACTCTGCATTTGAATTATTTCTGTAAATTTTGGTAGTTATGTTGCTGCTTTAAAAACAGCTGCCTTGAAAGAAAGAAAGAGAGAAAGAGAGAAAGAAAGGAAAGAAAGAAAGAGAGAGAGAAAGAGAAAGAAAGAAAGAAAGAAAGGAAGAAAGAAAGAAAGAAAGGAAGAAAGAAAGAAAGAAAGGAAGAAAGAAAGAAAGAAAGGAAGAAAGAAAGAAAGAAAGGAAGAAAGAAAGAAAGAAAGGAAGAAAGAAAGAAAGAAAGGAAGAAAGGAAGAAAGAAAAAAGCATGGACTCAAAATGTCAACTTTTCATAAAATGCATTTAGCCTGAGAGAAATGTGTACTCTGAGTATATTCCGAGTGCGCTTGTATGGAGGGGCTTGTTTGGACGTAGCATACTTGTGTCTGGTGGAGACTCGTGTGTGCCTGTGCAATATGTGGAAATAACGTGTTGGGAGATGACTTTCAGCCTCACGTATAGAAAAGCTCTCATTGCTTCCATCTTATCAAAAGCCGAGCTCTTACTGGGTTTTTGGGTTATGTTTTCACCCGCGAATGTTGTCGGTAAATCTGAATCTCTGCTTTACAGCTGGGTGAAACTTTGCACCAAGAAGCTTAAGAGAAACATTTTAAAACTTTGGCTCAAATCCAAAGCTCTTAAATTCCCGTTCAACTCGAAAACACTTGAAAATTGACTCAAAGTCAATGGCTCTGCTCACATTTGTGGATTTGAGAAAAGCCATAGCTGCCTGTGGGAGCAAGCCCTTATGTGATTAAGGAAGCTTAAGTTCTCACAGCAGCTGAGCAATTGCGTTTTATGGGACTCGCAGGTTTGCAACACTTAAGAAATGAAGCAACTTTCTAGTACAGAATTAGATCTGCCACATGAAAATGCTGGTGCAAATGACCTGTCGGATTTCACAGGGCTGGTCAGCAAAAGGGTGAAGACTTGCACAGCAGGCTGTGAGATTTATGTTCTCTTCCAGGGTTTCTGTACACATGATATGCTGGAAAATGCATTTACTTGAATGTGAAAAACAAACAAACAAACTGTAAAACAAAGGCAGATTAATTTTTTGACATTTGGATATAGAGTCCTTGCTGAGTAATTTGGAGGAGGAGGGAATTATTCATCAAAAACAAAAGCCAAACTTGCTGTAATTCATGTGGTCTCCTGAAGCTGTTAATACCACCAGAGCAGTTTGAGTATATCTGCCAGTGGTGACAAGTTAAATAATATTCCTGGTCTGAGACTGCCAAAATTCAGTCCTACTGTGAATTAATGCAGCATAAACATCTCACCATGAGAAGCCTTTTCTGTCGTAGTGCTTTGGCAGGGTTTAAATCTGTAGCCATCTTGTGGTAATTACGGGGTGTTTGAAGGAGGCAAGGAAGAACGGCCGATGTTGGCTGGCTGGTTGCTTTGCCATGAAAAGTTTCAGCTTTTAGCTCTTGTTCATATAAGGCATCTGCCTACATATGATTATTCTGTCAAGAGCCAAGGAGAAGTAGTGATTAAGTCCTCTAAACTCCTTCATGTTGCAAACCAGAGTGCAGCTGTGCCTGCCCTGCGTCTCACGCGCCTTGGGTGAAGCTGGTGGAGGAAGACAGTGCAGGGATCTCATTGCAGAGTGTGCTCTTGCAGAGGTGCATACTTGTTTAGTTTCAGTCTCATAGGTTATATCTCTACCAGTACATTAAGATTGCCAGGACAGCTCTTCAGCCTTTAGGCCAAAAGCCAGAGAGTGGCTTGTCCCATGCTATTAAGCTTCTTCAGCTTCTAAAACGGGGAGACTGCGCGCAAACTGCCCATTGAGAACAGTCCATGGTGCAGCCAAACTCCCAGATCACTCCCGGGAACTGTTTGAGACTGCTAGACTGCTTGGGGCAAAAATGTGGCCAGGAACCATTCTAAAAATGTAACAGTAAGTACTTAAACCAGACCTTTGCACTGCTTGATTTATTAGCTTAGATGGAGTATGCTGCACTCCCGTTGCTCATGACTCTCAACGTGTGCCTGGGGGAGGCATTTTCCTCTAAGGCAAACTCTTCATTGATTTTATTCAGTGGTCAGCTTTCTTTGTGTTGGAGATCACTGTGGGATCCTGCTGGTGATGTGATGATCTAGAGATTCATGATGAGGAGAACAGGGTAGAGGATAGTATCAACTTCCAAAGTTTCTGGTTTTGTTTTTTTTTAATTATTTTCATTTACTCCTATGTATTATTAAACCACATTTAAAGAAAGTGTTACTATTAGACCAAACATTTGCACATTTCTGTATTTTTTAATAGTTCTGCAGGTATTTGAGCGGGGAGGAGGTGAGGGAATGGGAGTAGTAAAACCAGGCTATGCTCACTGCTGAATTTGATCCTTTTTAGATTCTGTTACTTTCAGGTTTGCAGCACTGCAAACTCAAGGAGGCTTTGGGGAAAAGCTGCTTTACTTTAGATTAAAATTCTACCCAGTAAATAACATTTCTGCAGGAATTTACTTTTCCACTCTGTGTCTATCAATTGAAACAGAGAGATCAAATCTTGACCCTGTACATGCCCTTCTTTCTTTTAACCTACGCCGGTTTTAATCCCAGGGGTAGTCTGTTCTCCCTTGAAGTGCAAACATAAATCCTTGGATGTGAAGCTGGGGCTGTCCTCTGAGCACGTGGCACCCCTGTGCTCCTGGAGATACGCACTGATACATGTCAAAGCACTGCAGAAACATTGTCTTTGCCTCCTTATCTTTCTATTCATATCAACCAGACTTGGCGACTAAAAACTTCCTGCTGGTTTGCTTTATCAAACTGTTTCTTTATACAGAATTACTTTCTTTTACTGCTGATCCTGTTATTTTTCTCTTAATAGCTTTGAAAATAGCTATATTTGATTTGAGCTGGCAAGTGTTCAGTAAAGAGCTTTATAGTTGTTTTTTTTCTGTAAGGAGTTGGATAAATTTTGCCATGCCCCTTATTACTGGAGAAGAGAAATAGTCATTTACCATTGTGATCAGTCACTAGCAGTACTGCAGTTCAGATGAACAGCTGCTTGAAATTCATCAGTCATGTCCAAATGTATGAAGATTTCATTTCCAGTTTTTGGTGCCAGTGTGGGGGAAGTTATTAGATGCTTCCTGCGATGCTCTTTGACATATAGCAGCATGTCATACTTTTGTGAGTACTGAGCAGTTCTCTGGGTCTGGGATCATTTTGGTTGGCTCTCACAAGCAGAAGTTCTGCCTGATCTGGATGTCAAGCGTTTGGCGCTGTCGCCCACAGCATTCTCCTAAGAAAACTGGCTGTGCATGGCTTGGATGGGTGTACTCTTCACTGGGTGAAAAACTGGCTGGGAGAACGGGCCCAGAGAGTGGTGGTTAATGGAACTCAATCCAGTTGGTGGCCGGGCACTAGTGGTGTTCCCCAGGGCTTGGTGTTGGGGCCAGTTCTGTTTAATATCTTTATCGATGACCTAGATGAGGGGATCCTCGGTAAGTTTGCAGATGACACTGGGTCATCTGTTGGGTGGAAGTGTTGATCTGCTTGAGGGCAGGAAGGCTCTGCAGAGAGATCTGGACAGGCTGGATCAATGGGCAGAGGCCAATGGGATGAGGTTCAATAAGGCCAAGTGCTGGGTTCTCCACTTGGGTCACAACAACCCCAGGCACCGATCCAGGCTGGGGGATGAGTGGCTGGAGCTGCTCAGCAGAAAGGGACTTGGGGGTGCTGGGTGACTGTAGAGGTTGAACAGAGTGCTGACTGATTGTTGGTTGATGGGGCAGCCCCACTGATCATTGCACTCCCAGGTGATAATTGTTTTCTACTAATAAGGTTGATTACTTAACAAGGCTGAGGACTTTAAAAGGCAGGGCTGGGGGGAGTACAAGGCCTCAGTGCCTGAGCATTGGAGGAGAGAGCAGTGTGTGCTCTGTGTAGTGGATGTTGAAGACTGTTGGCACTACAATACCAGCCAGGACATCAAGTGCTGGGAGTGTGGCCGGCTCTGCGTGCCNATGGCATCTTGGCCTGCATCAAGCACAGTGTGGCCAGCAGGAGCAGAGCAAGGATTGTCCCGCTGTGCTGGGCACTGGTGAGGCTGCACCTCGAGTGCTGGGGTCAGCTCTGGGCCCCTCACTGCAAAAAAGCCATCGAGGGGCTGGGGGTGTCCAGAGAAGGGACCAGAGCTGGGGAAGGGCCTGGAGCACAGGGCTAGTGGGGAACGGCTGAGGGAGCTGGGGGTGTTCAGTCTGGAGCAGAGGAGGCTCAGGGGGGACCTCCTGGCTCTCTACAGCTCCCTGAGAGGAGGTTGGGGTGAGGGGGGGGTCGGTCTCTTCTGCCGTGCCCACAGGGAAAGGACAAGAGGGAGCGGCCTGAAATTGCAGCAGGGGAGATTCAGGTTGGACATGAGGGACAATTCCTTCCCTGGGAGGGTGATTGGGGGTGGGAATGGGTTGCCCAGGGAGGTGCTGGAGTCCCTGTCCCTGGAGATGTTCAAGAGGCGTCTGGATGTGGTGCTGGGTGAGTGGGGATGTAGGTAGGGGTTGGAGTGGATGAGCTTGAAGGTCTCTTCCAACCTTGATGATTCTGTGATTCTGTGGTCCTGACAAAGGCTGCGTGAAGTGCTGTGGCAGGGATGGTAGCCTTCTGAGAAAGCCAGTTCACAGAGGTGGATTTCGATGTCCTGTCCTGCCCTCGGGCTCACGAGTACCTCATTGCTGTGCAAGTGAGCCCACACTGAAAGTCAGGTGCTGGGAGCGTGCCCATGCACATCCTGTTCCCCAGGCTGACAGCTCTATTGTGGAGCTAAATGGGTGGACAACTTGGAAGCTGTCATTCTCTGGGAATGATTGATTAAACAACATGTGTTTGTACAGAAACGCAGCTTGTTTTCACTACATAAGAAAGAAAATCCAGTTTGTATATCAAGAACTGAAAAGTGTTTCTTCAACAGAGCTATAAGAAAGTGAAACTAATGAAGGCTCTATAAACTTTAGCATAATCCTGGCTGAATAACTGTCCACTCTGGGTTGTGTCTTCTGGGAAAGTAAATAGTGAGCAATGCAGATGGAGATTAAAATACATTAGCTGTCCTCACTGCAATGCTAAACCCTTGCCCTGGTAATTGTAGCTGAAGTGCCGGAGAACTGGAAGGGAGCCACCTGCCTCCAAGGGCTATAGGACAATCTCTTGTGCTGTCAGCCAGGTTCCTGGGACATGGGAGGCTTTCTGAGTCCTGTTGTCTCTGTGCTGCCTTGGTTTTGGGAGTGCTGACCTCTAGCAGGGATAGCTTTTCCAGTGGAAAGGAACGAGGGCAGAAGGCAAAAGCGAATAGAAGGAAGTGTGCTGATGAGTCGGAACAGGTCGCCTGCAGGGCTGCCAGCCAGGCTTTGCTAGCAGGCACCTCAGTGCATGGACTAAAGTATTGATTCCCTTTGAGTGGCAGTGGCAGACTCCCAGAGCCCAGACGTAGCTTGGGTTTCAGGAGGCTCATGCCAGCAGCTGCAGAGGGATGGCCCGTGAGCCAGTGGCTGTACTTCATAGTGTGACCATCACAGGTGTAACCTTTCTGCCTTCTCAGTTCCAGGCCCCAGGGCTACTTAGAGGAGCACTGTGCTCCTGCTGTCCCCTGGTTTGGAGGCAAGGATGTCCAGGGACCAGCCTGCTGCTTCTGTTGTCGATTGACACTTTCAAAGCAGAGAGGGAGGCTGAGGTTATCCCTCTGGCTGATGAGAATGATGTCTCGGAGCACATGGCAGGATTTTAGCTAGGTGAGCTCCAGGTCAGATGGAGTGAGGATCTTTCCTCATCCTTCCTCATGTCCTGCCTGCTGGGAGATCAACTATTTAGTCCATCCTGAACTTGAGAGACCTTCCTAGCTGTAACAAACACCCAATTTCTCAAAACAAGTGTCTTTTTATGAACATTTTCAAGTCTTGTAAGACTTTCAGTATTCCTTTCTTTTGGACAGGAAAAAAGAGTAAAAGAAAACCCTATCTTTAAAAATAATTTAAAAATTTTAATTATAATTGTGTGAACAGAGTCCAAAATATTAGAAACATGAGTGGAAAAACCCTCAAAGGCTCTAGATTGTTGATTGTTGTTCAAGATACCATCTATAAACTGTTAATTACAGCATTGCTGATAAAACGTTTTTGGAAGTAACTGTTATCTATTATTCTTTTTTCCATAGGGCTATATGTCCTAGAACCAAGGTATGAGAAAATAATTTATTCTGGAAAGGACTGCTAGAGGTCTCTTGTCCAACCTCCTTCTCAAAGCAGGGCTAATTCCAGAACCAGATCATGTTACTCAGGGCCTCATCCAGTTCAGGTGTGAAAACCTGCAGAGATAGTGATTTCACATCTCTGAACCTCTTTTCCAGTGCTCCATCATGGTGTGTAATTTTTTCTTCATGTTCCATGAGATTTTCCCTGGCTGCAACCTGTGAATGATGCCTGCCTCTTGTCCTTTTGCTGTCAACTTCCGAGAAAAGAGTCTGACTCCTCTGTAATTCCCCTTCAGGTAGCGAAAGACTGTTGTTAGACCTTCTCTTGTTCCATTTTTGGAGTTAAATTTCACTGTGATTTGTGCGTTTCAAATACTAACGGTGGGCTCCAGCCCAAGAGTTAGCAGTTTAAGGAAGAAGCAATGGATGAAGGGAAAGAGAATTAAGAATGAGCAAGTGACACTGGTCATCAGCAGTGGACTATCATGAAATCTTGGGCCAAGGGAACATTTTATGAAGGATATGAAGGTACCCTTGTCAGCATTCTGTGGGCAGTGAGAATAGGTATCACTGGCTGATTAAAGTCTCAATCCAGAATGCGAGGTGTGTTTCTGCCTTTTTTAGGTGGGAGCATGCTGGCAGAGACCTGGAAAGCAAAGATGAGGAGCTCAGATTTGATGATCTAGAATTGTGAGAGCCTGCAAAGGGAGGCCTTGAAGTGTAGTAGATACTGATGGGTGGATCTTTGCAGAGGCTGCTCAGGTAGGCAGGAGTTTGCCTGGGAGAGCTGGCTGAGATCCTGGCATTCGTGTGAGTAAATGTGACTTTTAAACTCGAGCCACCTCGGATTCCCTGTGTGTTTTGTCTCCAGTGTGTAAGTCATCTTGTCCTTAAGAACATGTGTAAAGCAGAAGTGATGGATTGTCCCTTGATAGTGCCTCTTTCTTCCACTGAATATTAGGGAACCTAAAGCAATGCAGTGGGACACGTCCAGCTCATGGGTGGCCTTAAACAGTTTTGCTTTGTATGCTGTGACTCAGAAAGGCTCTTAGCACGTGCATGGTTTTCAGGGGATGAAGTACATTCCCTCTACACACAGCTGAGCACATAGGCAGATACTTAATGAAGGCAGATCTCCAAGTTTCAAAGACAACAGTGAAGTTCAGTGGTGGACTCAGTGCAGCAGATGCTTGAGTTTTTGAAATTTATTTCCAAATAAAGAAGAATTTAATTTCATGCTTAGAACTGAGCGTGTGTTTAGTTGCTTTATTGAACTGGGGTCTACTTCTCCTTCCATGCAGATTTATATTCTCTTTCTCTAGAAAGCTTTTCTTCTGCAAGAGCTGCAGAACACATGCTGGCCTAAGATCATAGAGCAATGTCTCCTGGATCATCCAGGGTTCGCTAACTAGTAGCACTGTTTTATTTAGCCACTTAGTGATAAGTAGTGACAGAGAGTTAAAAGAGCTGATGGATGACTTGAAAAGGAGACTGTTTTTCTTGAACTGTGCTAGCAGTCTTTCCTTTCACTGTAACCTTAACTGGCTCAGATTCCGGGTTGCAGATTCCTGTGAAAACTTGTTTAATTTAGACATTCTATCGCAAATGGAAATGATTTTTCTGGTGAAGCAGACACAAATGATTGTATACTGCCAAATGCTGCTGCACTAGCAAAGCTAAGTTACTGAGTTGAGAAAGGCCAAAGATATCTTGAAGCAGATGATTGACCTTTTTTGGGTCTTCAACAAGCAAAGTATTGCCACCAAGCTGGCTCTTCTAGCTCTGCCCTTTAGTAAGCATCTCTTTTGCATACATCTTCTGTACGAAGTAACCACACAACAGTGATTATAAATTCATCCTGGCCACAGAAAAGACCATCTTTCCCTCCTCTCCTAGGCTGTATTCCATTTTCCTCTTTAAATAGCATTATTCACTCTCCTGGTTGTGCATGTTCCTTCAGGTGATTAGTAGTCAGTGAATATTACTCCTCTCCTCACTCTCTCCCATGTATTGCCATCTCTTGTTAGGGCTGCTCAGATGGATGTAGGCATTTGTTCTAAGTGCATTCTACTGAATACCTTGTGGTTTTCCCAAAGCATCTGTTCCCACACACAAGCACTGGTGATGGCAGGAACCCCTGTAAAACTTGCCAGATGCCCACCTGCCTTGGAACATCCTCTGGGTTTTACCAGGGAAGTGTGGGATTTGCTTTGATTTTGCTGCAGCGAGCTCTGTCATGATTTTATTCTCGTGATGAAGTTTGATGCATCTGTTGCCCTAAACTAAGCGTTTGTGGACACAAGCGAACAGTTTTTGCATTTAATCGGACCACTGCTCTGACTGAACACTCTGCCTCTGGTAGAAATGGTGCATTTGGACAGCTTAACTCTCAAATTAATGTGTTTGGATTGTTTAATTGAAGAACTAAACAGGAAATAAAGGTTTTAATTTTCTATTTTTTATTTAGTTAGTTAATTTTGGGGCAAAACTACAGAGTAGCAGCTTTCTGGGTGCTGAAGACAATTTCACTGCACTTTTGATGTTGAAACAAGGTAGAACTTAAGGCCTCAGCACTCCCAGATGTTTTACAGAAACCTCTGGGTGGAGGTGAAGCAGGAGTCTTAACGGAGGTGTAGCTTTGCAGAAATGAAGGGTAGGAATAAGCATCCTCCTGAAATGATCCATGCCATCACCATAGACATCTACTCAGGAGGGGAAAGTGTTTTGACTTTCTGAGGAGCACAGATGGGCAGTTTAGGCTGAGACTTCATTTTTATGTGGCGATGGAGACATGAGATGGATCCTTCTCTTGTCAACTGTGGACTCAGCACATTTTGTGTTCGATAACCACAAAATTATTTGATGTTGGAAGGTCACTTCATCTTGCTCAGTAAAAGAAAGAGAAGAGCAGTACTCCGGATAACTTTATAAGATGGTGATGTGCTCATGGCCTCTGTAGCCATCACCTCTAAGAATGCTTTTACCTATCCTTTTGTATATAGTGCCTAAAGAAAATTTAGAAAGGATTCTTCTACGTTACTCTGTCCTTATAGTGGAGGTCAGGGACTGGCTAATTTCAACTTACTTAAAGATTTGAAATATGGCAGTGAACTGCTCCTGAAAAATTCCTACTTCTCTTCCTGAGTTGCAAAGGAATCCCCAGGTGGTCAGCTCAGCTGTTACTCTGTTTTTAAGTCTGAGGTATTTGAGATAAATCCCACTGCTTTTCTGCCAGTGGCTTGCTGATGGCTGCTGTTATAGATCCCTGGGATGGATTTCTTTAGGACCTTGGAAGTACTAGATACTACATTTTTCTGAAAGGGAGGATTTTTGCTCTGTTACTTTGAGACTGTCTCAGATGTCAGCACCTCGGCTTTTGTTCAACGTGACACAAGCAGATGTTTTACAGGGAGGCATTACAGCTTTTTTCTAAAAAGCTGGCTTGTATTAGACAACTGGAACATGGCATCTGGGGATTCTTGTGTGAGGATGGGAGAGCGGAACGTGTGAATCTGTCCGTGTTTGGCAGTATGTGCTGCCTCCCAAACTTCCCTCCTCCATCTTGGCAGCAAATGTTGCACTGTCCCATGTCATCCTTTTCCACTTCAACTTTTCCCTTCAGTTTTCAGTCTTGCTGACTTCATCCACTCTGCTGCTTCTTATTGCAAGAGATTCAGACTTGCAAGGTGATGTTCACTGGATCTCTGTGGTAGCCCCATACCTATAGTGATGGTTTGAGATCCTATTCATAGCTCTGGGGGCTTGTTTATATTGCTGTAGCCATTTCTGACCTGTTTGAGAGAAGAAAGCAACCTGTTCAACGCAGGTAAATTACAGTACCAGTGTTCATTTGGTTTATACATATATCTCACTACTTAGTGCAACACATTAATCTTTCAAACCAGAACTCTGTGTTAATTGCTTCTAAAATTATGTTACAAATCCTCTCTAATCTGCATGAAATAACCACAAATTCTGCTAGGAACTGAGAGGAGGCAACACTATGATGGGTCAGATATTTGTCTAGGCTCAGAGCTCTCCATATGGCTCCATTGAGGCATGTTACATATATCATACAGTTTTACTTGATGTGTTTTTATGACTTCATGTTAGTAATTTATGAGAGTACTTGTGTGAAAAAGAACAAATTCTGCACAAATAAACGTCTGCAAGATTGGAACCCTTCTATATTCATAGCACACACTGCTATTAGTGTCTTGCAACTTCTAACAACGTGGCATAGCACTATGTTACTCTCTCTTAGGTTGTTGCCCTTTTTGTCTGCCCTTCCAAGATTTACAGGTGATCTTATGGTGAGTTCCTCAGGCTGTGTCTCGTAGTTGCATGCCCTCTGACACAGTGGAAGACCTCTCATGGATTAATGAAGAGCAGTGAGCACGGCCAAGGGGAAAGGTCTAACAAAATGATCATGAGAGACACAGCCAGTGACACACTAGAACCATCCATTCATTCCTTTTCTGAAAGTCCTCTCAGCTGGGAACGGGAAGTTGACCAAAGGCTCCATATATTGTTCTGAAGGGTCAGAACTGGCCTGCTGGCTATTAGTTGGTGCCCCTGCTTTAGAAAGCACAAGACTCCTTCTCACCTTAATCTCTGGGTCAGTGCATGATTTTTTATTTGTTCATTATTTGTTTTATTTGTCCGTAGTGGCTCAGAGAAATGAAGACAGACATTTCTGTGTGTGTTTCAGGTAAATCTGCAAGACAGTGTAGAACTGATTTGGTGTGAAGAGGTTATGGAATAGTAGCTGTCTTAGGAGAAATGCAGTTTGAGTAAAGTAGTGTGTTAGTCACTCCAGCAACTAATATTTCAAAATATATTCACAGTTGTAAGCCCAATTACTTATCTTTAAAATGCTACATTACTTAAATGTTGGGGTTTTTGCTGTAATTTATTATTTTTAAGAGGGTTTTTTAGGCTTTTAGGGTTTGTCTGCTTTAAATACAAATTTTACAATGTGTCACATACATGAAAGCTGTTCACTCTGGTTAGTGGAGAAAAAATGAAAGCAAAAGTAACATAATATGTGGCAGGAGCTTTTCCCTCTAGTAGAGTGAACCTAAGTTAACGCTAAAGCAAATGTGACATTTAACCTTTCTTGGTCCTACACATGCTGTGCTAAACTTGACCTCTGTCTGTTCTTTCCCATCATCTTACAAAGCGGATATCTGAACATGCAGTGTGTTTACAGTACATGGGGATGTCTCAAGTTTCTTCTTTGAAGTGAGGCAGTGCTTTGGCCTGTGAAGAGGCAGAGGAACGGAGGGATAGGAGGGAAGAAATGCCTCTGCTGTGTCAACCCGCGTGGCTGGGTCTGACAGGAGACATGACCACTCCATAGTCTGCTTTCTGGCAAGTTTGGCTGGAGTTCTGTGCCTTGTGGAGTTCTGTGCCTAAGATGGCATCTACCCTGGCTACAGAACAGAGCCCTTGCCTTTCTCTGTCTCCTTGACCTCACCATGCATGGTCAGTACCCTGGGAGGCTTTGCTGTGTGAGGCAGCAGTTTGAGTCTTCCTGGAGGAGAAAGAGCAGTTTTATGGTGTTTATTTGAAAAGAATGAAGTCACAAAATCATAGAATCATTTTGGTTGGAAAAGACCTTTAAGATCATAAAGTCCAACCGTTAACTCAGCACTGCCAAGTTCACCACTATACCATGTCCCTCAGCACCACATCTACACGTCTCTGAAATACCTCCAGGGATGGGGACTCCACCACTTCCCTTACTCAGCCTGTTCTGGAAGTCTGAAAAAGGCTTTTTGTACTTCAAGACTTCCTATTTTGTAGAATAACAGCAAAGTGAGAAACAGATAGAATGGTATTGTACAAAGAACAGTTGTTCTTTAGAGACCAAAATTGCTGATAAATTCTATTGTCATGATCATTTACTCCTCTTCTTATTAAGTGACAAGGAATTCAGTGACATAAAAGAGTTCTGCAATCACTTAACATATCTTAAGAGGCTGAAATGTAAGTCAGTGTTTCAGGAGTGTGGTCGTTTCCCCAAGTAAAAGCTGCCTGTATTATATTGCAGTCATAATGCATAAATAGAAAAGCAAAGGCATTTTGTGTGTTACCACAGCTTTATATCCCCTCAGAAATAGTCAGGAAGATTTTGTTTTGTAGTTTGAGAATGGAAATTTCTGCCATTGATGTGTCACTCCTGAATTTTCTCACCACAGTTAGTTCTGCCTTTCTTAAAGGGCTTTTCAAGAGCTTCTCCTGTTCCAAGCAGTATTCCAAATCAGCTGTATGTTGAGATGTACAGTTCTGTGGGCTTCTCTCCTCTGGCTGCAGTGGGCACTTAAGTAATTTTTGAGTGTGGAAATGGCAACACATTCCTTGGATTCAACTCTAAATATACATTTCCTAAAATTTACATGGCAGGTACTATTATCCTGTACCTTACCCGCAGCTTTCTTGAAGAGCCCATGTTGATATTACTGCTCTCCTTCTCACTAGGCTTTGCCCTCAGTGGTGGGCTCACAGAACCACAGAATTCTAGGGGTTGGAAAGGACCTCGAAAGCTCATCCAGTCCAACCCCCCTGCCAGAGCAGGGTCACCTAGAGTCCATCACACAGGAACGCATCCAGGCAGGGTTTGGATGTCTCCAGCCAAGGAGACTCCACAACCTCTCTGGGCAGCCTGGTCCAGTGCTCTGGCACTCTCACAGGAAAGAAGTTCTTCCTGAGATTCACATGGAACCTCCTGTGCTCCAGTTTGCAACCATTGCCCCTTGTCCTGTCATTGGTCAGCACTGTAAAAAGCTTGGCTCCATGGTCCTGCCCCTCACCCTTTACATATTTGTAACCATGGATGAGGTCACCCCTCAGTCTCCTTTTCTCCAAGCTAAAGAGACCCAGCTCCCTCAGCCTTTCCTCATAAGGGAGATGTTCCACTCCCTTCATCATCTTAGTGGCTCTGCGCTGGACTCTCTTAAGCAGTTCCCTGTCCTTCTTGAACTGTGGGGCTCAGCACTCTGCATTCTGAGTATCAGAAACTTGTGTCTTTTACTGGCTAAAAAGAGCCAAGGGTCACCTTACAGGGATGTCTAATTTTCCTATACAACCAATGGAAGAACTTTCCTCAAGCCTTCTGAATTGCCCTTTGCCAATTGCTGTCTCTCTTGAATGTGTAAGGATTTTTAACACCCATGTGAACATTAAAAGTTGAAAAAAATTCCACACATGATCTTTAATGGGATGAAATTAATCTTCTCTATTTCAGGCATTTACTTTTTAGGTGAGATAAACTGTGTCCTGAGCTTTGCTAGTGCTAGTAACTAGATCCCTCAAGAAGAAGTCCAGAATAGGTGGTTCCTTGTATATGCCTACATTTAGCCAGATGAATGCCAGCTGATGTTGTGGAGCTAAGCAAGTATAACCATAAATCTTCTCTGTCGTGAGGGGATGTGTGCACCTGAACCAATTATGAATGGGAACTGCTATGAAAGTGCTGGGGATTATTGTACTCATGAATGAGGAAATCTATTCTGTGCTACTGCTTCACTGTTTGTTTTATTTCTGTCTGTTCATCCAGATAGTTCTCCACTGTGAATCTTCTGTGAGCCTGCCCTTGTCTGTTCTGCTGGAAAAGTACTGTGAAGCTTTGTCAGCCCGCACCAATGTCACAGGTATTTATTTCTCCATTTCTTGTTGGCTTCTTGTCACTGTAGGATCTGTTTTCAAAGTGTCCTTGCTCCAGGAACATCTTTTGCTGCTGAAACAGCTTTGGGTTTTCATTGGCAACAACGTACAGTGGTGTGACATGGGAAGAAAACTTTGAATTTTGCACACCTGGAAAGATCTTCAGGTGAACTGATAATGACAGCCCTTTTTCATAACTGAATCTGTTAAACTGACTGTACTCACCAGCTGTACAGTAGTTGAAGGTTAGTACAGTTAAAGTGCCTGAATTCAGACTGGTCGAGGCTCGTTGCCAAAGGCTGTCTGCATTTCTCCAAGTGCAATACGGGACTTCCAGGCTGGGTAGGAATAGACGGGTGGATGTGCTAGTAAAATCCAGCCCTTGGGTGACATTCACTGTAGAAACTGGGGTGCTCTGACCAGACTGACAGTTCGTATGTGCTAGGGGTGAACCTTGGATCATTTCAGCCAAATCAATGGAGTATTTACTGTGAAAAACATCAGTTCTTCAGATCAGAACACAGTATGTATATTTATTGGCAAAATCTTACCATTTCTGTTCCCTGATCCCACCATCAAGTCTCCAAAACCCAACTGTAACTTTCTAGGTTAGGAGAGAAGGCTTTTCTGACAGAAAGGTAGGGCAGGGGCACTTAGGGGCACTGGCAGTGGAGTAAAGGGGATATCACACATTCTAGGAGGCTCAGGGCAGAATACAGGAAGGAGTGGGGGAAACGTGATGCCTTTGCTTTCCTCATACCAGTTTTTGAAAGCAGGGCATAGCACTGATTCTTGTCCTTGGTTCTTGGATAAAATTCACCAGCACAAAAATGATACAGCAAGAGCTGTGAAACTGGATCCAGTTTTGCTTCAGAGGTGGGAGAAGCACACTCAGAGCCTCTCCTCTGCAGTGTGACTAGGGGTGTGTGCTGCAATGAGTGAGAGTAGTGAGGGGAAAAAGTAAGTTTGTTTCTTTTCCCTTCACATCTCTTTTCTCCTGATAAATCTTCATGGAGGGAGCAGTTTAAAATATCTTATAATAACAATAATGTTACCATTCAGCCAGTTCTCCAGGAATGACAAAGGAAGTGAGACTCAAGGAAGAAAATAATCTTGCTATATAATATATCAAATCAATTGTGTTTGACTGTATCAATTCCTTAAGGACAATAAGCTAATCTAGATAAGCTGATCAGACTGAAGTCTGAAAGTTGTGTTGCCTTAACTGCCTCTTAATTTGCATATAAATGGCTGTGTTGACCTCTATTATGGATCTAGCTGGAGCTCTGCAACTTGTTCTTGAACTAGTGTTCCAGGGTGCAACTCTGCCTCATGCAGCATATTTGCTTCTATAAATTTTAATGACCATCTACTCCATTCTATAGCTGGAAATAAAGGAAAGATAAATGAGGTTCTGTGAAACCCTCCATAATTTTGGACCTTGCTTTCAGGTGTTCTTTGCCTTTTGAATATTTTTGTAAATATTATTGTAAAACTTGACACTGTGTTTTTCCTGGGTCAGAGCTTCCATTGAAAAAAGCCAAACTTCACAGCAGGCTGTCTTAGGAGTTGGCAAACAATGTACTTCTCAATTGTTGACAAAAAATCATCTTCTGGGCTATGTGCACAGAGCATCTTCTCAGGCTGAGTGCAATGACTGTAATAGCATTTTAATATGAAAAGGTAAGAGAGAAGTCGCAGAAGCCTCTCTTCTATTTCACTATTGTAAGGTATCACTGATCAAAAAGATGAAACACTGCTTTAATGAAACTTGCTTGTTATATAGAGACAATCCAACATGCAGCTTTTCTGAAACATATCTTCCCATGGTGCTTGTTACCATAGCCCTTTCTGCAGCCTGCTTCAGAATCCTGGGAACCAGTACTCTGTTTAACCATGGGTTTATACATGTAGTAAACCCCTAAGCTACCTCATGTTCAGACTGGTTGGACGTAAGTCCAGACTTAGGCATAAGCATGAAGTGAACTTTAGAGCATACTAGGGTCAAAAGTTACTTTTTTGCTTAGCATGGGCCAATGTACTATTCTTGATGTGGTGGATCATCAACATGGTGCTTCTAACCACTACATGTTCCTTTTGTCTTCCATGACAAGTGCAGGATTTGCAAAGCAGTCTGGACTATCCAGCTGTGAGTATTCTCACTAAAAATGGAGGTCTGCAATTTAGTGTTCTCCTTTTCCTAGTCAGTAAGGTTCTAGTTGGTACAGTTAAAGTTCAAAGAATGATTTTATCCTAAACTAGGATCTAAAATGGAGCAGAAATTAAATGCTTTTCTGTAAAGGGATCCAAGGATAACGAGCTCCCTTGACTAAGTCTACTTTAATTTTTTAATGTCCAAAATTAGATGAGCTGTGTGCATCCTTCATTTTGAACCCCCATAACAATAAGGATATATCACATTGAAACATTGGTGTGCTCCATTCAGCAGCATGGACGTATAGAACCAGACCATAGAGTCTGCAAAGTCTGAGTCTTTTCTCTGACTCACATTCTTTGGCACAGTGCAGATAACATCTTCTAGAGGGGGAAAAAATCAACAACCCCCCCCAAGGAGAGCCATATTGAACAATCTTTATTTATAGCTGGGAGAACAGTAAACATTAAAGTTTTGTAATTGGTTATCTTCCTTGTCTCTTTTCCAGAAGATGCTGTTAATTAGTCCAATATGTTAATTTCCTCCCCCTATAATTACTAACTTCACCCTCCAAATATGTTCACACTAAGTATCCCAAACAGATGGCATAAAATGCTTTGGAGAATTTCATGTATGTGTAATTTCACTGAATTGCTGAGCGAATGACATTGTAAATTCAGTCTGAAATGATTTAAACCAAGCAATACTTTTTCAGAGGTGGGAGGCAATATAGCTCACTTTCTCTTTTGAGCATTGTTTCTTTGAAAAATCTCTGGATGACACCTTCATAATTGCTTGAGTGCAGCTTTTGAGCTTGATGGGAATGTATTGTTTTATTTGTGGACTTGAAGAAGAATTTTACTTAATTATTACTTTATTTTCATGTATAAGAGTAATCGGTTGGAATGGCAGGATTTTTCTACAGTGATTCAGCTGAAGATGCTCCTGATGTTGTAATTTCCTCATATGGTTTGGCTAGAATTACAGTCTTATTCAGGATGACTGGATGAATTTTATATATCTATATGACGTGCACTAAGTTATAGCTTGAATTTTTATAGGAGCTCAGAGGAAGCAGGTCCTCAGTTCACACTGGTATTCCATGGGTTTTGTCATGCTTCCCTTTGACCTTCCAATCTTAGATGTTTCCACTAGAGACTACAAGTCTTGACTTACATCTGATCCTACCCACTTTTAATCTCCATAGAAATCTTTTGATCTCACTTTTTGGTCCATTGAGGTGTTTGGCCACACAATCTTTAAGACCTTGTCAAAAGAGGATTCATCTGAAAACAGGAATTTTGTCCAAAAAATAAACCAGAAGCTGGATGGGCAGTGCTGCTGTGCTGATTGTATCAGTATAAGAATTACATTCTCTCTTTTCCTTCTCTTTCTTACCCTTAAGTCACTTTGGGGGTTGTAATTTACGTTTATGGTGTCTAAGGCTATTCAGACTACCCAGTAGAGACAGTAGATTAGATGTCATGCATTTAATTTCATGAAGTCATGGGATACATTGAAAGGAAAAATAATTTGTTCCCCCTGGTCACTGGATCCCCTTGAAGTGGTGGTTGGTTTTTTGCCCTCATTCTGGTCACTTTGCAGTACAGTGAAAGAGCTGTCTGACAGAAATGGTGTAAACCTCCAGATTGTGAATGGTGCAGGATTCCACATGTACAAATTCTGGGTTATATTACTTTGATGTTGTTTTCTCAAGTGTCTGGGGAAGCTCTGGTTTGATGGGTGTGGGAGGGATGTATCCAGGGGTGGATTCCAACACGTGAGTCCTCAAAGATGCTAGTCAAATCTCCAACTAACCTGACATTACTTGGACGTGGCCATAATTTCCACTGTTGCTGGGACAGTGTCTTATACTAGAGGTTTATCCAGCACTTAATATAGCACAAAGCTGGGAAGGTATGAAGAGTGGTCGTCTTTTCTTATACCACAACAAAGAGGTTCCATAAAGAATAACCCTGGTTTTGTTTCCAGCTATGAAAAGTACGTATGTAAAAGTAAATATATATGTGTGTGTGTCTTTTGGAGAATATATGGATGTGGTTGTGGTTTCGTATCATGGGACAGAACCACAGAAACTGGGGAAAACTAGCATCCTAAAATGTGGATTTCTGTTGAAATGAAAGTTTATTTGGAGAACTAATTGAATACCTAACTTGATTTTATCACTGTTTTCTGGATTATATTTATCTTGACTTTAATTTGAAATACGCATGCATAAAAAAATATAATATTGTAAAGCTTCCTTTCAAATGTTAAAAAAGGTCAAGTTCATTTTTCAGGAAATTATTCCCCGTCATTTTGATAAGAAAGAGTTTGAAGGTTTGATGCTATGTTCGTGCAGTGTTTCTGCCACCTTGAACCTGACCATTCATTACAATGCTTTTATTTCCATGATCTTTTGTCTTGATGTTGTCCCCATATAGATCCACCTCTGTGAACGTGGCACAAGTGCAAGTGTCTCTAAACAAGGTTTTTTAACTATTGTGAGAAAATGGACTTTGCAGACTTCATGTCTCCTTGGAGTTTTATTCTAACACAATGTGAGCTTCCTAGGTTTGTTTATGGAGGACTTATGTTTGCTACTTTATTCAAAAGGCTTCTCTCACCTGTGGCTAGAAGATTTCCTTTTTCATCCAGATTATTTGTCCTGTGTTCATTTCCAACCCAGGAGCAACACAAATCTCCATGCATGTTGTAAGGATAGTAATCCTGTGTATGGCCTGTTTGTCAGAGGGCAAGATATTCAGGGTTAAGTTGTTCAGTTCAAAACTTTGCAAACAGGAGTTCACGTGATTGCCTGGTTAGATCTTTCCTTTGGTTCACTCGTTATCACTGACTGGGACTTCTACTGATCATGAATCTCTGCAGATCAGACAGGTGTGACCATCTTGGGCTTGCAAATGTTTCAGTATGGCTTTGTGTGCTGGTCATAACACCATCATCCTGATTTGCTGTTGATACAGGCTTGATTGGGTCATTTCTGCTTCATGCTTGTATGGAGATCACCTCTGCGAGCCAGGCAGGTGGGAGTGAACCTGGAATTTCAGAGCAAAAGCTAAGAGCTGAAATTAGAAGTGCTTAGGAGCCACTGCACTGTTGCTGGAGGTCTCATGGATTCATAGGGTGGGACTCATCTCACAGGTTACACATCTGAGTATTTGTGTTTACATGTAAGTCTGAGCTCCCATTATGATCAGTAGAATGGGATTTAGTTGCCTTGACATCACTTCCAAGTGCCCTTTGAGATGCTTTAGGGTAACCAAGATGTGACACAGAACCTACAAGAGGCTTGTACCCTCCCGAATAGCTGGTGCTGGTCAGGGGGATGTCTCAGGGTACTAGTGACATTAGGTGCCTATTTATGGCCATCTGAATCCTTCCTCAGATCTCCAGTGACTGTACTAGATGAACTAGGTGAGTTGAATTAGATGTTCAACTCAATCTAGACATCCATATATAGGCATCCACAAGGAGTTTCATAGAAATCTACAAATCAAATACAATATAGAATGTAGTTTTAAAAATGGGAGTTCAATCCACTTTTACAGCTCAAATGCATCTATGAAATCTTCTCTGAAAAGGTGATTTAACCACAAACGCTTCGGCCACCAAAACAAAGGTCGTGAATGTTTTGCCTTGTTGCCCCTGCTGCTGATTGCACACAGGCTGTTAATTCTGCCTGGCTTATTGTTGTTAATTTTTAGTAATCAATTTCAATCAATCATACTTTTAGTAGATCAAAGCTTTATGACAGCCAGGCGTGTTTGATAACTTACTTTCTATCCAGAACTGCAAAGGTGAGGCACTCGCTGCTCCAGGGCTTATTTATTTCTGTACATTACACTATTCTCTTTCTTGGAAACAAGATTTGGCTTCATGACATCTCTAAATATCCCTCCACAGTCATGGCATGGCAGAAATGCTCACTGTTTTCCTTCTGATTTTCCCAGCAGGTCACATCAATGAGCACTTCCATTTATAACACTTGGATGAGCTATTCATTTTAACGTCTGCTTTGCACTCCCTTGGCATCAGCCTTCTGGCTGAAGCTACATGTGCTGCTCCTGCAGCTGCCTGCAGGGCACTTCAGAATGTGCTTTCAGCACATCACACAACCCAGTTACTGCTCACAGGCATAAAGTTAACCTTGAGCATCAGCATTTGCATGATCAAAGCTCAAGCTAGATGCAGGCAATCTTCCTAGTGCTTCCTATTTTCAGACGTTGCAATAACACTATTTAAATAGAGGTGATTATGTTGGTTTACTTTCCCACTGCCTCAAATGACATACCAGGCAGTGCTTGCACTTCCCAAAATAAAGCTTACTGTGTTGGATGTTGTTGCACAATTTGTATTACTGCCCCTGGTCCTTATAATTTAAAAAGTTGCATTTCTTAAGGCTGGTGCACTTCCAAGCTGAGGAAATGGAAAAACTCTCATGTATTAAGAAACTATGTAGGCAGTCCAACAAGTCCTGTGGTCCTCTGGAGAGGATTATTTAGAATCATAGAATCATTTAAGTTGGAAAAGACCCTTAAGATCATTGAGTCCAACCATTAACCTAACACTACCGAGTCTACCACTAAACCATGTCCTAAGCTCCTTGACAACTTTGTACGTTTGTTGTACAAATAAAATATTTATCATGGTTTGGGGGTTTGGGTTTGTTTTCCTTTGGTGGTGGTGGTGAGTTTTGGTTTGTTTGTCTTTTGGTTTGTTTGGGGTTTTTTTAAATGGTTTATGGGTGAGATACGTAAACATATGTAAAAGTTTCCACATTTACTCTAGGTGTCCAGAGGCTGAGAGGTTCTTCCAAAACTTACAGCAAAAAATCTCTGAGCTGTGTAAATGACTCTGTGAAGTGCTCAGCTGTTACAGTGATGAGAGCCACACAGAAAGTTTTGGGGTTTTTTGGGAGATGGTGTGGTCTTTTTTTCACATGAGTAGCTATTGTTTCTGGTTTGGTCAGGTATTGTGATTCTGCATGTGAAACATGTTTCAGTAAGAAGTTGCTCCAGTGCCTTGATCCCATGAATAAGTGCTTTTGCAGAACCTCAGGAAACTGCCAAATGAAATAATCTTGGCTTGGAAGAGAGGCTGACTACACCAGGAGCAGTGCTAGTGATTCAGGATGAAATATCAACTCCCTTGCTATCAGTAATCACTTTCTTCAGACTTTACATTATACAGGAAGGTAGAAAACCTCTGAACATCTTCATCAAAACAGTCTCTCAATGGCACCAGCTTTAAACTGACTGAAAATCTGTAGCATGTCTGTCTGGAATCACTAAGATGTTTGATATGTGGGTCTGAGGGAGGACTGGAGAACAGGGTTGCTGATGGTTTGAAATCAGGGCAGATCCCACGATCCTGTTACATACTAGAAGTGTTTACAGTGACCAACCATGGCATTGCCATGGTGGTTCCATGCTGCCAGCCTGGGATGCTGTGAAGAGTTAGGAAAGGGAGAAGTGAACAGTGTAAAACTTTAGAGGAATGCAAATAAGACAGACATATCTCATAAAAAAAACATGTTACACTGGGAACATGCCATTGAGTTTTGTTTCATATTACAGAATAGTGGTACACCTCAAACCTGGATCTGTCACTTGTGCATGATATGTTCTCAGCAGTCTCTTGGTAATGACTTTTACAATGCCGTATTTCATCCAATATACTTAAATCTTTGGATTCATGTAGTTGGTACAATAAATACCATTTGCTTAATGTGGTTTCTAAATTAGATACAATTTTTTGTGCATTTGGCAGATAAAAATATACTTGGTAGAACCTCTCATTTTATCAAGTTCTACTAAACAGATGGAGTGCCTTTTCTGTTCACATGGAATCACGTCAGTGAATCTGGTCTTAAATGAAAACACCTCCTGTCCTTCAAATCAACATTTCTCTCTAGGTTTGTGGGTTGACGAGCCCTTCAAGCAGTGAAATAACACTGTGGCCAATCTAGACAGTAAACCCACATAACACCAGTGATACTACAAACTGCACTATTTGGAAGGATGGGTGGCTCAAGATGATGTCTAAAATATATAGTGCCGGAGGAAATGGGAGGGATGGGCTGGAATGGGAATTGGTTTTGTTGTTGTTTCTTGTTTTAATAAATTGCTCAAGACCTTATGACCCCATGACAGTTGTCTCTCCAGTTCAGGAATGAGCATCTAGATGTGCTCCAGACATGCAGTAGTTGTCTTTGTCTTTGTCACCTTGCTTTTGACAAAATAGATGTTTCCATGCTTCTTTGAGAAGAGTGTCCCTGAGCCACACTCAGAGCCAGATCTCCATGTAGACAGATGAAGGTGAGCTTATGTTCCACCCATTTCTTCGTGAAGGTATAACTATAAACACTGGGTGTCTTAGGCCCCTGTGTATAAAATCATAGCTCCCAGCAATACCTCATTTCACTAGTGTTTACTGGAAGCAAAAGCAGAGGGTGACCTCCTGCCATTAGTATGTTGCAAGATGTGCTCAAAGCTGTTTGAGAATCCAGTGGATGGTCTGAGGAAGAGAAAATTGTAGGATGCTTCACACTTACACATACTGTCATGGCCCACCAGGGGCTAGAATGTGACCATAGACAATGGGTCAGAGGTTCAGCTTCCACAAATTATCGATTGTGAAGTTACAGCTGGCAACTCATCCCTCCTTGTTTAGCTCTCAACAGCATCACTTTGTCAATCTATTCTGAATTAACTCTGTTATGCATGGGACTGATTTGCCTTGGCCTCCAACCATGATGTGGAGAAAAAATAGTTAAGCACTAAAGCTAGTCAAAATGCAAAGGTGACCTGTAAACTCCAGTTCTATATTGTTCCACTTTCTTATTCCATTACAAAATAAGAACTATGTGGGTTTTTTTTCCTGCAGACATTCATCTTACTCATTAAACTGTCAAAGTGTGGTAGCTGGCTGTATAAGAAAGAGGTAATGGAAAATGTTAACACAGTTTATGTGAGCCACTGGGACCTGAACTATTCAACCACTGCACCCTGTGTGTATCTTTACTCGTATGAGAAGACTCTTTCTCTACAGCAATATGCACCACTGAGTAATGTTACTTGTGTGCATAAACATGTTAGGCAAAAGCATTGTTTATGGGTGCAAACATTTCAAGTGCATGTACCCATAGCTAAGAGAAGGAGGCAGATGAGAAGCAGATTCCTAAAGGTGTAAATGCTAGGTGGTATCTCAACTCCATCAATGTGCTACAGGAATTGGATTTCGTGACTCTAAATAGCACTGCCATAAAAAAACCTGCTAACCTGTCTGGGGATTTGTTTGTCCTCCCTAAGGCCCTCTAAAGAGCACCATAGGGAACTGTACCGTTGCAGGGCTCTGTCTTCATCCTCTTGCAGCTCCATCGTGTGCAGATGCTGTTGGTACATAAGGCCAAGCATTTAGAAGTGGATCTCTTGCCTGCTAACACTCTCAAATGCATGGAGGTTTGCCCTACCAGGGAAACCTCATCTTGTTCAGGAAATCCTCTGAGATGAATCTAGACGTTGGGATGGTGCTTATGTGTCTCCAGTTCCTTTGTTCTTCCCTAAGTGTCCACTTATGGCTACTGTTGGAGTTAGGAAGATGTAGTAAGTGGACCTTTATTTAAAACTAATAGGGATGTTCTGGTATTTTTAAACAAGCCTATTTTTTTATTGGGTATAGAGGCAGCCTAAGGCCCGCTCAGCTGCAGATGTCTACTTTGTAATATCCAGAGTCACAGGAAATTAATCATACTCCTAAGAACCTTCTCTTTCTTTGAAAGTATCCCTGAGGTAATTTAGCAGCATGTGGAAGGCTATTACTTTCTACCTTCTGTGTAAATAAAGAGTAGAGAGTTAATATCAGAAGGGAGATATAGTTTTAATTCCATTATTAATCTGATCAAGGAGACTGCTAGTGAGTTCACCGCTAACATGGGTATGAAATCTTTTAAATGAATCCTTAATGTGTAGCCACACCTCAGTGGGCATCAGGTCTTTGTTTTTTTATTAGTGAGCTAAATCAAGATTTCTTTCTAAGTTGGGTGGCTTGTTATCTGAGCAATTAGTTGTGGGTTTTAAAAAATACATATATGTGTATATATATATATAAATGTACATATATATGTATAAATACATATACAAATATCTGATTATTTTAAGAATTAAAACTGTCATTATGCTGAAGCTGTCCTTTTTCCAGTAGCTGCTGGGTGAACTTTGAAACCTTTGAGTTCAAGGATTTTGGAGTATGATGGGTGTTTTTCACTGTCATCTCTCTACAGAAATATATCCTGTTCTCTTGTTTGAGTTAGTTCAAAACTTTGCACAAATCTCCATTTTCCTCATGAATAAGTAAACTCACTGATTTATGCAGGATGCTCACTATGTTTTTATTCCCTGTTTCTCTTAGAGGTTTTAAAAACCTTGAGCTTCAGAGTGGGGAAATGCTATTTTAAATGTCACAGTTGCCACCTAAAATGTTTGTCATTTCTGCTTGGGAGATACTGCCCAGTTCACTCAGACCAGGCTGGTGTTCTCTCATGTTCTGGTCATTGTCCTTGTACTTAATTTCTTATAAAGCCTTCTCAGATCCAAATGTAAAACTCTGATTAGCAGAAACAATATGTTTTTCTGGGTTACTATAAAATTGCTTGTTATACTGGTTAGGATACAAATCCCTGAGATAAGTGATACAGAAATTCACTCAGCACATGTACTTTTTAAAAAAAAGCTAATTTTTTTTTATATAAGATGACAATCAAAATTATTATAGCTATGTATGTTATTAAACTTTTGGCTACTATTTCCCTAACCTGGAGGATAAGATTATATGACAATTTTCAACAGGGAGCCAGAGAGCTCAGGGGCATCAGTGAAAACACACACAGTAGAAACTATTATGCCTCCTATTTTTGTATTATAATATATTATATTATTTCATTAGTTTTGTCAACATCCATGATAAAATAAAATAAATGTGTCCATTTTATTTGAGAAAACATACAGTTGAGGTAAAATGTATGCAGCATTACACAGTATCTATCACTTTGTTTTTCTGCAGCCCCATAGTCCACAGATGAAGCAAGGAAAGCACACTTGAGTTTTGATCCACATTGCAGATTTTGGAGCACTTTTTAACTCTTCATCTCATTTCAGGAGCCCTGACTCTTACGGATTATTTTACTTTAAGTCCATAATTTTCAGTTACTTCTTTTTTCCATTGTTACAACAAATAGGAATATTCTGATCTGGTTAGCTTTTCATAGTTTAAAATTAAAAAAATTAATAGTGAAAACTTTCTTACAGAATCCATGGGAATTGAAGAGTAGATATTTTTGTCTCTGTTTTATATATGATGAAAAGTTATATGATTTGCCAGGAAGTCAGAGCCAATCACTGGAAGAATATCAGAACTTGGGACGTTCTTGCTCTGCAGCCTGCCTGCAGTAGGTGGTTGGTACTAAAAAAACAGCAATTAAAAGTAAGCAGCTGACATTTTTGCATTGAAAAGTTTTAAATATTCCATGGTAGCCTTGCAAGCCCACGTGCAACATGAGAACTTTCTAATTGATTGGTGCAACTGTCCTTGCTTTCAGCTAGAGCTCTTATGTGTTGATATTTTCATTTGATCTTCAGAAATCTTGGAGGCCCAAAGGTGAAACTCACAGTTATAACTCCATGGAGAAATAAGGGATTAAATCTGGATTTCAGTGGCTGGTGTGAAGTTCCAGGGAACAGAAGTAATGATCTGGGGGAATGGAGTGCTGAGGTGTTCACAAGGAATAATTATTCAGTGCCTGTTGGAAATACAAGGGCAGGGGACATAACTTGCTCAAGATCAGTGTTAGCTAGAAGTAGATTTGAAATTCCCCTCTCTGTGCCCCATGCTCTAATAACTACTCTCTTCACTTATGAAATGTGGCACTGGCATATTGTGATGTAGAGAAAACAGGGTATATACATGTTAGCATGACACTGACAGTGGGTGGCATGTTATATGCTGTAGAAACACCTTGATGCCATACTAGCCCACAAGAGACCTGATGGTATTGAATAGGTTTGGTTTTGTATTTAGGAAGGGTAAGGTGATCAGCAGAATAAAATGCCTGTCCTCTTTATCTGTTCCCTGTATACAGCTCTTGGCTGATATGTAAAGGATACTGATGGATGCTTTGAATTGTCATGGTTATTGGTTTGTTTATTGGATAAATGTATTAGCTTGACTAAATAATGGGTGCTATAGGCAAAACTGTCATGGAAGAGCTGATGTGGGCAAGTCAACAACTGCAGATGTCTGAACTGAACGTGTTAGGCTTTCATCTGATCTACAAAGTTGGCTTTGAACAGTAGCTGGAAATTCTCAAGTACGTGGAAAAAATCACAGAATCAGCTAGGTTGGAAAGATCTTCAAGGTCATCAAGTCCAACTGTTTCCCCAGGACTGCCAAGTCTGCCACTAAATCACGTCGCTACCAGCCTCATCTATATGTTTTTTGAACACTTCCAGGGATGGTGACTTCACCACCTCCCTGGGAAGCCCGTTCCAATGCCTGATGACCCTTTCAGTGAAGAAATTTTTCTTAACATCCAGTCTAAACCTCCTCTGGTGCAGCTTGAGCCTGTCACCTCTTATCCTATCACTTGTCACTTGGGAGAAGAGATCAGCCACCTCCTCACTCAGTCCTCCTTTTGGATAGTTGTAGAGAGTCATGAGGT
>VZRW01008674.1:68843-123611 GCA_013398125.1 Aegotheles bennettii | reverse complement strand
TCCAGTGATAGGGTAAGGGGGAATGTGTGCTAGTTGGAGCATAGGAGGTTCCAGGTGAACATAAGGAAGAACTTTTTCACTGAGAGAGTGACAGAGCACTGGAACAGGCTGCCCAGAGAGGTTGTGGAGTCTCCTTCTCTGGAGACATTCAAAACCCGCCTGGATGCATTCCTGTGTGACCTGCTCTAGGTTGTCCTGCTCTGGCAGGGGGGTTGGACTAGCTGATCTTTCGAGGTCCCTTCCAACCCCTAACATTCTGTGATTCTGTGATTTTGTGAACTCCTAGAGAAGGGGGACTTTGATTTAGTGTAGTGCCTGAGGCAGTAGATGATGATAGGCACAGAACTGGAAAGCAGTTGTTCTCTTCTGAGAAGTAGGGACAGGATGAGTGGAAGGACTCAAGCAACCCTTGCATGACCTGATTCACAAAGGTACGCATTCCCTTTCTGCCAATCTACAGTGTTTTGTTAAGTGCAGAAGGTAATTACAATTACAATATCCTTAGCTTTTCTGCTCATTTAAAAAAAAATATGTATTTATTTTAGCCTTTATTTTGAGTAGCTTTAATCAAATTGGTTCTAATTTTGAAACTGGGGACTTGAGCCTTTTTTGCCTTAAAATCCTATTGACTTGCAGTATATACCCCACACTTGGGAACAATATTGTTATCTTCTAACACTGTTATTTTGCTATGATGTATTATACTTAACGTGTATGTGTGAAGTTTGTTACTACTAAAATTCTTGATGCTACAGTGTGTGTGTTCAAGTGCTACATTGTGCCTTTGAAGTAAGGGTTATAATCAAGAGGTAGTTGCTCTGAAATACAATTCCTTTGGAGAATTATATGCATATTTTGAGGTCCTGGTCAATTTGTCAGGGCCAGTAGTCCATGTTACCATCTGTCTACCATCTGATCTATAATTTCATGCCCTTTATATTAAAATATGAATAATATAAATTTTCCATGTATTTCTACAAGAATTTAATGATGTCACTTCTTTTTAATTATTTTTGAAATATAGTAGTGTCTTTGATGTTCAAAGGAAAGGGTTTCTAACAGCCCTTCAGTGTTACACAAGGTAGGCTGGACAGATGTCTTTTTATACTGCAATTGCAGAGTTTGTTACACATCTTGTAGATGATGCAACACGCTTAAATGTGTAAATGGAAGGATTGAAGCTTTGCAGCAAACAAGTCAATGTTTTACTACAGGACTTAGTTTCTGTACTTTGCTTTCCTCACCACCTGACTTCACCTTGACTCAAAACTTTACTAGCATACATATGCTAGAGGACTGATGTATTATTCATTTTAAGCCCCATTTTTCATTCTATGTTCACCAGCCCTGTAGAAGCTGCTGTGCTTTATGGAATATATGTATAGGATTGTGCCATAGCTGTGTAAATGAGGTATTATGAACTGCAGTTCTGCTTATCCAGTTCACATCTTCTCAATCAAATGCCACCTGAGTAAAACATTTCATTTACTGTTTGAAAACATTTCAAATGATTTGTGCATGGCATTTGCATATCATTGTAAGTGGCCTTGCTGTGAAAAAGTCTTCTAATTTTCAATGTCCTGAAATGTTAATTGTTTTGCTTTGTGCAGTTATTGAGTGTTATGCTGGTATTCAGAAATGTTATGTAGAGAAAATCATTATGATAAAGGTGATGAAATATTTAAGGGAAGAAGTGGGAGATCACAAAACAGTAGAAAATAAAATTAATTCTAATTTTTTATGGTGAAGTGCTGCATATATTGCATCCTTGAGCAAGCTAGCTGACAAACATAATTTTAGTCTCTGTAGTTTATTCAAACCACTACACTGTGCTCAATATCTTTAAACAAAACACTTTAGATGACTAGAACACACTTGTACTAATTGTTCACCAAATACCTTAAGCATTTTAATACTATGGAGAATAAAACTGGTTTAGGTTTAAATTAGGTTAAAACATCATGACTGATAGTTACTTCCCTTGAAGATGGATAAAGGAGGGTAATTGTTCTCCATGCTCTAGTACAATCTGAATAATCTTTCCCACCACTAACTTGAAAATTGACTTCTTTGCAGTACAGAAAAGGGTACGGGGGAAAAATGTGAGGGTGGAAGACAGAGTCCTGAATTAATAGAAAAAGTCTCAGTGCTGCCAAATGCTGAAATGAAGCTGTCTTTTCCACATGTAGATGCTGACTTGCAGTCCAGGTCTTTATGGATGTACTATTCATCAGCACACAGACAAAGCTGTTTGGAGTTAAGTTACGCCTCTGCTCTTAAAGCTATGCCACCAATCAGTTGAAGACTACAGGTGTTTTGGGGAAAACTAGTGGTATGGCAACTTATCTGACAAACAGACTAGATCTCATATCTACTCCTTGCTCCCCATGCTTTTTCAGTACAGTTATATATTTTATTCAGTGATTCTGTAATGAAAAATATAGAGGTGCTCACTTAAAATAAGAACTTTATGACCCCCTTCAGACTACCTTTGCCTACCACTGTTGCATCCCATAGCACTTCATGTGCATTTGCAGAGAATCAGGCTGCAGCATTCACCCAGTTCATCCTGTTATACCTGATAAGCAGGACATTGTCCAAGAAGAAAGATAGATAGTTTTGGTTTTCCACCACCTGACAGAGTCTTCAGACTTGGTATGTGGAATATGAAAGGTGGTCACCACAACTGTACCAATATTTTTGAGTGCAAGCTGCTGCTGTTGTGCTGGTCCTGTTTATATGTCAAGCTCCCAGCTCAACTGTCAAATGAGACCTATCACTTGGTCACAAGGAGACCTTACTTTTAAATCTTGAACAGACCAGGAAGGTTTTCAGTATCTGCTGTATAACAGTGTATATTTATTACATAGCAAAAGAGAGGAAGAAAAATAAATCTTAGATCATAAATTCTGTGAAAGAAATCAAGAGTCATAGCAATCACAAGAATGTTGACAAACTGTTGACAAAGCTGATGAAGCATACAGAGCTAGTTGCTCAAGTACTGCAAGTAGGTTGAAAAGATTTATGTACTACCATATGTCTTTAGTCTTTACTAAAGATTATTATAATTTACAATATTGTTGGTCTGCTACCAAAAATCAGGAATCAATTTCTAAGCAGTAGAAAATGCATAAATGAAGACCATCTTATTATCAGATTGCATTCAGTCATTTGGATGAGAATAAAAAATAATGTAAGAATCAATGTATTGAAGAAAGAAAGTAGAACCAATAGTGTTTGAATTCTATTCAGGTATATTAAGGAAGATTATACTGACAAAAATGATCTCAAATTTGTTCAGATTTAGAAGTAATAATTTGTGTTTCTTGCCAATTTTGTTAATATGTTTTTTCATGCAGAATTTTAGTGTGATTCATAGTAATGTAAACATTAAGAGTTCTAACGTACCTTTCAAAGATCCTGGTCACCCTGCTAAGAAGTTGTGTCTAATTCCTGTGAGAGATTTTTCCTTTTTTATCCTTAGATCTTTGTCAGTGCATATGATCTCTCATTTGATATATTTTATGTATACTGAAAAGAGCCAAATCTGTGTTTTAAGACTCTACATATCTAAATATCAGTACCTTTTTTTGTTTTGTAAGTGACTGGAAGGGATATTGTTATTTTGAGCTACCTAATAAATAGGTAAAAAGATGATGCAGACAGAGTTGTTTTAGTGGTTTGGACTGGTACAGTAATAGGCAGTGGACACAAGGTACAACAAGGGAGGATTTTTTCAGATATTTGGAAAATTTTTCAGAACGTAGGTGGCCTACGATGAATAGGCAGGTAAAATTCGTGCTGTTATTTTTGATCTATGGCTGAATGAACAAGTAAACAATATAACTGTGAATGTAGAATTTCTTCAAATGTTTGGTAAAGAAACGATGTTAAAATAGGAACTGTAATGTTCAACTTCAGAGCTGGCAAAGACACTGAAGTACTGAAATGAATGTATTCTGTGTTTTGTTTATGTATTGTACTTGGCTACCAATTAATGATTAAAACTTAAATTTTGGGATATGGTAGAATTAATACAAATGTTGATGAACCTAATTCAATCTGTCCAGTGTATCAGCACTCTTTGCTGTTTAAATGAACAAAGTATCTCTATGTCAGCATTTTAATTAACTTTTCTCCTTACTTCATCCTAAGTGTATTATTAGCATTATTGAAAAATCTTCTGAAGCCTTTCCATTGTCTGGTTGCAGTTCAGGAATGTTAAAGACATCCAAAAAAATAAAATACACTGGGAGAAGAGACACCAAACACTTCATCACCATGTACTTACATTGTTAATACATGGCATGGACATTGAAGAAATTGGATTCTCTTTCTTGTCTTGTCTTTGACTTTGTATTGTTCTTTAAATAAGTCGTTTTGCTTGGGATATGTTCTGCGGCAAAAATGCTCTAGGGTAACTAGATATACACTGCAGTGTTCTCCTATTGGTAAGGCTATGACATGCCTTTTAGAATCTAGATAGATTAAGAAGATATATAAAATGACCTGTGGATATGGAAAAATTTCCCAGAAGGTAAAGAATCATGAAAAAAAAAATAAAGATTGAAACTCAGGCACTCACTGTGAAACCACCCTAAAATTTGGAGATAATCTGAACAGGTATTTGGAGACTGAGAATATTCTGGAGTATAATACTAATAAAAGGAGTATTAAAGGGAGACAAAAACTTCGTATTGAAGGATTTCAACACTTCTTAACTATTAAACATTAATATTAAATTAGAAGTAGGGCAGAACTGAGGCAAATTATTCCTCATTGATTTGGTATGGAGTTTTCCTGTGTCTTTCTAGAACACCTGGTGATCATTATATCAAACCTCCTGTAATACATGAAATATGAGTTTGTTGCAATAAAGCAACTCCTGCATTCCTAAAATCATATTAAAATGAGATCAGGTAGCAGTCAGAAGAAAACAGCTACATCAAACTGTTGAAAAAGCTTCTAAGCTCTGCTTCATATACACCCGTTGTATAAATAATGTTTCTGTTGATAGAGTAGTCTAAAGTCCCTCATGAGGTTTGAGGAATGATAGAAGACTGCAAATCCCCACCCACATAATTTGCTTTGATCATATAATTTACTTAAAAAAATAACAGCATTCAGTCTGTTCTAAAAAGGCTTTGCTCCTATGATTTATGTGCTGTTTGTTGTCAGTAAACCTTGGAGACAGGAAAGCTTATTTGATGCCTGGTAGGGTGCTAAAAATATTAAAATGCCTAGAATTTTAAATGAATGCTGAATGTTTAATAAAAAAAGATTTTATTTTTCCCCTCATTTCTGTAACAATGTCACTTTATTTCTCTTAAAAAACTTAAAATAGCCCATGTGAAAGGTTTTGGTCTGCTGGAAACCAAAACTATCTCTAGTTATTTAAAGAACAGAAGCTGGAAGAATGTGTTCCATTACGTTCCCTTGTCAGCATGACCTAATCATCATCTGACTGTTAGGTTCAAGACATGAATTTTATTCATTTAGTTAATTTATTCATTATTTCATTTAGTATTTAGCCTCTTTGACTTACCGAATGTTAAAGGAGCTTATGCTATCCTTTGCTTAGTACAATGTCAGATGATTTGAAACTGGTTCAGGCCGATTCTCGAATTATAATGTTCTTCAGGCAATACCGTTTTCATCTAGTTTGTCTTAGAGATGAAGAATTTCTTAGGCTTTATCTAAACCACCACAATTTTTGTTTAAAATTATTATGGAATTGCCACATTTAGGTGTGAGCTATAAATGAAGGAAGGGTATGAAGCATAAAAAGACCATGAAAAGTGGACAGTACTGATTGAACAATCTAGACAAATGTATGAAGTAGTTCCTGACAATCAGAAAAAATGTCATAAGGAAGGTAGGTAGGAAGAAAGGAAGGGGTGAATAAAATGGGAAAAGAAATTGAATCTGAAAAATTGAAGAATACATTGGTTCTAATCTGAATGAAATATAATAAATTAATTCCATATGTAATAAATAAATTATATAAACCAACAGCACATACGTAAAGGCTAGTAGAGAAACTTTTTGTCAATTCTTTGTGAAGTTAGATAAATAAAGGGATGAATGTATTATTTGGATAAGAAAGAACCAGAATGCTTTCCCTAGAAAGCAGAATTGATCCATACAGTAATATAGTAAAAGTCATAACGCCAGTACAGAAATCAATTTCTTGCACTTGCAAGTTGTCTATTCAGTTTGCAGCTGATGTCAACCATTCTACCTTTAAGAAAGCTACCTGCCATATCTTACTGAATTTAATTTTGAATAATATGAATGATTCATTTTGAATAATTAATAATTCAACAGAATAAATAAATGTGTGGTTACTTAGGCATTAAGTGGAATAAAACAGGTTTGCAATAGAGCAAGACAGTGGATTTTCACTTGTCTTAATATGTACATATCATACCAGTTACTTATTCTCTATTATTTTTATAATAAGTTTGAACAAATAGGCTAACATAAAAAGAATTATGCTTTCACAAAACTTGTAATCTTGTCAGGATTGAAAGATCCTGGGGATCCCAAGCTAAGCTATTGCTTTGCAAAGTCTTTGGAGAGTGTCACAAAGTTTATAACCGATCTTGTATACACTGGTCATTTTCCACAGCAGTCATGGCTTTTTTTTTTTTTTTTTTTTTGTTACAGAAATTGTTATATGCTTACACAGACTTGTGTCAGGGACAAATGGAGCTTGTTACATTGTAGTGTGAATTTCATTCTATACAGTTACACTGACCCATGCCAAGAGGGGATGGGGTGTAACAGAGGAGTATGTTTACTTTTTGCACTGCCAGTCTTTCACTTCTGCTAGGTTACTTTTCCTCTTCCTCTCAAATTGTGAATTTGAGCAAACCTCATCTGATTCAGAGCTATTTAGATACTGTGTTAATAGAGAAGATACACGTAACTGAAGCTTCTGATACTCAGTAATTCAGTAGCATGCACTTGGAAGAGCCTTTACACCTGCTTTGAGAATAATCCTTAATCTAAGCTTTTGTTATCTGATGTTTTCCCCACTTCCCATCTATCCAACAGTTTATCTGAAGTTCAGGAAATGTAATCAAATTTCTGTAAGTGTATCCCATAAGGAAAACAAAATTTGAATTAGTAGATGAAAGATACAATGTGGAGTTGTGAGCTGCATTATGTTAACATAATTTTATTTAGCTGCCTCACCATGTTCTGGTGGCCCTGTCCTGTTAGTGGGAAATCATAAGTCTGCATTAGAAGACTATCATGGCATTGGCTCAAGAAGATTCCTTTAATAAAGAAAAATTGCAACGTTGTGACTATTCCACAGTAGAACAAAAAAATGATGGGTGTCAAAAAGGGCTGTTAGAGTTTGGAAGGAGTTTGATATGATTTCTAGAGGAAAAGGGAGTTGGAACCTGGTTTCAAACTTGGAACTAGGAGGCAGAGGAAGGAAGCCATGTGACAGTCTGTGGGGTAGTCTTATCAAGGGAAGTTTTATATTTCTTTTGTGTTTGAACTTGGCGAGCTCTTTTCTGAGGTTCACATTCTATTTTTAAACAGAATGTTATTTTTGATTACTATTGTGTGCTTCATGTAGATGAATAGTGCTTTAAAAAGAAAAAGAAATATCATAACTGAGAAATGAGATAGTCCAGATGCCATGTATCGGCATTTGAATTCTCTTTCATTGCAAAGAAACTGTACATGACAACCTTCTTAAAGAGGCATTTTGCATTTGGATGGTTTTCTTGTAATTGTATCTGACTGGGTTAGTGAATTAGGCTCATGAGGTATGCAGTAAAGATCTGTAACAGAACTGCATTTTTCTGGCAACTACATTAAAAATGGGTCTTATGCAGTATGAATGCATGTCACTGTCAATTTTCAAAGCTGTGTTGATTTAAGTTAGTTTTGACAGAGTAAAGAAAACTCCCTTCTTTTTTAATTCAGGTAATAATTTTGCTTTAGGTCTTGCTTCTAATCATTGTCACATTGAGCTCTTCAGATCTTTATTCCAGATGAAAATTTGGACACACAAAATCACCACAAACAACAAGCAAAAAAAGTAATTATTTTCCAAATATGACATCCTATTTCATCCTGTGGCAGCTTTTAAAAAGCAATTTTAAGTTCATTACGAGTTTTAGATCACTGGTCAATATGGGAGAAAGCTAGAATTAAGATGGGTATCCAGGTTTGTCTCGCTCTGTTCTAATTTCCTGGTTGGGAGCTACTGTAATATTGGGGCACCTGAGTTTGGAGAAGCATGGCAGAGGCTGTGTAGCTGCAATGAGGATGACAGCAGTAGGGTAACTCCTGAAGGACAGATAAATGTGTATATAAATAAATAAAGGTGTGTGTAAAAAAATACATGCTGGCATATGCAAAGTTCTAGGGCTCTTTCCCAGGTTTTTTTTTAGATGTAGAGAGTTGTGCCTCTTCATTCACACAGGAAAGTTCAAAACCCTAAATGAGAATGCTTGCAGTCACTTGCCAATCATTTGAGGCAATGCTGTATGAAAGATTTGATATGTTGGGCATTTATTCCTGTATTAGCTATGCCAGGGAGGAAAGGACTTTTTCCCTATGTATAAAATGGATGCAGGGAGTTTTCCTTGTGGCATCATTAGCTTGAAGTACAGTGTTAATATTGCTCTTAACCAACCCCCATTTACCCACAAAAATTTGTAGTTTGAATTAAGAGGTGCTTTAAGCTTGAACAAGTCAGCTGCTTGCAAGTTACCAGTTGAAGCTCCAGTTCTGCTTATTATGTCTAATACTGCAGTGAAAATATATCTATCTAGAAGCCTGAATAAGCACACCAGCATTGAATGCAAAGGAAGTCTGTTTGCTTATAAATTGGAAGCCTCTTGTTCAAGCTTCGCCTGGCTACTAGTTGTGGACCTTAGGCCTTTAAACCACTCAAATGGAGAGTAGCATGGCTGGTAATTTACATTATCAGATGCTTCTGGGTGCCTTCAGGATCCTGTGAGAGAATAAATAATTAAATTAGACCTCTAAGTACCCTAATCAGCTTGTGGGATACTTCTTGCATCAAAAGATGAGGTATACAACAGCTAGTACGGGGGAATGCTGAAGCAAGGTAGGATTTCAGTAACCTCTTTTTCTGAATCTTCTATTTGACTAAGCCATGCTTTTGGATACAGCTGGTTCATAATTTCGTAATACATCCCATGGCAGCACTTTCTACACTCCCTCTGGGAAAAAGGGATTCTAGACCCTCATATGCTGATGAAGTTCAATATATTCCTCCTGTTTTTGGTTTATATGTATGTGGGAAGATTGTGGGAAGGGGAATTTCCCATCCCTCTTAATTCTTAATAGAGGAAGGCTCACAAGGGAGAGCAAATCTCCAGACCTTTCTTATCTTTGGGAAGCGCTTTTATGACAGAGTACTGTGGTCTTCTTGTAGTCATTTTGTGTGTCTTGATGGACACCGTTGCTTTAGTTTCCTTAGCTTATCTTGGAGCCATGGGGCCTTTGATAAAAACAATATCATGATTCTTTGCTCCTCTGGCTTCCCAGAGCTTCTGACAGAAATGCAGGTGGGACAAATTTTTAGGTGACTAATTTTACTGATAAAAATAGAAATTAAGCTGATAAAGATGACTGTTGTTTGGCCTAAGTTGCAGTAGAGGCTTTTTGTACCTTGTGTGGACTTTCACATGTTAGAGGTCTGGAGTTCAGTTCCCTGCTTTATTGTTATTTCATTAAATTGCGGGCTAGTAACTTCCTCTGTTTTTCATATGTGTGTTGTTTTTTTCCGGCAAAGATTTACTACTGTAAGTGCTGCTAACATATACCCATGAACATTTTGTTACAGTTTTAATTTTTAAAAGCACTCCTATTAAACATGTTCATCTAATTTCTTATTACCTCTATTTTAGCTATACTCACTTTTCAGAGTATCCATCAAACTAAACTATTTTTGCCCCATAACTAATTTAAATAAATTACTTTCGTAGTGCAGAATATTTTTATTTACCCCACTTCATATTTTTAATGGACACTCAGACTGTATATACTTCTTTTCCATTATAGCTGTGTAGAAGTGCAGAAGGCCTAAGAAAGTAATGGAAGTTTCTTAAAATATCAATAATTCAAAAGTATATAAGGTTTCTTATCCATGCAAATTTTCTTTATGTTTTCCTTTGTTTTTAAGAATATTTTTAAAGTATAGTCACAAAACTACTCTGAGTGGGCTGTTACTTTAAACTATGCCATTCCTTTAGGCTTATTGCCTAATTTTGTATTGCATTTGCTTCTTTATAGGGATAATTTATACACAAAGTGTTGTTGTTACCACTCCACCTGAGTTTAAAAACTTGTCCTACTGACCAGTATAGTAAAGTATTTTAATTCCTCAGGAACTTATAAACTGTGTTAAAGAATAAGCATATTTGAGGCAGTGGCATATTGACATTAATAAGCTTAGAAGATATCAAAGACTTAGTTTGGAAAGAAAACCTGTGCTTTGGAGTGGCACTTTTTCCTCATTGTCACTGTGAAGAATGGCTGTCATTTTTGCTTTTAGAAAATATAGACATAGCTGAACATTAAAATAATATCAGCACTTAATGTATTATACAATTAAGTGATGTGAAGGCATGAAAATTAGTTTGTAATAGTGCATACTTAAATTACACTTTGGGGTTCTTTTGTATTGCGTGTCTTGGGAAAAAACTGTAAACAATGTGCTAATTCTTTCTGTCCAGGAGAAGAAAGCAATTTTTGGGCTTTATGGATACATAATGCCTCTGTGTAAGTCCAGCAGAAGTCAGCAGGGCTGGGAATATGTTTTGCTCAATCTAGTTCAACATGAAAGCAAGAGAACAAAATCTTAAAAACAAACACAGTATATGGAAAAACATCTCAACCAATAAAACACTGCAATCTGTTACCAGATTGCAAAGGTACATTATGTTTTCTTAAGGATTTCCTTTTTTGCAATTAAGTTACTGATGATTTATTTAGATTTTTATTTTTCATTTGTTAAATTGTATTGGATGTGATGAAGTTTTGTACAAGCCAGATATGTCAAATACCAAACTCCAGAGAAGACAATGAATATCTGTGAAATACTGAGGAAAATTCAATATTGGATCTTTGCTTTTTCTTCATGAGGGTTATGCTGATTCTCTCTACCCTGATGGCCCAGTAACTGCTGTCAGTCAATGTGTTGGCCTGTCGCCAAGAGTCATGAATTCTCAGGCAGAATAGCTTGGAACTGTACAAGTATTTAGGTGTCAGTAGGATTTGGCCTCGGCAGTAATGTGTCATAATGCATCCCAGGTATAGTCTGGGTTTTTGAGGTGTTCTTTGATTCAAATAACTCAGAAAGATGCAGGATGTTCTCCCCTATTTATCTGTCTTAGGAACATTTGGCAGTTACTGGTCCTGCCTTCTATGTTTTCACACAGCTGCCTGTAAAAAGCCGTAGATTAGCCAAAGCATTGGAAGTGCTGCTTCATTCCTTCCTTGCAGCTTTGCACAGTGTGCAGCGTTACATGTAATCTGGAAAGCTAGAGATTAGATCAAAGTGTAAGGGCCAGTCTGGTACTTGTATCTGAAGATGCAGTAGGTGACCCTAGTGACTTTTTTCTACATGAATCAAACTGTTCTAATATTAAACCACCTTATGAAAGTATTATAGAACTGTGAAAATAAATGTAGGAATAGAGAGCAGCTTTCAAAACTTAAGGCAATCAGGTAAGACTTACAGTGTGCATAGTCTGATCCTGGCTAACAGTGCTTAGATAAAGTGTTGCTGTGTCATGAAAACCAAGAAGCAGATATCACATCCTGAGAGAACCTTTCAAATCAGTACTGTTCATTTTTGTCTGGGATGGGTATGGGAATCTTACATTTTTATTTGACAGGGATGTTATTAGGATTGTCAGTTTTGATGTTTGCAGTCTGTTTTTTGGAGTGTGGGTTTTCTATTGATGTATTTATAAATACATAGAATCGTAGGATGGTTTGGGGTTGGAAGAGACCTCAAAGATCATCTAGGCACACCTCCCACCAGACCAGGTTGCTCCAAGCCCCATCCAACCGACCTTGAACACTTCCAGGGAGGGGGCAGCCACAACTCCTCTGGGCAACCTGTGCCTGTGTCTCACCAGAAAAAAATTTATTCCTAATATTCAGTCTAAATCTACCCTCTTTCAGTTCCGCCTTGTCCTATCAGACTTGCCAGAGAAGTCTAGGCAAAAAAATCATTGAGTATCTCAGCCTTCTCCATATCCTGGGTGACCAGGGCTCCTGTTTCTTTCTGGAGAGGGCTCACATTTTCCCTAGTCTTACTTTTATCACTCATATACCTATAAAAGCTCTTCTTATTCCCCTTGATGTCCCTGGCCAGATTTAATTCTATCAGGGCTCTGGCTTTTCTAACCTGATCCTTGGCTGCTTGGGCAATTTGTCTATATTCCTCCCAGGCTACATTTTCAAAATGCACTTTCTACCAGATTTCTGCCAAGACAGCTGGTTCTGTATTTTGCTGTCATGGAAGTGCTCCAAAGAACATCTGTAATAATAATCTAATTGGTAGGCATGGCCATTGACAATATATTTGGCAATGTTTTAATCAAATTGAAAACACTTTTATGGTTGTTAGTGTGACTATTCATGTGGATAATTTCAAGCATTGTGAAAAGATTTTGCATCATCAGGCCTCCAGAAAGAAAGCAGGTTTTAGTTGGTGGATTCAATGAGGCCATTAGAAAAAGATACAGGGAAAAATGTATTTTAAATTATAGAAGATCTCTTGATAGTGCCTTTAATATGGGACTGAGCAGTAGATGCTTAAAAATTAGCTAGTTTTTACTGGGAAAATCATGAATTCTAAAGAGTTAAAGAGAATGTCAGTTGCCTTCTCACATTCAAATATTTTGATATTGTCATTATGGTATACCCAAGAATGTATGTGCGATAGCTTTCTCGTTTCAATACTTTTTAGAAAAGTTCTCTTGAATTCATACTTCACAGAAACTTTCCTACCAGAGATTGCTGCATTAAAAAAAGAACAAAAACAAACCAACAAACACCCACACCATGTTTTTTCTTCTTTACCTTAAGTGTTTTAGATAATCTAATGCCTAAGCAGTTAAAAAAGTTCTCCCTCACTGTAATGGAATTTGGGGGGAATATGGAGAACTTTAGTTTCAGTTCAGGCAGATACTGCTCTGTTTGGTTCTGTGAGCTGACAATGTCTTCTGAATTATAGTGAAGTTTGAAGTAGTAACTGAGTTCATTCAGCTGAGTAAAACCACACTCCAGTTTCAGAGGGGAGGATGCAGGCACTGCCAGACTATTTTGCTTAAAGAAGTAGTATGACTGGTGTGGTGGGTTGACCCTGGCTGGATGCCTGGTGCCCACCAAAGCTGATCTATCACTGCCCTCCTCAGCTGGACAGGGGAGAGAAAACATAGCAAATAGATTGTGGGTTGAGATAAGGACAGGGAGAGATCACTCACCAATTACCATCACGGCAAACCAGACTTGATTTGGGGAAAATGAATTTAATTTACTGCCAGTCAAATCAGAGATAGAAATAGAAAATCAGATGAGAAATAAAAACTAAATGTTAACATACATTTGCCCCACCCCTCCCTTCTTCCTGGGCTTAACTTCACTCCCAAATTCTCTACCTCCTCACCCCAGTGGTGCAGGGGGATGCGGAATGGGGGTTGCAGTCAGCTGACCACATGTTGTCTCTGCCACTCCTTTCTCCTCAAGGGGACGACTCCTCACACTTCTCCCCTGCTCCAGCATGGGGTCCCTCCCACAGGAGACAATCTTCCACAAACTGCTGCAGCATGAGTCCTTCCTATGGGAGTAGTAGAACTCCCTGTAGTTCTTCATGAACTCTTTCAGCATGGGTCCCTTCTGCAGGGTGCAGTCCTTCAGGAACAGACTGATCCAGTGTGGGTCCCCCACGGGGTCACAAGTCCTGCCAGCAAACCTGCTCCAGTGTGGGCTCCTGTCTCCATGGGTCCACAGGTCCTTCCAGGATCCTGCACCAGCCCAGGCTTCCCATGGTGTCACAGCCTCCTTTGAGCATCCACCTGCTCCAGCGTGGGGTATCCCGTGGGCTGCAGGTGGGTATCTGCTCCACTGTTAACCTCCATGGGCTGCAGGGGGACAGCCTGCCTCACCATGGTCTTCATCATGGGCTGCAGAGGAATCTCTGCTGTGGTGCCTGGAGCACCTCTTCCCCCTGCTTCACTGACCTTGGTGTCTTCAGAGTTGTTTCTCTCACGTATTCTCACTCCTCTCTCTGACTTCAGTTGTGCAGGTTTTTTTCTTCTTAAATATGTTATCACAAAGATGCTACTAGCTATGGCTAGTTGACTACCAGTATTAGCTCCATTCAGAAAGAGCTGCATGCTTCACAATTGATCTGCTCAAGTTGTATCACAGCACCACCTCAGAGCATGACACTGGTTTTCGGTTATTTTTGGGTTTTTTTTAAATGGTATAGCAAAGTTTCCACCTGATACGTAAAGTAATGGGGAAGATGAAGAAACTGAGCTAAATAGTGTGAAGGAAAACTTTAGTAAATAAGACTTCAGAATATTTGTCTCTGCCTTACTGTCGTTCCTTCTCAGATTGCCCTATCTAAAACACAGTGTTGCCTCCTTCTTACATTGTCCTACTACCTGTTTATTTCTTCCTGGATTCAGAATGCAGTCAAAACAAAATCTGAAACCCATATTTTCATGAAGTCATCTGTGATTGCCTTCAAACTACTGGTGCCAGTCATGTCCCCATTGTCTTAGTAACTGTTGGAAAAAAGCTTCATCTTTTCTGATTTGTCTAGTGCTACTTTACAAATACATACAACACAATCAATATTTCTAATAGAAAAAAACCCCACATTTCCCACTACTGGTGTCACAAGTGTGAAATAAATTATTCTCATGCATTCAGATTTTACCCTTGTGAAATTATATGGGAATAAGGTGTTAAAAAAAGTGCCATGTGAGTGAATGAGAGTTATTTGAAAGAAAACATCATTAAATACTTAAAAAAGCATGGTTCTCCAGGAAAAGACAATTTTAATGTTTTTAATAAGCCTAGTTAAGAGAAATTAATTTGAAAACATAAACAAAAGAATACATAATAAATAAAAGGAAAAAGATAACTGGTATGAGTTAACATTTATGAGTAGATATCTGAAAGCTAAATAAATCTCCAGAGGAAAAATAAACTTTTGGTATTGTGGATAGAGACAACGAGAATTCTTTGAGAGAGAAAAACATCCACAAAACCATTGGAATGGTGTAGATTTTTATCTTATTTCAGGATAGGAATTGATGGAGTGTTTTTAAGAACATTGCAAGACTAGAAAAACTTGAAATTATTAAAAAGGGCAGAAGCTGTATGTTACGCATTTTAACAAAGTTGACATATTCAGTGCTCTAAATTATTTATTTACTTTGATCAATTTAACCTCATTAAAATTATTATTCTGCAAAGACCAGTGTATCTCGAATTTAATAACTGATATACCACAGAAACTGTAAACAGAAAATCAGGTGATGGGGTTATAACCCGGTCCAGAAGATCTTTTCTTGTCCTGAGGCTGTTTATCATCGTTATAACATATCTGCAAGGAAACCTGAATGTTGCTAGTAAATATTATAGCTGTCATAAGCATTGACGAAGAACCATTAAAAAAATTGAGACAAAGTTTTGCAGCACAGTATAGATTGCATAGTAGCATGATCTCACTTGAATAGGGTATACGTTTATGAACAAATGGTATAAATCGTACATACATACGTACTATGCATACCCATTCAGATAACTGAATTCTGGAAAAGTTGTCATGCAGCAAATAATTCAAGTGCTGTGTGTAGCCAACTGACCACAATGCAGATTGGCGACTACAAGAGTAACAATGATTCTGCAGTAGTTGAGAAAAATCAAATGAGAAGTAGGCAGCTGTTATTGCACTGGTATTAGCACATTTTTTTGGAAACAATATTATCTTAATTCAAGTAATGACATGTTTAAAAGGTTTTGACTAAAATTGTGTGAATAATTGATGTTTTGCCTTTTTTGTATGAACTATTTTTTTTCATTTTTTCCACATTAAAAAATCACCCCTATATCATAGGCTACAATCAAATTTTTCTTTTTTTTTTTTAAAGGTTTTTGATTACTATACATACTTTAAATACCTACAGCATTTTGTAGTAAAAGTATTAATGTCAAAACAAAATTATTTTGATAAGAATTAGTTCAACATACCAAATAGAATTATATAAAAAAATGTTTGCCCCAAATGTGACCAGGTCCTAATTTGGAAATATTTTGGGGCAAAGCAAAAGACTAGTCATGATTATGTCTTTCTTTGAAAGCTCAGATAGGTGTTGTGGTACAGGCATCTCCTTGTGAAAATCTTTAGCCTAAGTGCTTGCATGTGACCAGGCTAGATGAAAATGGGTACTGTGTCCCTTAAAGTCTAGAACTCTTTGCATTAGTTCATCATCTAATTTTGGTATTGTGTACAGCAATTAATGAAAAATACGTTAGTTCTGAGGAGATGTCCTGGTTTTGCTGGGACAGAATTCTAAAATCACTTTTCTGTTCAGAGAAACTACAGAGTCCAGTTCTGTGAGAATGAAAGAAATGAGAAGCTCTGGTGCACAGGTTTCTGTAGTGCCCAAGGCTGAGGGTGGTTTTGGGCCATGCAGGTGCAGTGGGCCAGGAGGGGAGAGGCCCAGGGCAGCTGACCCAACCTGGCCAACCCAAGTATTCTGTACCATAAATGTCACCCTCACAACTGAGAAGTTGCGAGGTTCCAGGGGGGCTTCTACCATGGCTCCCTTCCCGAGAGGGTCCTTCATGACTCGCCAGTTGTCCCATGCCTGATGTTGCTCGTCTGCTTGCCAAGATCACTGCTGAGGCTGTCGTGCTCACAATGTTTGCACTCAACCCTCACTGCCAGAAGCACTTAGCTCACAACTGCTGTCTGAAGCTGAGTATAACTGTATCTTGTTGGGTCCCTCACTTCAAAAAAGACATTGGGGTGGTGGAGCGTGTCCACACAAGGGCAACAAAGCTGGTGGTGAAGGAACTAGAAAATAGGTCTTAGGGGGAATGACTGAGGGAGCTGGGGTTGTTCAGTCTGGAGAAGAGGGGGCTCAGGGGAGACCTGATCGCTCTCTACAGCTACCTGAAAGGAGGCTGTAGTGAGGCAGGGGTCGGTCTCTTCTGCTGTGCCCATAGTAAAAGAACGAGAGGAAATGGCCTTACATTGCAGCAGGGGAGATTCAGATTGGACATTAGGAAAAATTTCTTCACTGTAAGGGTGATTGGGTATTGGAATAGGTTGCGCAGGGATGTGGTGGAGTCACTGTCCCTGGAGGTGTTCAAGATGTGTCTGGATGTGGTGCTGGGTGATTTGGTTTAGTGGTGATGTAGGTAGGCGATTGGACTGGATGATCTTGAAGGTCTCTTCCAACCTCAATGATTCTATGATTAGCATTGGGGGTAATATTAGTTCATTAGTAGTATTCTATTAAATCTGTTTTCATTTCAACCCACGGGTCTCCTTTCCTTTCCTGATTCCCCCTCGTGGGTGGGGTTGAGTGATAGAGCAACTGTCTAGCCCACAACAGGAGACAATCAAGAGATAATTCTGAGAGGGTTTGTTTTTTTTCCATAACTTAAATAATCATTTCTTAGTATGCCTTTATGGTATTCTTTAATCTTCCTAAGTGTTTTTTATTTTGTATTAGATATGTTCTTGATTTACTTTTGAAAATAATCTCACTGCCCATTCAGATTTTTTGATCAAAAAATTTTGAAGAAAACCTTGTAATAATCCGTGTCCTCAGAACTGAATTTGCAAGGAAAATATTTTACCAATATTCTTAAGAAAAAACAGTACTGAATAAATTTCTAGTCAGAAAAATTTCAGCCAGTCTCTTTTTGTTCATGAAATTCTGATGTGAATTTTTTTGTTTTTCTAAGTCAAGCATGTACAAATTTGAAAGTTCTATCTTTAGATAAACGTTAGAGCTTTTGAAAATGTCACCTATGTTTTTTTCTGTTTTCAAGTAAGCTGTCAAAATAATTTAAAATGAGTTGCATTTGCTTCCTCTAAAACTTGTACAACACAAAATTCCAGTAAGAGAGATGATCATGGTTGGTGAATAATAGGGGTCAAGGGAAGCTGAATTAAGCTAGTGTCTCTATTGTAGAGATCTGTTATGAATATGCTTTTATGGGATTTGACCTGCTGCTTGTCCTGCTGCAACATAATCCTATTGTGCCAAAAGAAGTGTCTTGTAAGCAGGAAGCTAAGTTGAATTGACTCAAACTTAGAGCTTTTATACAAATACTCCTTATTTGTATTGCAGCTGAAAGATGGTGAATCTGTCATTCAGCTGTTGTTTAGCAATTTGCTATGAATAATTTATTATTCTGACACCTCTGTTCTTTTTCTGATGTACAGGAAAATTGCTGGTGAAATGCAAGTGTATTTATGCAAATAGAAACTTGAGTTAGATTAACTCAGTGGGATGTGTATTCTATAACAATAGCATGTTGTGTGTTTTTGTATTTTTCTGTAAGACAGAATTCAATAGGGTTTTTTTTCTGAATTCCCTTGTTTATGTTCAGTAAGGCAGATAGATAGCTACAAGAAAGATATCTGTGGTCTTCTATGAGATGCATGATGCAGTAAACCAGACTCAGAGAGATTTCTGTGATCTTTCTGTGTTCTTCTTAAGTATTTTTTTCTAACTCCAGAGGAACTGATGTATTTTCTAGTCTGGCTTCTTCATTTACCCCGATTCATTTTTTGGACAAGTTATACAAGTTCAAGTGAGGCATATGATGCTTAATTAAAATTTGAAATTTGAATTCTGTTAGTAATTTGAGGACATCTCAGCCACACTGAAACTATACATGGGTTGAACAGGCAAGAATTATGAGCCTACTGAACTGTGGAAGTGACATGAAGTGGCAGTTTTATGAATGCTTTGAACAGATATTATATTGTCATCTTCATCATAATTTGATTTATTTGTTATGTTCTACCAGCAGATTAAAATACTTCTATCAGTATCCCCTTGGAAATCTTATCCAGTTGATAGAGTGAGCAACAAATACTCAAGATTAAGCAGTTTTAGCCTTTAATCTTCAGTGTTTCATTGCATGGCCTTGAACAAATTACAAAGTATGATCTTCAAAACTGACCAAGTAATTTAACTTTTCTTGCAGACTTTAACTATCCCATCTAAAGACAGTAATTTCGTAGGTCATATGGATTCTGCAAAATTCAAAACATCCATAACATTTTGATACTTAGCACAGAGAAGCTGGATGTACTCACATATTCTGCATATCTTACTATCTAGACCTTCTCTAATACATTTGAAAGAAGGTATGTTAATATAACAATTATAAGATTACGTTTTAAGATTTTAGAAAATAAGTCAAGGAGACAGGTTTTCCTCATTCAGTATAGGATTTCTCCAGACTCCTAAACTATTATTAGCAGATCTCCCAGTTTAACTACGTAATAGTAAGCAGTGCAAGTTTGGCTTCACTTCAGCAGGAGTCACAGAGACAGGAATGAGAAAACTGTGTAAGGGTATCAAGGTCATTTTGTGCAACTCATCTGCCCTTCATTCTTTATACTGCATGATCAAACTTAAACCAGAGTCTCTTCCTCCCCATTCTTCTCTTATAATATATTTTTGGAAGATCCTTATTTTTTCACTCCAACCCCAGTTTGAAAGAATTAGTATTTATTCTCAACATGGTGGTCTGCACTTTTCTAATGTTTCCCAAATTTGACATTGCAACTAACAACAGAGATTGCATGCACGTTGTTCTTCATGGTGTTTACGCAGTGTTTGGAGTTCAGCAATCACAGGGGAAGAGATGACTTCTGTAACATTACCAGATGCACACATGGTTATTGTTCCTTCAGTTGCATCTTATGAAATATGGTAAAATGCTGGCTTACAAAAAAACAGCTGAAGAAGTCTGAACCAGCCAGGGAAGTAACTTTACGCACTGATTATGTGAATCACACTTTTTGTCCACCTTTCACATAAGAAAAACACAACAGGCAAATTATGCAATCATTCTAAAACTAGTTAAACAATACACTTCATCAATTAAGTAGGAAGAGTGAGAACAAAGGAGGGAGAAGGACTGTCTATAGTTTCAGTGTGGTGCCTGTAAAATAAAAAAGGTGCCTGTAAAAGAAAAATAGGTTGGGAAGAGGTCAATTAAAAGATTAAAAGTACTCTGACCCCTAACCAAATCAGAGAATATCCTGAGCTGGAAGGAACCCATAAGGATCATCAAGTCCAACTTTTGATTACGCACAGGACAACCTCAAAGTTAAACCACATATTTAAGAACATTGTCAAAACACTTCTTGAACATTAAGAGGCTTGGGACCTCTATCACTTCCCTAGTGAGCTTGTTCCAGTGCTTGACCACATTCTCAATGAAGAACTTTTTCCTAATATCCAATCTGAACTTCACTGACTTAGCTTTAAACCATTCCCCCACACCCTAAGCCAGTCCCTCGCATTCTAACCAGGGGAATGGGCAATTTTCCAGGGTACATTTGAAAGAGAAGGTAGTGTCATTCATCTCCACACCAAATGAGTACTCTTTCACAACAATTAAATGATCATATATCCTTTAGTTCAGCCTTATGTGTGTGTGCTCTGAGGATTTTGGATCACAAATAGCTAAATTCAAAGTGGTTTAGTTCACAGCTATTTGTAGTATTTTTTGTTTAGTTCAGAGTTTATGGATAAAAGACAGTTAATAGATTTATTAATTGTATGCAGTTTAGTATTTCCCTCTAATGTAAATAAATCCCCTTTAAAAATCACTTCTAAAGGGGAATATGCCAAATGTAGGTTTTTAATAGAGTCATTGAATTGCATGTGATGCCTCATTACAGTAAATAAGCAAAAGTAAGTATAAATACGAATCTACAGAACACCTATGTCAGCCTAATCTGCTAAAGGTTTTCTATGAGTTCCTCTTAAGTATTGTAGAAGTATTCAAGTGGAGTTTTCATGTACCATATGACACATGACAGTTGTATAATCACTCTGTAGTCTTTCTCCATTTTTACCAGTATAGCTTTCTTCCATCAACGCCCCTCTCCACCCCCTCCAAGTATAGAATGCAACACTGAAAACTGGAGCATTTAAAACCTTGAGATTTAAGAATTAAGATCTTCAGAAAAAGGGTATGCATTAACTTCTCATCTGTTTGCAATACAGTCTTTAGTTTCTTGGTCACATCTTGTTTGTTTTTTATTACAGGGCGTTACGAAAGCATAAGATTTTTCCAGGCTTCTTTTAATTCTCAGATGTGGTCTTTTGTCTTACTGCTTTCCATTTGTGCCCTGTCTTGAACACAAAATGACCAATTTCCTTGTTAATGTTTTTGTGTTATTTTGTAAATATTTTCTGTAATGGTATTTAATACTTAAATAGTTCTAAAGCATTAAGTAATTAAAGCAAGTGATAATCCTCTACAAAGTCAGGCAGAGGAAGGTATTACCTCTGTTTTGTAGCCAGTAAATGGAGTTACAAAGAGGTTATAAACAAAAATTTCCCATTAACTCTTAGTGCCCACATGAGACATTTGGAGCACAATCTTTTCTCTAAATACAGGAAACCACAGCTGGAATCCACAGAAAATTTTGCTGCCAAACTGTAACTGCTCTCTTTTCTTCTTGCTAAAACATACACAATTAAAAAAAAAATCCATGAACAAAGTGATATCTGGTTATCTTTTCAATGGGGCATCAAAGGCATATCCTTTATAGGAGTACTGCTCTAAAGTAGCATGTTGTTAGAGGCACTGTTTGGAAAAGTTATCATTAACACAGGCAAAACAATTTATCTTTACCAAACTTGTTTCCAGTATCCAGAGAACTGTTCTGACTTGCAGAAATTTTGACTAAAGTTTTAATCCAAAGTATAAAAACTTTAGACTCATTTAGTTTCCTTTGATTTAAACCACTTAAACATTTTCTGAAGTGTCTTCTGGCTGTTTTGGAAACAAGGCTGGAACAAGAAGAGTACCATGAGTCCACATTTTCGTAGTCTCTGGTTTAAAAGATTTGTGTAAGAGAATATGACAATCTTAAAATAAAGAATTAAGCAGGAATGAGCAGTGGAGTTCCTGCTGTGTTAGAAAAAAGGATCTCAGTTCTTTGAGGAACAAGGGCATGATTATTGCTCTGGCCTTGCTCGTATCACGACAAAACAGAATCTAAATCTGGTCAGAGATTTTGTATGTTATAGTAAACTCAGCTTATTGTAACAGTTTTACTGATGCTACTTTGGTGATCTATATTCCTTGCTATAGGAGCAGAATAGCTTACTTGGCAAAATGCACAGGGTATGCGTGAGTGGAAAACAGGGAAAAAGAAAGTAGGAAGATACACTTTTTTCTTCTCAGAATGATGATTAGCTTCTCGACTTGAAAAATGTGTAATAATCACCAATTTTCATTGTCAGCTGTCTTATTTCTTTCTGATTTAGCTTTGAGGGATAGTAATAGAACTACTGAAAACACAAAGTTAGTCTTAATTTAAAAATCAATAAAGACAGATAAGACATTTGCCTCTACACCAACTGAATATTTAGTTAGCGGAAACAATCAACATTATCAAAAAAAATGAGCAATTGATCCAGTCATTTTGTTATAGAAGTTAGCCACATATAAAGTAACGCGGTTTTTTTGTGCCATCATTTTTCTCCATGATTAGTTTTCTGCATTTAGCAAGAAATACATACAAACAGCTTCTAAATTTCATAAACCTTCCTTTTCCCTCATGGCTTTTATAGTGACTGTTTATCAGAAGACAGTTAATACCTTAAGGGGAGAAAGAATAAAAACGTCTAACTCTGTCCCCTGTAAGAAAAGTAAGAGAACATGTGCGGACATGGAAAATGGAAGAACGCTTCCCAAAAAAGCTGAAGGGGTATTTGACTGTTGAGATATTAACAGAGATTATTTATAATCTCGGGTATGAGAAATTGAGAACCTTAGAGCTTGATGAAAGACAAGAAGATTCTTTTCTTGAGAAAAATGTAGTGCTTGTGAAGATGAAACATGACTAAAAAAAGAATGCTGTTCTAACCTCCTTATATTTTGATAGCCTGTACTAAGTTCAGCAGGCGCTCATTTAGTTAACATGGACATTGTTTGAAAAAATAAATATTTGCAAAAATTATTCTGTGCTATTGATAATTTAAGATGTTCTTACCTACCAAGCATAAAAGAAAATATTCTTTCCAAGTGAAATTTGTGATCCCTAAGTTGTGATTCTTATGCCAGGTGATATCGTCAGCATATTTTCTTTGATTGGGTAATTAGCAGATTTCTTTTTATTTATTTGCTGGATTTGGAGATCTGTTGTTCCAGTAACATTATTAAAAAAAACATGTTGAGGCAAGCAGCTTTTATTTAAATTAATATTAGAGTAGAAGTAATCCTCATGTCAGATGAATATGCCAAAAAGCTAGATTAAACTTAAAGTAAAATTTAGCATTTCTTTAATTATCCCTAAATAATAACAGCTGTTTTATTGGACCAGAATAATTGAGACTGGGTTTATTTAAACTTATTTTTAGTATCTAGTTTGAATTTATCCAAGTGAACAAAACAGTAAATATGTATGTTTAAAAGCAGATATGAAAGACCAGTGGTCACAATCCAATCCTGTACTACATTACGTACTTTGTCTGTACTTACACATGACCCTCAAAAATGGTGCTTTTAGTCATAGATGCAGCTTGAGGCCCAGCATGAAACGGTAAGGGAACTACTCTGAAACTGTTTTCTGTGTCATAGTGGCTGCTGTATTTGATGCTGCCTGCACCTACCTTGCAACTGGAGGAACTGACCAATTTTTTTAATTTCTCAAGTGCAGTGGATCAGAGTCTGTAAAAATATTTAGAAGCTCCCCTAGCCTGCTTATATCTCATACACACGTCACTTTTTAATCCTTAAATCTTTGCTATTCTTCATGCTCTAAGCCTCCTCAGTCTTGATATTATAAACAGGCCACACTTATAGCTAAGATGTAGAAGTTGGGCATTCTTGCTTTACTTTACAGAGACTTAAGTATCACCTCAGTGTGCACTTTCAGGAACTGTCTCAAGCCCAAATGCAATGGTGACTGCCATTTTATTTTACACTGAGTGCCTTACACAAAGGCTTTTCTGGAGGGAAAGTCTCCAGCTGCTCTTACTGAGTGTATAAAGAAACGACTCTGAGGAAAGAAAAAACTATGATCATAGCTCAGTAGGTTATGATGATAAAGCCTGTTCACCAGAAAGGGGAAGAGTGGTGCTCTTGTCTGTGCTCGAGGCTTGTTGTATGTATTTTACATGATTGAGGCATAGCATAAAATGCTGTAAAAGTCCTTGCAGTGTGGACTAGAAGATAGGCTTCTCATCTCCCGAATAAGTGTCACAGTTGCTTTAGAAAGAAAGAGAAATTCCCTGATCCATTTTTGAAAGTGAAATTGTGAGTCGAGTTTTAGGAGACTGCTGGAAACTCTGGATTCTGTGTGGGCAAGGGCATTCTGTGTTTGTGCTAGGGGAAGCCTGTTCTGTCCTATTTTCTCGTGTAAATTCCCAGAGATGTGGATTGTTGCCTATTTTGTTTCTATTTTGACTAGTTACGTGTTAGCTGAAGATTTTTCAGATATTTATCCAATCATTGCAGTAAAGTGATCTAGGTCACATTTCGTCATTGTATCCAAGGGTGCACTTTAAACATGGGCCTAATTCCATGGCCTTCAGTGGAGCTGAAGCAAGGATTAAGTATTCTTTGTATTTAAAGAATTGTAATTGCCTCATGAGCACTGCTGGTAAACTACAGAAGTAAAAAGCTAGCTGTGGAAGTGCAATAAGCCAGATATAACTATGTTGGTATCAGTTGTGCTGCATCAGGAATTCATTTGGTTTGCAGTCTCACTGGAAACCACAGTCACAGGGGTTTTTTGTGGGTTTTTTTTTGTTTTTTCTTCCTAATGCTGTTTGTAGAAGACAGTTATATGAGCCTGATGGAAGACAGTACTGAAATATCTTCAAGCTGTACCTGAGCCAGTGTCTGGCTATGTTCCTTCCTGTGCGTAGGCTTCTTCCTCTCATTCAGCTCTGGAAACAAAAATAACACATAAGAAAGAAATTCTGATTTTTAATTCCAGGTGAACTGATGAATGCTGGCAAATCCTGGTCCTGTGAATACTGCCACTGTCCACTGGTGCCTCTTTTTGTTTAGTAAATTTGATTTAGAATCCTGTCATGCAGTGTTATTTGAGTTAGTAGTTTTTAATTGCTCATCAAAAACCCCCCAAAACCCACACATTAAAGGGTAAAATTAACTCTGTAGTGGAATTTATTCCCCCTGAGTCCCATAGAACAGTCCCACCAAATTTATTTTTTCCTCTTCTCATATCTACAATTGCTTTTTCTCAAGATAAAATTCTACAGAGTGACAAATTACATACAGCCATGTTTGTATAAGCAATACAGCAGGCTTATACTATTCCAGTTTCATACCATTTTCAAATTTCAAATGGCCTATAAGAGGTGAGCACATAAATTCATATCACGTGTTTCTTGTGATTTCCTTCTACAGTATCAATCTTAAGTTTAGTTTAAAGCTGACAGTTGCCTGTCTTTTTAAAAATTACTTCCAATGTCAGTTGCTTTATTATTATTTTCTTTTTATTTTGTGATTCTCATAATACATCATATTACTTGAAATAAGATCTTGTCTATATAGGAAATGCTTCATGTAATTAACAGTCCATTTTTAGACATAGTTAAGCTACTCTGTTTATGTGTAGTATTACTGTATAGGCTACACATACTTTATATAGCTTTTAGAAGTTTATTTGATGTAGTTTATTTTCAGAAGGTTTCTTAATGCTTATTTAAGGTCACAGGAGTACTAAAAGTTCTGTAGTGTGAATGAGATGTAGACCCATTATGTCTGATGCCTGTACCAGAAGCAATACCTATCAAATTTATGTCACTAAACTTCAACTTTTTAGAAAATTTGGGAAGGCAAAAGCTAGCCCTGACACTCAATCATAGATTTATGCTTCTAAAAAATATGAGGCGGTACTGTTACCCAGATAAATTTTCCCTTCATTTGTGACAGAAACCTTACAGAGAAGAAATATCAGAAATCCCTGATAGCAATGCCTTAGTCTCTGTAGGATTGACCTATTGTCTTTCCCAGTTCCTACATTTTCTGTTTTCTTAGACACTGATTGATTCTGATGATTCTAGTAGTTACTTAGAATCTGAGTCCATTGTCTTCATTTATTTGTTGGCAAATTCCAGTGAAAGAAGTTAGTGTTGCATCTACTTTTCAGCAGCAAGTTTCAGTCAAAGCCCACTGAGAAACACAGGGATGTTTTCATTAGCTATTATATGAGCTTGGTACAGTTCTGTGTTGTTAAAACAACTAAATGGCTGTTTAATATAGAGATAACCAACCAGCTCAGCTATTGGCAGCAGTGTTTCTAGATTATGAGCCAACTCAGTGTAACTGCTCTACTGCTGATAACTGAGGCAGTTTAAGCAGGGTAGTCTGGAAGTCCTCTGTGGCCTGGTGTCATGCAGGCGTACTGTACACTACCTTACAGTTTGCTTTTATTGTCCTTGATTCAAGTTCAAGAGAAGAGATGTTATTCTCTTACTCCATGGGAAATCATATGTTAAGGCCATGAGCTCTACTGATACATGCAAAGTGTTTTGTGACTTTGAGTGTGTAAATTATATGAAGGGCAAGCCATTCATCCTCACAATTTCTTTTGGCCTTGGAGTATTTATAGAGGCTCCCTGTGGAGCTGCACTGTCAGGCATCCCCCAGCTGGGGAATAGTTTCGAAATGTTCTCTGAAGAGTATGTATACACACTGATAACTCATTAATAGTTAGTTATATACAGTCCTACAAGGAAGATTAGCCCTGTGGCCTTTCTTTACTTGAAAAAAACCCTTCTTTTTTTTTTTTCTATAATTGCGGTGTCTCCTTTGGAGTATTTTTTGTTGATGCTCAAGGTTGGGTTCAAATGGAATAAAGGTCATAGAGCTCACTATTTTAATGGATAACAAAATTTCTTGGCTGAAAATGAGTGTTCAGGGTCAATCCTGTACCGGATACTCAGCTGTTTGCAAGCCCTGCAGTACAGAATCTAAAACCACCTGAATGTGTGGAGAACAGAGCCCTAAATAGAAAATGTGGAAGTCTGAAATTTTAAATTCTGTGTCGGGAAAGTTTTGGTGCACAGAGTAAGTAATGGAGTCAAAAAAAAACAAACGCAGAATTATTATGTAAAGTTAGAAACATTATTTCTTACCTATGTCTGTGTGTTTAGATTGCTGAAAGAAACAAGGACTGACAATAGTCAGAAAGGCAGGTTGGACAGGGCTCTGAGCAACCTGATCTAGTTGAAGATGTCCCTACTCATTGCAGGGGATGTGGATTAGATAACCTTTACAGGTCCCTTCCAACTGAAACTATTCTATGCTTCTATAATCCATATTCATTGCAAGAGTTTTTAATCATAGCCAGAGATTTATACATATTTAATATGTAAATCTATGAAACCTTTCATGTTATTTTATGAACTATAGTTTTTTCAGCTGTCTGAAGATGTACTTAATATTTTTTGTCCCCAGATCTATGTTTGTATTTGAGATCTGATCAGGATTGTGTTTTGAGTGCGTACCTTGATTTTTATTTTTTTATATTTTATTGTATTCCAGACTGCAGAAACTGGATTCCTTTCACGTTTTTCTAAACCAAAGGTGTGATTTGATGTGCAGTTTGTGGGATCTGACTGCACTTATTCCAAAATAAATTTAAAGTACCACTTCCCAAAAATGCCTACCACATGGTTGCCAGATCTTCTGCACAGATGTTTCTTCAGGTCCATTCGTACTCCACTGTGCTACTTGCTAGTGTAGGTACGACCAATCAGCTTGTTGTTGAGATTGCTACATTGATGCTTCAGGATCAACAGCCTTTGTCACATCATAGTGGACATTCAGACACAGAAAAAAGAACAACTATTGATACAAACAGAAATGAAACTTTGAGTTAAAGTATTTGTAGTACTATTAAATCAAGCCTGTGAACTTGTGTGGCTCACTTAAACCACAGTTTAAAAGCTGCTGTTTGGAATGTGAAGCATTGTAAAAGTGAAAATATTAACAGTTTTGTGAGTTATACTTTACCTAATCAGATTTGTATAAAGAACTACAGGAATATCAGAAGACTGGAGGAGTCCAGTTTATCCTTCCTTCTGTCACAGATACTCAACTTCTTGAGAATAGTCAAGAAAGTGAGCAGAAGTTAAATGATAAAAAAAATAAAAACTATTTCATCATGTTATTTAGCAGGAAAACAGTATTTTTCAGAAAGAACACTGTGTTCATTAATATTAATGGACCTGGAGCATGAGCTAATTCTTTGCTTAAGTTATCTGAAATACCATCTGCTCCTGTCACTTTTTTTGATATTTTTCACCATCTGAGGATCCTCTCACAAGATCAATTTCTATCAGTTTCAAATAGTAACTTCTCATTTTTTGTGCGCCTCCTTTATGACTGCAAATCTTGTTAAGTCATTTAAAATATGGCACTGCTAAAATGAGTTGCTTCTTTTCTTCTGTAGAGGTCAAACTAGGGATGATTTTGAAGTTTCTCCTTAAAGGATAAGGGATTCCACTCCTCAAATAAATACTGCAAATGTAAGTTTCTGAATATGACCATACTACAAGAACCTGAGTTGTGTGGGTTTGTGCTTGGGGAGTATCTTCGCTCTGGTGGGTTGTTTTTTTTTAATGCTTACTGGTGGAGAGCTCTATTCTGTATCTGTCACCGATGATTCATTTAGGAAGGGCAGGACTTTCTGATAATTTACAGTAGATCACTTTACAGCATTCAAGCTCTCAAAAAAACACAGGAATATTAGTGAAACTGGGGGAAGTAATTTCTAGCTGCTTTGTTAGGAGGGCCTATCCAAGCAGCAGGGTGAGGAAGCAAGTTAGAGGTTGATCTAGAGTGGCCTCATGGTGTTCACCTTCCATCCTGAGATTTTATCATCTTGAAAATCTTTCATGTCTCAACACATAGAGACAAGACATGATATTTCATGTCTATTGTCATGTATGTTTGAGATGAGTTCTATAATGCAGTAAGATTAAAAAAGCCTTGCCATTTTCATGCTAAATTTATATTGCATTTGAAGCTATTGCATTCTTTTGACTTTCCCAGATGAATTAATTAGTATTAGAGTGTTCTCACCATTTCTACCAACAGTGTATACTCAAGAGTACCTTTTCATGCACTGAGAAGCAAGTGAATTTGGTGTGCAGGCAAGTGAGATCCTTTTGTTTCTTGCACAGCTGTGCCATAAAAAGAAAGCTGCGGGGTGTTCTGAAGGATCCTCCTGAAGGATCTTCATGTAAGGTGAAATAAAAGATCTGCAGATTACCAGGGGGATTGAGCACTAAAACGACTACTAAGAAGATCCCTCTAAAAGCAGAAGTCCCATGAGAGATGAACTTTTTCAAAGAACACATTAACTCTCTTCTTGTAAGAGAAAGTTGCATTAGAAGGTTGTATTCCAGCTAGCTTGACAGACAGCATCTGGGGTCTCTGGAGGGCTGCAAAATACATAAGAAGTATGTTTTGCTGTGTTACTAGTCATGGGTAGCTATGCATTCTGTTCTGGTGCAGCCTATTCTGTTGCAGCAATGGGGGAAGCAGTGATACAAGAGAAAACTATTTCTATTTTTCTTCAATTGTTATTGTTAATCTTTTGTAATATGATGTCCAGGGCTGTGCAATATGCAAGAAACTGCTCTTGTGCTGCCATTCTGACTCACTACAGAATAATCAATATCATATCTAAGGATTCAGAGCCTGCCTGCAGCAAATCTGGTTAGAAGTGAGATGCTCTAACAAAGTTTCAGCTCTAGGTTTTAAGCTACAAAGCCGTATGTTTAGGAACAGTTCTTTCTGTCACTGGAGTAGGCAAATTATTCCTGCTCTGCACGCTTCAAAACATGGAATGCTGATTTGAGTGTTTACACTTTCTCTCCTGCTGCTTATGTGGTGGTGTTTCTTCTCAGGGCTCAACTTTCCTCTGAGCTGTAGATTTTAGCAAGAAGTCTTTTTCTTTAACTTTTTAGTTACCTTTTGTGCTTCTGGCTTTTGACTCTCTGTGTGTTGTTTCTTTAGTCCGAGACAGTTTTTCCATTTTCTGGTACAAACCTTAGAATATAAACAAGAAATAAAAATAACAAAAATGAAAAGCAACCTAGCTCTTCTTCCAGATAACTTTGTGATTTTCTTGAACAAAGTGTGAGCCTTATAAGAAATTATGAACTCTAGTAGTTATTACCAGTATACTTGCACATATTATAATTCATAAAATAGATATTTGAAGCAGCTAGTATGATTTTACTTTCCATGTTCCTATTGTCTGGGTTCGTTTTTTTTTTTTATAAACAACTACATACTGTCATAATCCATCTTCCAAGAGGAGGTAACAGAGAACAGTAACAGAGTAGTTTCATTTTACTACCCTGTATTATAATGAATTAGTTTGGAAAAAATGAGGAAAATAATTTCAAACATTTTAGTTATAGCAAATGTTTGTCTGGAAATTCTGTTGCAGCTGATGTTGTCTTAATAACCCTCCTGCTGTGCTGAATACTTCTGTGGTTTCTTTTGGAAGCCTGCAGACTGAAGGAGCATTGTTACACTGGAACACCTGTATTTTGGATGAGATTCTCCAATCAAATGTTTCTAGACTTTGCTTTCCTGATAGGACCTTGTCTCATGGGGCAGTGGCTTGTATTAGATGAAACATAGGAAGCATATGTTTGTTGAGCTCTTCAGTGTATCTGGTAAAGGCATTACACATGTAGGGAAAAAAATAAGCTTCTTTATATGTTGTGCCAAAAATGAGAGAAATAATCAGATTTCACGTAAACAGTGTTACAGCCATCTGCAATATCTCTCTCTGGTTATTGCACATGTGCTTTGTTTTAGACAGTCGCTTCACTCTTCCTGTTTTAGAAAAATATTTTCCTTGCATCCCCGGTTATCTCTAAGGACGTTAAACCGAATTTCCATACACCTGCAAGACCACAACATTTCTGTTTTGGGGTTAGTGGGGTATGTTGTTTTTAGGGCTCTAAGGATGCAAACATGAAGGAGGAATTCAGTCTTAAACTATTTGGGAGGATTATTTTTTTTTTAATTAACATGAATGTAATATTAGCAAAAGATTTTAAACTAATGGCTCTGGTAATTGATTGCTACTAACTAGGTCTGATCCAAAGGCTGTCATTAATTTAACGGAGCTTTGGGATTAGGTTTTGTGACACCCATTCAGGTCATCCACTCCACTGAGCTTCTGATCTCAGTGCCTTTTGGTTGCAGGGATTATTTAAGAAAAATACTCATGGCATTATTTTTTTGTGTGCTTTTTACTTATGTTTTCCAAATAGATTTGGCAATACTATGAGAATTAAAATTCTGTGGATGAGAACTGAAATTCTGTGGTGATATGTGGAAAAAATTTTTGAAGTATTGAAGAATAGATGAGAAAACCAGACTCCTGTGTCAACAGGAACGTATTCTTAAGTAATTGCTGTGGGTGAACTAACCAGCAGGCTGCTTGCCAGACTGCATGCTGCAGGCATCTTGAACAGATACTGGGTCAGTGACTGATTTTGTACACTTTAGAGTCAGTGTATCTGAAAGGGATCTGAAAGCTGTGGCTAGAATCACACATTTCTTCTTTGAATTAAAAAAACATGGCATATTTCATTTTATATTAAGTTACTGCCAGTAAGCCATGTGAATAAATCCTTGTGTCAATAAAATAGGTCAAAGCAGAAGTGATTAGGCTAATGTGGCTCTGGACTTGAGAAGCTGTGTCCGTATCTGTAATTTGTTCGATTTTTCCTGTCCATTTTCCCATGCGTCGCGCAGTTTGCAAGGACAGTGTTGAGTTCCTATAAATGAAAGATAAAGACTAAGGTCTGCTTCATTTTTCTTAATTTGTTTGCTTTGTTTGCACTTTCTTTCTTGAACAGCTGACATTTTAGTTTCATCATGCTTAACAGTGGAAAAGCTAAACCTGTGTTGTTGATACATACTGTGTGTGTTTTCCTAATGAGAAACTGTGCCACTCTGACACCAGGAATGAAATGCATATTGTAGCTAGCTGTGGCCTGGATTCTGTGAAGGGCACATTTTGTCCTGAAAGTAAAAAGAAAGAAAGAAGGAAAGAAGGAAAGAAGGAAAGAAAGAAAGAAAGAAAGAAAGAAAGAAAGTGTGAGTGGGGCTGGCATAGTTGTCTTCTCAATTTGGGTTCCTAGTGCCTATTTGTAAGGAAAGAAGAAAATCCTGCATTTTCTCTGGGTGTTTAATGTCCTGCAATCCCAGCATGAAATCCTAAGTTTGTTTTCATGTACTTTCTGGAATGAAAATAATTTCATTAGTTTTTTGTACTATTCACATTCTAATTTAGAACGTTTGGCACTGGGGCACATCGTGCTTTTTCAGTTTGATTAGGAGCACAATAAGCTATTGGAGGGGAGCTAGAAACTGCATGCTCCTAGAGGTTACTCAGTCACTCCGTGTGAAATATTTTGTCTTTCCTGAAGTTTTACCATGTTCTTAATTTCACTTCTTCTAATGGTCTTATTTTCAAGAAACATCTGTATTTCAATAGTCAGTTTTAAATAACTGTCCTCTAGCAAATTTTAATGAAAACCACTTATTTTAGCTTCTTGATTCTAACGGAATCAATTTAAATGCAAGCTCTCTTTTTAAATTCAAAGCACTTTTTTGAATTGTTATTGGTTTTGCAGGTTTTATATGCTACTGAACTGTATAGAGAATTTTCTTTTATGATGTTTTCTTTTATGATGCTTGTTTAGTCCAATATTAGATTAGTACAGTTCGGTTCTTACTTACAAGTTCTTACAGTTCTGTTCCTACTTATTCAACAGATCAGTATTAGAGCAATGCAAAGAACTTTTGAATATTGAAGGTCATTTTGAAGTCAGTAAATAATGCTGTGACCTAATTCTAGCTTCTATAATTACTAGAGGTAAGAATAACATTTGGATATTCATTGCTGCTCAGTGATTAAAAACAATTGAACCACATTTGAAGCTTATGTAAGGCCATATAACAGGCCTTACATTTAATGCAGAAAGGAGTTAAACATTAGAAGCTGTCTAGAAGAGAAATAGAAATTGTTTTATTGAACATGAGTCTCACAAAATACAAAATCCCCCAAAAGGGGGAGGAGAATTAGTGGAGTTTGATTGGCAATGTACATCTGATGCTTTCAGGATCATGATGTTCTCCTCTAGAAAGAGAATGAAGAGCTAGGGCTCTAAATTAGGAATTCACATGTTAAAATAAAACAAAATAAACAAAATCCCTTTCAAGTCTACCAGAAGACACCTGTGGTTTAAAGGGGATAGGAACACCCATTTTTCAGTTTCATTATTCATGTCCATGGTACCGAAAGAGGTACAAAATGGAAATTCTGGTTGCTCTGAGCTGGTTTTGACAGCAATATTTCTGCCCTTCTTACAAGAGGAAAGAAAAGAGGAGGTCTGTTGCATAAATCAGCTTCAAAGGGGAAGAAGAATGCTAGATGCTCTGCTGTGCGCTATGCATCTGCAAACATACACATGAATCTGTAATTTCACAATCAAATTACATCATCTCTGCATCTCGCTGTTGCTATGGGATTTTCCTCTTGTTCTGTAGAACTGTGAGGCTTAGGTCCAAATAATAGTGCTTTTGGGTTCACATGTAAATCAGAGAAGAATCATTTTCAGCAATACTCTTTCCTTTCTTATTTGCTCAGTAGAAAGGATTGCTTCATGGACTGAACATGGTTTTATTTCTTGTAACTGTTTTCATTTTATACTGTTAGTTCAAAGGGAATGCATTCTGACATGCGAGCCTTCCTCCAGCACTTGGGAAGTAAGCATTATATAGTTAAAGCAGCAGGTCTGTGAGGAAAGACCTGAACAGCTTTTTTCATTTGATGTTAATTAAAATGAAACAGACTGTGAGGTGGGGACAAAATGTTTTAACCTCAAGATATTGGGTTCCATTTCCAAATTACACTGTAGTTTAATCCCAAGAACCAGTCACTTGCTGCAGACAGCCATGTTTTAGATGAGTTTTCTGTTGTGTCCTAGTTTTCTTCAGTCCTAGCTGGGAGTGCCCGTGTTACTGTTACAGAGCATAAATTGCTTTCCTGAACTTTGGGAATCACTTTAGTACAGTTCAAAGCACTACAGGATTTTAAATGTAAAAGTATTAATATTTCACTGTTGTTGAGAAACTGTCTCACTTGATCATCTGTGTAGCATATTCTACAAATTAATTACTTGGCAGGTCTGAAATACCTGTTTTTATTAGGCATTCAAAGACAGAATGTCACATTTTATTCTTTTGAAGTAAATCACAGAGCACTACCCTGAAAGTATTTTAGTGCTAATTCCTCCCTCACCACCCCCATTTGTTCATAACCTATTTCATCCCTTTTTGATTAACATCTGTCATGTGTGTATGACCATGAATACAGAATATACCCCTATGAATGGAAATAGGTCAGTTGCTTGTTCAGGTTTTGAAAAAAATAAATAAATTGATACCTTTTTAGATTCTCATCTGAAGAACTCAGATGTGAAATACAGATGTACCAAAACTGACAGTATTGCTACCAGATGGAATGCCTAGAATGGCTCTGCAGCTTATGTAGTTTCATGATCAGGACCAAGTCCTTTCTCATGAGAGTTGTCGTTTAAAGACATCTGGGGTGGTGAACAGATAATCATAGAATCATAGGATCTATAGAATCTATGAACAGTGCTGATGAAATTAGGGCATTCAGCTGCCAACTGTAGAAAAGTTAGCATGTAATCCTGGTCTAGCTGCAGGGTCTGTTTTTTTCCTGTGTTACTATAAGCTGTGGAATATAACTTTCCCATAGTCACTAGCTACATCAAAACCTGGTTACTCAGTCAAAGCGACTGAATGAGCGGTGCTGAAAGCACGTATGACAGTGCAGCCCTCTGAACTTTATAATGACCTACTATGGATGCTTTTTCCTTCTTGAATGAAACAGTTTATCAGATGGTGACATGGAAATGGCACTCCATACAAGAACATTTGTCTCTGGACTGCAGAACAGGAAGAATTAAACATACAGATTCAGGTAGTTTCCATATAATTGCAGGGCAGTTACTGGCAGAGATCTCAGCCAGTCATGATAGATAATTCCCTCCTCACAGATCAGGAACCTATGGAGAGCAAAGACCTGGTGACTTTGGTATTGCACTATGGTTGGACAGTGTGGCCTGTCCAACCTTTGAAGAGGTGCGTTGGGCAGCAAGCAGTAAGCTATTGCTCAGAAAAAGAAGGAACAGGAGCAGGGAAGAGGTTTTTGCATGAGTGGCCTTATAAAGATAATGATGACTATAGGGATGCATTGATCTAGGCAATAATGTGTTAATACCATCTGTGTAAGGCAGGAGAGCAGCGTAGCCCCTATACGGGCCTGCAGTTGCGTAACAAATGTTGGATCCGAAAGATTCAGTTGGACACATCCTCTAAATGTGGTTGCCTTTCATTTTAACATCCTGTGTGGATATTTTGGTAGAGAAGAATCTGTATGTTTTGCAATACAGTGATACGAGGAAGCTGATAAGGTTCACAGTTGGCAGCGCATCCCCCTGCTTCTCTGAAAGTTAGAAGCTCCCTTTTGGTACCAATCTGAGGAAGGGGCCTGTTGGAAACGCTACAGAGTGGTAATAGACCTTTCAGAGATGACTTAATTGAAGAGAAGGGTTCATCATTTCCAGCTGCTTGGCTGAACTCTGAGGCCATGAGAACAAGGACACTTGTATTTGAAATAATCCAACATTTCCTAAAATACACAGATTTCTCTTCCTCTCAGCAGGGCAGCACCAGGCCCATTACTTCAGGAAATATTCTGTAGCATACTATGTATGTTGTGAAAGGCAAATAAATGGGAAAAAATCCTGGCATCTGTGAAGTCAGTGGGAAATTAATTTCAAAGGAGTCAAAGTTCAGGGTTGCAGTCCTAAAGTAAGCAGGGAGATGAGTTTCTGAATTTACAGTAATTTTTTCAATGGATTTATCTGAATTTGTTAGTTGAGCAGTTGCAGTAGTTACAAAAGGTGCTGCCCATCATACAGATATGTATTTCTATTAGCATAAATAATTGAAAGTGCAATTGCTATTGCCTCCTTACTGCTTTTGAAACATTTTTTTTTGCTTACTTTCTTGCATGCTTCTATAGTGGCTCAGATTCCCATGGTGCTGCCAGACCTCTTTGGAAACTGAATCACAACCATCTCATGATTGACCTTTTGGTTTAAAGTGATAGATCTGAATTATTTTTATTTGCTTCATTTTTTTTGTGGTAGAAGTTCTGACATTTTTTCTTTAGTAAAATCTTCTAGAAAAATCATAGCATAAAGCTGCTATATTAGCATAGACATATAGTTCAAGTATTAAACAGGATAACGTGGTTAGCCTATTATCTTGACAACCTTGGTGTTTGTCAGTACAAAAGAACTTTTTTGCAGTCTTAATGAAAGAGGACTTATCTTGATTCAAAACAAAACAGAGCAAATAACCACCTTCATCCTCTCTACATCCCAACAACTCATAATTCTTCAGAGATCTTAAAATAAGGTTTAGTCTATGGCTGCTTCTTGATCTTAAAAGGTGTATCCTTACCATATTTTGAAAAAAGTGTCATTGTTCAGAAATCTAATAGCTCTGAAGACTGAGTGTATGCGTAATATATGTAACTTTTACTGTCTTTCAAATTGAAAACAGTGACAATGGCTATCAGAAACAATCAAGAATTACTAGAAAAACTGATGCCCTTTTCTGGGGGTGAACCATATTTCTTGACTCAGGACTGTCTAACAGAAGTTACTAAATGTGTTTGTAATTTAGGAGATACCATCTGAAATACTTAACAGCATAAAATACTATGAAGAAGGTTAGGTTAGGGTAACTAGGCCCTGGCATTGACTGTTTCTGGTTTTGTTTTTTTTTATATATATATATTAGAATGAAGTATAAATGTATATGATTTTTTTAAATATAAATCAGTTGAAGCATTTGTATAATTACCTGCCTGTGCTGTAGAAATTGTGTGAGAAGCTGCTTAACCACAGATAACTTAATATCTTCTTGTAATAACTGTCTTTTCAATGGTGCAGGCTACTTTTGCCGCTAAGTGTATTTGTATACATTTTTATCAGACCACTTCTTTTGCTAAGACTTGGAAGGTATTCTGTGGTGTGTGGGAGTTATTTGCTTCTGTTAAAGAATACACGAACCAGAGCCCAGGAGAAGGTAAACATCTAGCTAGTGGTCATCACCTTGATTACTGCTGAGGTTTTCAAAGTGTGGAAATGAGATTTCACATGAGCTGTGCACTACCCTGTAAGTGGAACTGAGTTCATTAGATACTAGAGTAAAAAAAACTCTTTTGGGGGGCTTTACCTTCCTCATTGTATAGGGTTTTCTTATCATTCACCTGGCTCAAGACTCTCTGTATCATTTCCCTTATGCCCAAATAGAATGAACTGTGGTTTTCTCATAGATATATGTATTGCTGTCAGGGTACTAATTAATTTTATTGATGATTACAAAACCATTTTGCATCCCCAAAAGGAAATGTTATTGCTTTTTCTGCTATAATATGTGCTACTGAAACTAAGTTTAAGTGGACAAAAAACAAGCAATCTGAGTGAAACCAATATCCTTCTCGATTTTCTCTTTTTGAAAAGTCTTGCATAGAGTAGGACTGTAGAGTTCACAACAGGGTTTAAAATCTTGAATTTCCAGTATTTCACAAAATTATTTAGTCTTCAGAAAAAAATTACTATACTGGGGAAAGTATTTTGTCTAAGAGCTATTTGTAGTTTGAATACGTACATTGAGGATTTATGGTAAAGTTAAATACTTCTGAAATTCTGCATGTTATCTAGTACTGCAAAATACATCTGACACATTTTCTTATTCTGTCTTGGCATTTTATAAAAGAGCAATGCTACCAGTGAAGTGTAGTTTCTTCATTCATTTAATAACTTTCTTCATTCACTTAATTACTGTTCTGAAATATTACCCCTTAATAACAAAAACATGCCCCCAAACTTGTGGACTGTTGCAACTGATTTAAAAGAACTAAGTTCAAAGATTAATTGCTTATAGAAATTTACATTCATAGTATGGTCAAAGTTGTATGACTTACTGCAGCATGCAAAAGTCACATCATCCACGTACTTGTTCTAAAATATACACTAGAAAATTTAATAGAATGTAGATAAATCTAGGTTGATAGAGGAGAGCTAAAAAACATCTAAATAATTTTGCTGTGGTTAAAAAGCTTTTGTTTCTCCTTTCATTGTTTTACATTCAGAGAGTTATGAAATTAGCAGCTCATTACTAACAAGGCAGAGTTCTGAGAGGTATATATGAAACATTTTTTTTTTGTCCTGGCGATGAGGTATTACCACGGCATTACAAATTAGAAATTATTTAATGACATTTGCATTGAGAGGTTTGTAAATAGCATATAGTGTGTTGATACTGGAAACTCTTGACAGCTATTGAAAGTGGATGCCTCAACTCAGAGGACAGACTATAGTTTTTGTAGGACATGCAATGGAAGAAACTGGCATTTGGAAACAGCAGTATGTTTTCCAGGGTCTTTCTTGAGAATTTGACAGGCACAAACTCAGAAATGCCTTTATACAGCTAGCTGTGGGAATAATTGTGGAATCTGAGAAAATAGTTCTGCTCACGATTATTGCCTATTGTTTGCTTCCCATCTGCTGCAATGAAAGCACGAAGTAAAGGACATGACATGGCATTTTTGCTTTTCTCCAAAAATAAGAAGTAGGAAGACTCCTAGCATCTGCACTGTGCTTTGAGTATCTAAAATATAATTGCACAAATAGGAAAATTCTAAATGTCTGTTATGGACTTCTGTGTAAAACAATCAATTTACCTATACAAACCTGTGTAGCTTAGGCTTTGAATACCAGTCATCTACAAAGCTATTACTTCAGCAGTATCCATACCAATTCTTTCTTTTCCTTTAACATGAGCAGGTAAGATGATTGGCAGTGAAATTGGCTGTGATGATTAGCTGATAGATTTTTTTTTTGTCATCTAGAGGATAGGATGATGGAATTTAGATGTAATGTATTACAGTATGGGAGTTTTATTCACCTCTTAGCCGACAGCGACAATATTGTCAGGACTCATGGAAAATTCTGAAGCTATTTAAAACAAATTTTCTGGAAACTTTTGTCAGGAATGCAAACTTTTTTATAAAAGAAAAGAAAAAGATACAAGTGTCAAGGAAGAATAAGCAAGATGGTTGAAGACTGAAATTAAAGTTGAATATGATTGCCTACTTAATTTTATTATTTTTTACACTGTGTAAGGAGCATCTGTGTCACCTGAAATGTTCGTATTTGTCTTGCTGGCAAATCATCTGCTATGCAGGAGTAGTTATGGTCTGCTGCTGCTGTGATCAGAAATAAGTGAAGATTCTTAGGCACCTGTCCACTTACATTATTGATGTTATTTTGATGATTTTGAAGACAGAAGACAAACTGGTCAATTTTCCTCAGACCTACAGAAGTGATCCCATGTACTGTCAGTTTATTAGTTAAGCATGTTTCATGTGCTCTAACCCTTGCTGTATATCCCTGTATTACTGTGCTAGAGCTGCCTTTTTAGGTTGCATACCTAGTCTGGGCTGTATACTTTCATCAAGTGCTACATCTCCCCACCCCTGAAAAATTAGAAATTCCACTGATCTGATTGCCATTCCTATCTTGTGATAGGCATGTGAAGGAGAGTCTAGGAAATTACAGGATGCTGAGTCTCACCTTCATCCCTGGGAAGCTGAGGGATAAACCATTTCCCATCCTGGAAGCCATTGCCAAACATATAAAAAGGACAAGAAGGTGATTGGGAGTGGTCAGCTTTGATTTGTGAAGGAGAAATTGTACTTAACTAACCTGATAGCGTGCTACAATCAGATGGCTGGCTCAGTGGATGAGGAGAGAGCAGTTGATAATGTTTATCTTGACTTCAGCCAGGCTTCTTTCAATGTCTCCCTTAACATCCTCTTTTACAAACTGGTGAAATACAGGGTATTGAAGTGGACAGTGCGGTGAACTGAAAACAGGTTGAACTCTTGAACTCAAAAGACAGCTGTAGGGAAGTCACAAGTGAAGGGTCAGTACTGGGGCCAATACTGTTTAACCTCTTTTCTAATGGCGTGGATGATGGGACACAGTGTACCCTCAGCAAGTTTGCAGACAATACAAAATTGGACAGAGTGGATGATACAACAGGTGGTTGTGCAGCCATTCAGAAGGACAGGCTGACCTCAACAGGCTGAAGAAATGGACTGACAAGAACCTCATAAAGTTCAACAGAGTGAGTCCTGGTGGACAAGTTGCAAATGTGCTAGCAAAGTGTCCTGGTGACAAAGAAGTTCAAGTAGCATCCTGAGCTGTGTTAGTACGAGCATGACCAGCAAGTCAAGAGAAGTGGTCCTTCTCTTTACATAGCAGTGGTGACAGCATGCCTGGAGTATTGTGTGCAGTTCTGGATTGACCAGTAAAAGAGAGACATGGACATAGTGGAGTGAGTCCAGAGAAGATAACTAGTGGCTTGAAGCATGTGACATAGAAGGAGACACAGAGAGAGATGAGATTGTTTAGCCTTGAGAAGGAAAGGTTCAGGGAGGGTTTTATCAATGTTCATAAAATACCTGACGGGAGGGAGTAAGGAAAGTCAAACTCTTCTTAGTGATGCCTAGTAAAAGGACAAGGAGCCACATACACAAATGGCAATACAGGAAATTCCATTTAAACATAAGAAAACCCATTTTTACTGTGAGGGTGATCAAGCACTGAAACAGGTTGCCCAGAGACCATTTGGATTCTTGACTGGACATGGCCCTAAGAAACCAGTTGTAATTGACCCTGCTCTGTGCAGGGGGAAGGGACTAGGCAATCTTGAGAGAACACTTCCAACCCTAAAGATGCAGTCATTCTGTGATTTATTTACCTTCAACACAACCATTGCCTGTCCAAATCTTGAGGAAATTTCTTAAGCAAATACACAGTTTATTTTTTTTAAAAAATAGATAAATTACTAGTAATTAATCGTTTCACAACAATTCACAAATTCTTGCTCAAAAATTACTTATTTTTAGCTGCTTAATTGTCATCCTGTATGTTTCCATACATCATCTTCCTTCCCAGCCGTCAAACTAACTAATCCCTACAGAAAATGTTCCATTAGTTCTAGATAACTGTATCCTGTTTGTTTATTATTTTGTAGTTAATGGATTTTGACCATAATACATCTTTCATCCCAAATGACAAAATTTTTTTCCTACATGCAGTTTTAAATTAAGAATCATATCATATATTTAATTTCGTAGACATGAAAGAGATTCCATTCCAGTATGACATATTGCCAGCTTGTATGTAGAAGTGCTGCTTTACCTTGGAACTTCAGGTATACTGCCTGCCTAGTCTCAGAATTTTTTCAAAGTGAATCACACTTACCTAGTCTTCTGGAAATTCTTGGACTTTTGGAAAGAATTTAATATTTAAAATAAATATTCAAGCAGCATTGGATGTAGATTGCTTGGGTGTGTTGCAGTTTCATTATTGGTGATTTTTTTAGCATTAGCCATACACTTGTACTTTAATGCCGTGAGGATGGTCAATGCAATTACTGTTAAATCCCAGAAAAAGGGGTTTCTCCTGGATGTATTTTAGTAGTATTTTTCTCATCTAACTGTGGCAAGAATTAGGCATCTCTGTAGTACGATTCAGCCTGCTTGTATTAGCTGCTTAGGGGCATAATTTAATTCTGCCTACTGACAAAGCTTAACCAAAAATATGTAATGTTTGTACAGATAAAGCTACCTCTTTGTCTTCTTCCTTGCAAATTTAGTTTTGAAACGTTGATTTATGCACAGAACAAAGAATGAAAATTGGAAAACTGTGTCCTCTTAGATCACTCTTCATCTGGATACAATATTTTAATTAGATTTACTTGGACACAGATCACTTGAAAAATGGATATCCAGCTATGATAATTATGCTAGATCTGAGCAATATAAAAGTATTTGTATACTTTGCTTTTTGAATGTTTGAGGAGGTCATTTCTGTGTTACTTTTTCACTTGCACAACTGTTCTTGTGTGTTTGAAAGTATCCATATCTTGCATATTCTTTTGTAGGATATATGTAAAATTACACAAATTGACAAGTTTTATTTGGGGCTACCGGACTATTGAAACAATTGCAAGGTATATATATATTTGATTATGTGGTTCTTAGTTCAAGGTTTTGAAAGGAATCTCTGCACATGAGAAAGTGAGCAGAAAAATAAAAAATAAACATTGTTAATAGTTAAATGAGGAATGTTAGAATACACTGTTGACTTTGTCTTAGAAAAAATGGGATTAACAAACAAAGCTTCCTCAAAGGTGAAGATGATAGCCTGAACCTGGCAAAAGATTAAATTCTTGCAGTTATGTGGCCAGGTCTACTGCTGCATCTGCCAAGGAAATGGACAGTGAGAGATGCTAGAGCTTTAAGGAAAAAAAAAAGTGAAAATTTGTGTGGGTTATTAGTTTGTTTAGATTTACATATTGTAGTGCTGTCTTAAGTGGCTGGTTTCTGGGTCCCCACAGAGTGCAAGCCTGACAAGCTGAACAATAAAGTGTGGTTGCTAACAAGGTTGAAGGCCTTTGAAAGAAACCATAGCAGGGAGAAGTGAAGATATAACAAGAGTGTATAACACCCCTTAATGACTCTGACAATGCATTGCAGATTAGCATTATAAATTTTGGTCATTTTGTGAAAATCTTTAGGATTTTAGGAAAGAATATATATTACTTATAATATTTTATTGTCAGAAATATAACAATTGCTATTTTAATGTGTTTTATTTGTAAGATCAAAGCACCATTTAAATAAATGAAGAGTTACATACTTCTCATATTCGTTTCAGAAAAATATGTAAGTTCAAGAAATCAATTTTTTTATCTTTTCCGTTGTGGAAATTATGCATGCCAGCTACCATCACAGGGTTCAACTCTGGGTTTCAGTATAAACAGAAAGATCGATTTCTTTATGAAAGTACTTTTCATTAATAGCACTACAGCTCGAGCTGTGTGCCTATGAAGAGGGACCTCAGACAAAGAAATCCCTGGGCAATTACACCCTTATAATCTAAGTTCCACCCCCTCTCATGCAATAATTTGGACCAACAGTAATACTAAGGTCTGAGGTCTTTCTTTTTATTGGCTTGATTTGTTTGCTGTTTCGTTAATAAGTGGTTAATATGTGGCTGTCTTCTTATAGAATATCACATCCTCCTAGGTTAGTTTTGGCTGATCCTGTAGTTAGCTGTTTGGCATGTTGTAATATGGTTGTTACAGTTCATAGACCATGATCTATAGGCTTTGTCTACTCAGGCTATTATTAATGTTTAAGCTGCTAGCTCCAAGTGTCAACTAACTTTTTCTACAACACTTCTTATTGAATTAGAGTAATTAGAACAACTTTAAATTGAAGTTCAGAGAAGTTTAGCTACATCAGTCTTGAATTATTAGATATTTAGTATTGTGAACAATGGCTTTGTTAAACTCAGAATCCTTACATGGACATTCATTCCTCAGTGTCTGTCAATAGAGTTCAAAGAAAGCCTTTAAGCACAAAGAGTTAACTTAGGAAAAAATAATTTTGATGGTAAGTTAAAACTGATCTGTAGCTGGCCTCGAATTGCAAGTGAACATGCTCTAGAACTTCATGGGACTCAAGATTTCATTTTCAACAGAATGTTTTGTGTGTTCTGTGTTCATCTCAATGCCTATGAGTTGCATTCAGCCTTCAGAAGAAGACCTTTGCTGTAGCTTCCCTACGAATCTCATTAAATGTGTAGCTGGAACAACTGCAATTCTGGTAGGATGTGCTTTCTTGATTATGCAGTAAGATTTTGTCTCCCACCTAAGTTTCTGCAGGATTTGTTCTTCTTGCCTGATTGTAATGGTGAAGGAGATAAAACTGATTCCAGTTTATGGCTCTGTGTTTCAGTGTTATTCAGCAACACCTGTTGGCTGACAGCAGTTCAGGATTATTACAGGCTTGTTAGTCATGAACAGGATAGCAACAGCAGTAAATAAGTTTTAAACTAGCTACCGGGGAAGTTTGTCTAAAAAATATGTCTTTTTGTAGCTGGATAATTTTTAATGTTAAATTACACCCATGGACTAAGCTATCTAGGTGAATACATGCAGTCTTCATACATATATCAAAATCTACAAAGTTCTTCTTCTAGGCTGTGTCACATGGAGGTGAGAAAAAATCATAATTCACCGAGGCAAACGGAAGAAATATTTTTTTGACCTTCAAGTTCGCAGTCTAGATGAATTGAAAAGGTGTTGCTTTGTCTAATTCCTTACCATATATATTCCTTGAATATGTAAGGATTTTAATTAATCAGATAATTTGTATATCAGAGCTAGTCTCTGTGATGAAATTTCTGAGTTTTTCTTGGAATCTTGGAGAGTAGCTAAGGATAATATCTATCTATTCTATCTTGAATATGAGTATTATTGCTAGGAGGTCACAAACGAAGTCAAAACTTTCATGGTTTGTATGTTTGCAGGAACTGAAAAAGAAATGTTGTTGAGCTTGTTACGCTACTTTGTTTAAAGAAACAAAACCAAACTCTTAGGCTGAAAGAAGCCTCCAGAGACCGGTGTTATGCTCTGCTTTTTGGAGAAGTTAATAGTCATATGTTCATGAAGTGTATAAAAAGCCCCACATCTCATGACCCAAGATAAAATTGTACTAAGTTTTATTTTTTATTAACTTTGTTCGGTAACAAGGTGGTATTTTGTAGTAGTATAGGTTCAGTAGTGCCTATTTAGTTTTCTGTGAGACCACATCTGTTCTTGCTCATTTTATGTCCTTGAATAGCTATTGTTCTGCCACTTAATTGTTCTTTTATTAGCCAAGTCTACAAATCCTAAGGCATAAAAAGTCTCTTCCTTAAGAATAGCTTTAACTAAATCATTTTGATGACAAGCTATTCACTAAATCTCTGTTACTTATTTAAAGGTCTTCACCCTTGCCACTTGCCTGCGGGAATGTTTGAAAAGACCTCAGATGTGAAAAATAATCTTTGATTTTTTATATTTCAGTTGCCTTCCATTCCCACACCCCTCTTGTATGTCTCCAAAGTAATTTTATCTTTTTACTCCCATGACTTAACCAGCTTTCATACAATTAGTCTTTATCTGGTAGTTATTCTACAGGTAAACGAGCAGAAGTTCTTTTGTGCTGTGCCCAGTTCATCGTTCCGTTTCTTCAAGCGTTTTGCTTTACTGCCTTCGAACAAACAAAAGGTCTCACTAGGAAGCAAGATAATTTGCAGCTTGTAGAACTCCAGTTTTAGTTGTATTCCTATTTATGTGGTTGGTTATTATCAAGATTAACAGAGAACTGAGGAAGCTGGATATGGAGGTATTCATGAAGAGGGGTTACAGACCATCTGTAGAGAGTAAACTCACTCTATTTGTCACCAGCAACTCTGTGTCAAAGTAAAATTGGATCTTAATTTTAAAGGTAGTCTTTTCTTTCTCAATGTTTTTTTTTAAATCCTTCATAGATTAAATTCTGAGGGCTATAGTCACAGCAAGCAAGAGGGAAGAGTGCAAGCCTACAGTACTTCAGTGGCAGTATCAGCCACCTGCCTAAGGTAAATTACATGCCATTCCTGCTGCCAGTAGCGTTCCTCTGTGAACTGTAAGGCTTCTGGCATGGAGGAGTTTCTGAAAAGAGTGTGCTTAAGGAGAGATGAGAGTGTGCCAGTGCTGAATCTACAGACAGGCAGTTGAACTCTTGTCCTGGTGTAACTGTGCCTAGAATAGCCAAACTGAATTTAGTAGTTCTACAAGTTTTGGGCTTAAACCATCTAGAGATCTGGTGGTTTCATTTTTTTAACAAATTTGGTAAGTGACCAACAGTGGGTCTGTGACTATATGTATTCACAACTATATCAATATATAAATAGGGAGGGGGGAATGCATGGCTCCACAGTTGGCCTGACTTGGCGTGTAACAGCGTGCAGTTACAAAAAGGGGAGAACCTACCCCTTCCTCTGGCTTTCCCACAAGAGTTTGTCTTCATCTCTTTTATGTAGTTGTTTCAGATTATGTGGTGTCTTAGTGAGTTAGGTCACTGTCGTTATCAGATACTCTTTTTTTCCTCAGGTGCATGTGTAATTCCAATATACCATGTGGCCAAAAAATTTTCACAGTTGACAAAAATATAGTAAAAATGTGTGGATCTGGACAGAAGGGGAATCTGGTGTTTTCAGTGGAAGGACATGCTCAAGATTGATTTAAGGCAGCTGGGAAACTATGTGCTAACTTGAGTGAAAACAGGAAGCATGCAAAATAAAAGATCACTAAGAAAAAAGGCTGCCACTTTGCTTCTTCTCAGTTAAGTAAAACATAACTGATCTTGACGTAAAGCTGACCATTTTGTTCATGAGGGACATAGCTGCATAATGAGAGAGAATCTTGGAAGCCACAGAATAAAATGGTAATCCTAAAATAAAGTCTTGTCAAGCAAGGAAATACATTTTTTGAAAAAAGATATTTTGAAAAATCACTTCAACTTAGGTCAGTGAGTAATTACTCAAGCTGAATCTAGAACCATTCAGAGATGAAACAGAAGAGTTTGCCCTCATGGTGTATCCTTTTTGATGATAACAGAAGAACATATGGTTAAGAGATATACTGGTGGTTTCTTATTAAAAAAAAAAAGGAGGAGGATTATAATTTCAAATGTATTATCTGGATAAAAGAGGTATGAATTGATGGTTCCTCATGCAATCAAAAATTTGTTTTATGTCATATTTATAAAAAACATACTATTAAAATATGCCGTGAGCTAAAAAAGTAGGAGGTGAATATACTAGAAATTTTTTGTTGGTTTGGGGTCTTTTTTTTAAAATGTAAGCCTTTTTGAGTATTTCCTCTTTGTATTTTTTATTTTTCTGTTTTCTCTCCCACTTGTTAATTACAGAAATATTGGTGGGAAGGGATGACTGGAATCTAACCTTCTGAGATTCAAAGCCATAGTATGACCTGCACGTGATTAGTTTATTAGGATAGAATATTATTAGGATATTACAGTTTTAGCTGTCACTTTGTCTATCCAAGTCTTAAAAACAGCCTAGGACAGCAATTTCACAGCCTCTTTAGAAATCTGTTTGAGTGCTATACTACTTATCAAGAGCAGGTTTTTTTTGTCTCCAATTTGAACATCTCACGTTGAAATCTGTGGCCATTTCCACTTCCTATGTTCTTGTGACTTAGTGCATTCACGACTCCCTGTTTACCTCAGATTCTTTTTTTCCTGATGTTTTCTGATAAAGACTTCTTTCTTTTTTCTTATTCAAGGAAGGATCCAACTCCCAGTTTTAATACAAATGTCTGTCTTTCACATCATTCAGATTGTAAAGAGTTCACATTTGATTCAAATAAATAACACAAATGCTAATAAACTGTCATCTTAGGCTGGGTTCGAATCTGGAGCATTTACCAGATGCACTGGTCTGTACTGTTATTAACAACCCTGTTTTCAAATTACTACTTTCCTTTATAATTATATATATATTCATATTATATTTTTATATTTCTATATATTGTATATATATTTTATATATTATATTTATATATGTAAAATATAATATATATTATATTTTTACATTTTATATATTTTAATATAACTACTTAGGTTAACTACTGTCTATATAACTATATTAACTACATAAGTATTAACTATATTTTTTATATAACAAATGTATTATTAAAATACAATGTTGTTCTCCATAAATAGACACAACATAGTATTCTAATTATGTATTAATGAAGCTTTTGAAGTTCTCAGCTTGTCTGAAGTTCATTTTGAGGGGCTTCATTGTAGGTTCTGAAACTATTTACTTAACAGTTTTTTTCACTACTTTTCTCTAACTCTTTATCTAACTCTAACTTTTATCTAATATCACTCTAATACATCAACCATGCTTTGCTATTGTTTTGGATATTATTTGCATTCTTTACATGCCCATACACATGAAATGAAGCAGCATCAGAGAGTGTCTTTAAGTAGAATGTGGTGGGATTTACCACTTTGCTGAAAAAAAATTGCCTCATTAGGAGGAAAAATGACTTACTTAGTCAGATATGCCAGGATGATTACCTCAGTTGCACAAATGCTTCTGTCAGCAAAATATACAGAGCTATATAATAAGAATGTAAATGAAGACTGGGAAGTCAGCAGAGCAGTGATGACTAGCCAAGGCCAATACAGTTATGCCCTCAGCGTGTATATTGCAGAAGCAGAGAAAATTTCTTTCAGAAGTAAACTGTAGCAAGAATGAGGATAGTAGTTAGACTAGGTGGTTCTGATCAGATAAAGAAACAAATGTGTGTGTCTCTGATTTCATCTGACTTCATCTGACTTCTGGTAGCTGACACCAGAAGATTTTTGACACCAAGGTGCAAAGAATTCAGGCCCTGACTTGGAATTTTACCAATTTTAAATAAGACCCAGTTAAGACATAGCACCTAAATTCTGACCCAGAGCATCCAAGTTTTGACCCATTCTTCCAACTTAAACATACCCTTCATTAAACTGCATCAAAATGAAAAATCATCAAAATGCATTCTTTTCTCCACAATTCTTTTTTAGCTGAATTCTGTTTCAACTGCATATTCTTCAGGTTCCTGGAACAACAGTATGTCTATATATGCACAATTTGAATTCCATGTGGTACTCAATGATTAAAGTGACTTACACAAAGTTGTTTACATATTCTGAGGTAGCTCCTCACCGAGATCATTGTTTCTCTATTTTGTAAGAGATGTTTAGGAATGGGCACCAGCACACATTTTTAATAGATTAAGGTTATAATCTAGAATTAAATAAAAATCGGATACACAGTATTGCTATTTAACTGTGGTGAGTAAACTTGGAGTCATCAGCTTTGTGTTCTGTTGATCTATCAGGACTTTGCTTCTGTTATCTGAAACTTGTAGTTGTTAAGTTTATTTGATTGGCTGTTGTAAGTAGCTGATGCTTTCCCCAGCACACACAAAGCATAAATTATATCAAAACATATTGTGGAACTATGTATGTATGTTTAACTTGGTTCTGTGCTGGATGATGAAAAGAGATATTATGTCCCAGCTACTTAACAGAAAAGAGGTGTGAAAGATTGAAGAACTATGCTAGAGTTGGTTTTCTTGCTGCCTTAATTTAGCACAACCTTAACTGAGATTTTCTAGCCACTTTTGCTGAACTCAGCACCATGATATCTAAGTGTCTATTAAACTGTAACTGCTGCTGTGGGAATTTCCCCACAAAGAGAATTCAAGAGAATTGTAAAATAGTTAATAAATCAATCTGTAGATCTCCAAGTTCTTTTACAAAGGAAATCAGTGTTACCTTTTTCCAGTAATAATGCTGGGAGGACAGAGAGATATCCTATGCTTGAAAATGAGGGTCCTTGTCAGATTTCAATCATTAGGTTTAGAAGAATGCTTCATGAGAAGTGTCTTGGGGTGGTCTATCCTCATTTACTTATGTGTGTATGTATATGTGTGCTTGCTCTCCAACGTAATTTTTTCTTCCAACATAATTTCCCTATTTTTTATAAAGAGGAGCAGGTATTATCTGCATTTTATGGATGTGGAAAAAGAGGTTTAATGTGAGTCTTCATATAAACCAGTGATTGAGTTGGAAGCAGAACTTTGATATTTTGCCTTCCAGACATTAATGTGATTGATTCATATGTGTATACTTTGTGGCAGAGGAATTTTTAAAAGCTATTTCCATTTCTTTTAACTTAAAACCCCACAAAAGTGACAGAAACTGAAGGAAGCAAATCCCAGTCTTCATGAAACACCACATGAAAGAAATTAATGTTTTTTTTGGTTTTGTTTACAAGTACAATGCTCTAATGGAAAAAATGTTTTGCTCTTAAAAGCAGGCTTATAGTAAAAAATAGAAATGAAAAAAACAGTAACGTGGAAATTGTGTAAGAAAAATATATGTTAAGTTTTTACAGTTAGGTTGCCAGCACCTTGTATTATCTACATAAAGTAGTTGTGAGTTCCTTCAGTTTAAACCACTGGCTCTTTTTAACTTGCAGGAACACTCCTCAGATGTCCCACCCTAAAAGCCTCTTTCTTTAGGTATTGGCAATTCAAAGGTTTATCTTACAGATTATTGTTTCATATATATGCTTTATATCTCTTCATAATTGCATATTGCCATTTTCATAAATTGTTCCACTTACAAAAATTTCCTTTCTCTTCCTATATGTAAGGGCTTTGGTAAATGGATATTTTATTTTATACTTTTATGCCTGTGTTATTTCAGAGTCGTGTCCATGGGAAGGCCTTCTGGTTATTCGGATGTGTCAGTTTTTGGAATTGAGAAGACAGAGCATAGTAGTTTGTAGCATTAAAGAAAGAAAAGAGAGACTGAAATTGCAATGTTGAGGAGAATTCTCATATTGGTATTGGTGTATTCTCATATTTGTAGTCTGGTATGAACTGAACACAAACTTAGGGAAGTGGTTTTTGAGACCTAGATGTCAGAGGAAATTGTTCTTAAAACACTGTCCCAGTTTTACTTCCCATTCTATCACATCGTGGTTCCATCACAAGAAGCTGCCCTCAGCCACTGGAACCCCAGTAGGAATGGCAGCTGCAGGGAGTGGGGAAGAGGGCTTCTGTGGCCAGGATCTGAGCCTCACATGCACAGATGTAGGGATGTACAGTCAGGGACAGATTATTATCCTTGTGTTATGATTTTCAAAATATACTGCTTGGAACTTGTAGAGTTGCAGACTTCTTCAGTAACCCTGTTTTGGGTATTAGTTTATCCATAGTCTCATCATTTGACAATCATCTAAAATCAGATCATTTAAGATAAATTGTGAGGGTATGTAGTGTACACAATATCATTAATGTGTGTGTATTACATGCAAACTTCAGTGCTCTTCCTTGGGTACTCCAAGGAGAATGTAGATAGAAGTAATATGAGCAAACTTACTATGCCTTTGTCTTATTGTTATGGTTTGAAGCTTTTTGTCCTTTTTGGAGATCCGTCTTGGAAGAGGACGAATTATTCCATAACAAAACTTCCTGCCAAAGAACTGATAAAAGGTGAAGGAATCGGGAGCTGAGTTCTTCTGCTTTGACTCCAGCTTTCTGCTGTGTCGACCGCCCTTGCATTCCTGAGTGAAGGGGGGCAGAGAAAGCTGTGGCCGCTTATCAGTTTTTTTTTCTTCGCCTGGAGAGACTGTTTTTCTTTTCCCTTCCCGGCTTCTTCGGCAGACAAGAAGAGAACTCTTTCTTCCCTGGACTCCTGGTTTCGGGATTTTGTAAATGTATTTATCCTTTTTCCCTTCCATTTCCCTTTTACCTGTTATCCCTTTTTTCCCCCTGTTTTCATTAAATTAGTATAGTTTGTTTTCAATCTCCAAGCATTTGTTCATTTGTCTGGTTTTGTTTACTTCTTTCTATCCAGAAAGAAGTAAGCAATAAATATTGTCTTGAAGTTTTCACAGTCCACCCTAGCTGCAAAACCGAGACACTTATGAGCAAGGAATCTTTTATAGAGAATAATTGCCCTAAGTAGAAAACACCTGTTTGGGGTTTTTTTTGTTATGTTTTGGTTTGTTTTGGTTTTAAAGATGTGCCTTTCAGTTTTCTTTGATCACAGATTTTCTCACCTGGGAGTTACTACAGATTTGAGTGGGGTGTAGTGAGATTAGGGGATTAGGAGAGATCCAAGCCAGAGACATGAAAAACATGTTCATGTAACCTCCATGACAGCAGTTCTTGTATGAACCAGTCCATCTTGAACATACGTGCTTGCTGCTTGCAGTACCTAGATCTCTCCTTAAAGTTGATAATGCCAGTAGCAAAATAACAGTGCCTTCATTCAGGAGGGAGAGCATCCAGCAGGAGCACAGGTTTAGTCAATCGTATCTTGCCATATAAAGATGGAAACATTCACAAAACCACCAACTGTGCAGGTTCAAGAGTGGTACTGAGTATATGATCCAGGAGAGGGCAGGGTGAAAGTTATAGTCTTCTGAAAGTGAGGACAAATTATGTTTCATGGAATAATAACAACATACATTACTTCTCTTGCAATTAAAAGCAAATATTTTTATGAATATTTAGCACTCCCTTCCCCCACAGCCAAAAAAGCAGAATCAATATACTGGCATAATGGCATGTGATCACCTTGTGCTTGGCCAAGTGAACTTCTGCTTGTATAGAATTACATGAAATGATTGACTTTGATGCTTGAACACAAAACCGATTAGAGGAAACAGGAGGGGGGTGAGAACAAGATTAACACTAAACATTTAAGTGCTCTAAATAAAGGCTCATAGGGATGCTGGAGGAGTTGCAGCATTGGAGCTTGTAGCATTGGCTTCTTAATGCCAAGTCTTCCTGAAATGAGAGGTTCAGGTTCTTGTAAGACTGTCTTGGAAGTTTTGTCACTCTGTGGGAGCTACACTATTTATTCTGCAGACTACTCTGTTACGTTTCTTTCAGATGAGGGCATAAGAACTCAAGTCTAGTCTGTATATAGAGATTATAATCCCATGTGGCAGAGTAAAAGGTTGCTTCCTCTCTCCTGCTTGCTTAAGATCAACTGTGTGATAAAAATAGTCAGTAGAATCCAATTAAAATAGGGAAGAAGGGTTAAAACACAGGTAGACTAAAAGAACAGAAAACTCTTAAGATGATGGAATATTAATATATTGCATGTTTTAATCAAGCCTTGGAGCAAGATGGATCAAATATGAGCACCCTGCAAAAAGCAACAGAAAATGAAATTCTGTTACGTGACATCAGGGGTACTTTTCTTTGATCTCAGCTGCATTGACAGTACAATTGAACCATTACTTAAGAAAGGATACAGCCCAGCAATATGATTTTGCAGAGAGAAACTACTACCACAGGAAACCTGTCTATCAACCTATATGCACTCAAATATTGAATATGTAACAGGTGGGCATTCAGGTGAGCAGAAATCTGTTCGGAATATTTGTGAGTAGTTTTAATTTGAGTTGAGTAGTTGGCAGACAATGACCCAAGGGGTTCTTTTATGATACGAAGAATTAATTGAAATGTGTATTTCTGTTATCTTTCCAATAACTGGGTAGCTTCTCTGTTTCTAGTGAAAGAAAATTGCCTGTTACAGGATATTAAACTGATCTCCAATGTCTTACGAATTTAATAATTGTCTGGCATATGAGCTATAATTTTTTTCAACAAATGGATAAAAACTCGTAAATAAGGACACTTTTAGGCAGAGCTGTAAGATTTACAGGGTAGAAAATATGGTTCTGCTCCCTACTGTGATACAGAGTCCCCATGGTTCCTGCTGGTGTGCTGATAGCTGCCTGAGAACTGTGGTAAATTTCAAGTGGCTTTGCCTTGGTGCTAGTCTAGGAACAGCTGAATGCACTGCCAAGGTGCCAAATGAACTGTTGATATACATGGAGTAGGAAAACAGTTACATTCTATGCTATTTAACTGAGTAGAATTGTGTGCAGCCCTGAAGTAATCATAGTTATATGAAAAAGTCACTAGACAGATTTAAGGATCAATGTTTGAAATTTAGAAACAAAGCGAAGACAGATTACATTCAAATGACTACTTTATACCCAACTTTTAACAGGTTGCCTGATTAATATAAATTTGGGAAACTCAAGTGTAGATTAAAATCAGTATATACTTACAGTATTAATTTTCCCTTTTAACAACACCTTCTAACAGTCATATCATTGTGAAAAGGTCCCATTTTGGGAAGATTTTCAAACATGAGTCTTTCAGAGGGAATTATTTTGTATATTCTTTGCAAAATCATCCTTCAGCTCCTTTATGTAACAACTCAAAGAAAGCAGAGACTGATTAATAATTAGAGTTAGATTTCATGAACGTTCAAAAATGGGATTTGTATTATCAGGTTATCCTAGAAGGAGCAAGAGACTTGTACTGGTTGCTGACTTTTTTAGGAATTTCAGTCTGGGGAATTTTGATAGCAATGTCAAAGTCTCTTAGACTCGGAATTAGTCATGGGAATTTAAGGAGAAGATACACTGTATTCATACATAAAAAACCTGAGATACATTTGTAAATACAACTCTGCACCTTACTTTCAAAATTACTTTTTTTGGGAAACTAGTTAGAGAAATAACTAGAGAAGGATGGATGTTTCTTGCTGTAGTAGAATATACAAACAACATATTAAAATGAAAGGTTTCAAGTGGATGTGGATTCAATCTTTTTGTTCATTGCTGATTCTACAATGGCCATTGCACAGCTGGAAGCCTTTTCCACAGAAAATTACCCTGAAGAAAGTTCTCAGTCTATCCCACTGTCCCTATAGAAATTATACTAGGTCTACCTTGCAATTTTGTTTTTCAACATTGGAGTGATGGCTTC
>VZRW01008674.1:56350-68817 GCA_013398125.1 Aegotheles bennettii | reverse complement strand
GGACTTCTTTTTCCCCCCCCCCCCCCCCCCATGTCCCCAGTGTATGGAGAAGATTACAGTCTATGTTTCTTAGTAACCAGAGCTTATTTTGTGTTCCCACCCAAATTTATTGTTTAAAATTTTCCCCTCATCTTTCCTCACTTTGGGAACAGTCTTTGATTTCTTTCTTAGAGGTTTTCTTTGTTACCAAACATTTTTTGCCTCTTATTGCTACATGTGCTTATTGCTATTCTCTTTTCAGCCCCTGAGATCCGTCTGTGCTTTACTGCTACCAATTCATCTATTGACTTTCTTACTCTGTGCCCTAATGTGAGGGATACAGTGCATCTCCTGGGGTCACCCCACACACACTTGGATTGTCTTGTGCTGTCCTCCCTGCTTCCCCACATCAGGTGTTGTGGGTTTCAAAAGCAGAAGGGCCACCAAGACTGGTGTTCTCTTCATCACCCTTTCCTCTGCATTTAGAGCTCACCGCACCTCTAAATGCGATCTATCTGCTGAGTGCTATTTTATCCTTTTCCCTTATAAGAAGGTCTCTCTCTCTTTTCTTCCTTGCAGGAATTTCCTGTTTTAACCCTTTCTCTTCTCACAAAGTCTGTGTCTATTCACTTGTTCTCTTTACCCTTAAAAGGATCTCGTCCTGCCCCACTACCTGCCCCATCACATGGATCAAAATCCCCCCAATTCTGCATAAAAGGAGTGCTGCATTTCATTGCTGCCTATCTGCAAAATTACATTTCCTGTCTATTTTAGGTCTCTGAATTCCTCCCTCCTTCCAGTTTTTCACTGATCAAGAAATCAGTCCATGTCTCTTAGGAACTAGACTCAATGGAATGGGTAATCAAGTGTATCACTGTTACCTAGAAAGCATTTATCAGCCAGCTCTGTTGGGTGTGGTTTTATACAGTTACAGCCAGTTAAACATGTCATTCTTCTAACCTGTCTAGCTCTGATTTTTTGTGCTCCTCCCTCCCTTCCTCTATCCCAGGCCAGTAAATGGTTCAAAGAACTTTTAGCATTAGTTTTAAATATTACAGCCAATTATCATAGTAATTACAGGTATGCCTCTAAATGTTATCAACTTAAGTCTACAAAGACTTTACATTTCAAATATTTTTTTCATATGGATGGCAATCAGCTATGTCTTGTCAATACTATCGCTAAAAGTCTCATTGTATAATGTGGAACTGTGTGCTTCAGTGGACAGTTCATGTAGAATTAGAAAGTATAGAAGTTAAGGTCTCTGCAAACTGAGCAGTCTATCACCTAGAATGACTGAAAACAACTTCTGTTTATCAGGAAAAGCTCTTGCTATACACAAATGTGGGGGACCTGAACACTTTTTTTTTTTTGTCATTTTTCTAAATTTCAAAACAGTGAAGCCAGCCAAAGGAAAGCCCAAGAGATGTATACTTGCTTCAGATTTCTGAAAAACAAACGGTTTGTTCTCCAGATGAGAGTCCATTGCTAAAACCTTTAATCATGCAAATAAATGTCATACTAGTGACAGTAGTACCACTGAAGCTCGTTAAAATCCTATTGAAACACCTGAAGGATTCCTTTCCTTGATGTGTCATCCTGTGCATTTTTAAAGCAATGCACAGAGACTCATCTGTATGCAGTTCTGACTGATTTTAATGGAATGTAAAGATGTGACATCTGTGACAGCACTGAGTCCACTTTTATAAAGAAGAAAAGGAGGGTTTTCACTAATACAGATAGGCACAGCTTTACCAGAGAAGTATTAAGAGATACTGATATAATTTAATTTTCATGAATGATGAAGTAAACATGTGTAGGGATGTTCAAGGTGGCTTATATTCTAAGCCAGATGTCTTTGGCAGTTATAAGCAGAATCTGCACCAGGTTGTACATTTTGTCTCTAATTCTAAACCATGGTATGTTGTCACTGGTTTGCTGGCAGCCATCTGCTCAGACCTCATTTGATCTTCCCATTCAGTCACAGTTCAAGTTAGGGGACAAAATGTATGTAAGGGAGGGAAATTGTTGGGCTGTTTTTCTCTTGGAGAAAATAAATGTTATTAAATATTATTAAAATATTCTTTCTCACAAGATATGTATTAAAAGATACTGAAATCATGCACATATTCTATTATCTTTGTGAAACAGGAAGAATTTCAGACACTCATATTACTGTGACTACAGATACAGATGTACTGTCTATTGTATTTGTATATCTGTATATCTTAAATGTATAATTTATAAATATTTAAATACACTATTACAGCACTTATATCTATTTAGTAGCTCTTTTGTAGCAATGTCTATGGTAAAAAATGTATGTAACATACAACAACTATTTCAATGCACTGGAACAGTAAAACTGGCACAGAATGTTCAAAATATTCTTTCTTGGTCTCATATATAACTGTAGAGTTTCTTAACGGAATGCATAGGAAACACCAATATGTATTACTACACAAATATACAATTTAATTTTGCAGTTTATTAAGCATTATTTTGCCAGTATTTCTCAGTTATTCAACTAATTTGTGCTTCAGAATACTGACTGCATGAAAGCGAAATAGAGAACCTATCCTATGGAAAGTTGGGAGTCTAAATTGTGAAAAATACGTTTTGCATTCTGCCTTCAATACTGTAATCAATGAAGACCTTGATCTTGCTAATTGTGCTTTACATGCATTGAAATTGAACAGAACAAAGGTGTAAGGCCTTACAGAGTTATCTGAGGAGGACAACTTCATTCTCATTTTAATAGAGTGTTATGTAGCTTTGATTTAAGTAACATATGCACATAAAATGGTAAATGTAAATGGTACATACAGCTAAACTGTTGGTTTTAAGACCAGCATAGATTTATGGAGGGGAAGTTTTGCTTGACCAACCTGATAGCCTTCTACGATGAGGTGGCTGGTTGGGGGATGAAGGGAGAAGAGTGGATGTTATTTATCTTAGCTTTATTAAAGCTTTTGGTCCTGTCTCTATAAAATACTCATAGAAAAGCTGATGAAATATGGTTGGATAAGTGGACAGCAAGGTAGATTGAAAACTAAATGGATAGGTCCAGATGGTTGTGGTCAGTGGCACAAAGTCCATCTGGAGGCAGGTCACAGTGATGTACCCCAGGGGTCAATACTGGGGCCGGTACTGTATAACATCTTTGTTAATGACCTGGATGATGGGGCAGAGTGCACCTTTGGCAAGTTTGCAGGCAATACAAAATTGGACATAGTGGCTGATATGCCAGAGAGCCATGCTGCCATCTGGAGGGACCTTGGCAGACTGGAGAAAAGGACTAACAAGAACCTCAGGAAGCTTAACAAAGGGAAGTGCAAAGTCCCACACCTGGGGAGGAACAGCCCCAGGTACCAGTACAGGCTGGGGCCAAATGGCTGGAAGACAGCTTTACAGGGAAAGACCTGAGTGTCCTGGTGGACAACAAGTTGAGCATGAGCCAGCAATGTGGCAAAAAAAGGCAAATGGTCTGTATTAGTTAGAGTGTCACCAGCAGGCTGATGGGGGTGATCCTTCCTGTCTGCTCAGCAGTGATGAGAACACAGCTGGAGAGCTGTGTCCAGTTCTGGGCTCCTCAGTACGAGAGAGACATGAACATGTTGGACCAAGTCCAGGAGACAGCTGGGAAGATGATTAAGGACTTGGAGTATCTATCCTATAAGTAGAGGATAAGAGGGCTGAGATTTTATCGTCGTTGTGTATAAATACATGTGTGTCAGAGGGTGATACAGAAGATGCAGCCAAACTTTCTCAGTGGTATCCAGTGACAGAACAAGAGGCATTGAGCACAAATTGCTATACAGGAAATTCCATTTAAACATAAGAAAACACTTCTTTTACTGTGAGGGTGGTCAAACAGTGGAATACATTGCCCAGAAAGGCTGTGAAGTCAGCATCCTTTGAGGTACTGAAAATTCAGCTGCACAGTCCTGGACAACCTGCTGTAGTGACACTACTTGAGTGGGGTTTTGGACTAAGTAAGAGGTTCCTTCCAGACTCAGATTCTTTAATTCTGTGAAGATACTATTAAGAACTCTTCAGAGAAATTGCTAATCAATGGTCTCACATTTTACCAGAATATGTTAAAACTTTTAGAATCCTTTTCAGTATGTGTTTGTAAAGCATTACAGCAGAATAGCAAGAAATAAATCAGTTCAAAGGAGAATTGAATTTAGAGTTTATGCAAGCTCATCAGTGAAGAGAAACATACTTTAAGCTATTTTCATCTGAATCCTCAGGGTAACAGTGCACAGAATCTTTTACATATGGTAGGATCAATTTTTCCATTTGCTCTTCGGTTTCATAATGTCAAACTCAGTTTGGATATTTTTTGTCAGTGTAGATGATGATGAATAGATGGATGACTTATTAGCCTTCATAATATGTCTTTTGTTGCCTCTTGTAAAAGAACACAGCAAAAATCTCAGTCTTTCTGTTTAAGTTGACAGCGTTGAAGACTCAAGGGCACATTAACTAATTCTGACTCTACAGGATGGTTTCATCGGACCATTTGAAGTTATTGCAAAATTAGTAATGTGCTTCATAATCTTTAGTGTCCAAGAGAATGGATAGCAGGGTTTTTTTGCATAAAACAATAGCTTTGTCAAGACCAAAGTCAGCAGTAAAATGCATCTGGAGGCACCAGTTTTCCCAGTCTCTATTCTACCTTTGAGAAATTCTGATATTTTTTTTTCATGTCTATTCAGTGTCATAATCCTTTTTTTTTCTTCTTCAGTGGGATGGAACTGGGATAGACAAATCATACAGGTCTCTTTTGCCCTCTCTTCACAACTGACGGAAGTGCACGAGTGGGGGGAACCAAACCTACAGTGTCTTCTGAGTGTGGAGACACTGGTATTCAGATGTGAGAACTGAACAAAAATGGATATTTTTTGCTGTATAATGTAGTTTGCGAAAGTTGTAAATTGATGTGTGCTAGCTAAGAACAGAAGATAGTGATTTGGGAGAATTCCTGCTTGTACTAGGTCACTTTTGCTTCTCAGCAGAGGTCCTTTTATTTTTTCTTGTTAGGCCTGCTTGGCTGACCAGAACCATACTACTGCATTGCAAAGGTTTTAATGAAGATCATGGGGCTAATAAATACAAGGAAATAACTGTAAAGGGTGCTGCTTGCTTCTTCATGCATAGTGCACTCTTTGTACAGATAAAGTATTTGTACAACTAGGATTTTGCACTTTAAAATTTGTGCCAGAATACAGATATATATTTGAATGGGTACCTGACTCAGACTAGGCATGTAAATACCTTTGAAAATGAAATGTCGATTAAATCTTTTTACTTCGGATTTTTGATTCAGTGGGAATTTTGCCATGAATGTCAAGGAGACAGGATTTCATCTTCACCTATATTTTTCCTGTTCTGCTTTGCAAAACAACCTTCTGTGACAGCTGTAGGAAAAAGGAAATTCATTACAAAGCTAGGAGAATGCTTGTATATTTTATACAATATAATATTGGGGTAAGTGAGTAACAGTTTTTTCACTCAGTCTCCCAATCTGTAAAACAGATTGTATTTTGCTATTAAAATCGGCGAAGTCCTTACAGATTTTGAATGCTGTAAGCTGTGGAAAGGCAAGGTAGAATTGCTAGATAATCAGTATACCATTTTTCAGATGTGTCTGCTACTTTGCAAGGATTATAGTTAGCTTTGCTGTCAAGCTGCTTCAGGCTAGGGTTTTATACTACCTATTTTGTGTTGAGGTTAAATATACAGGAGGATGTATGTAATATTAGTTGGTACGAAGAGAGAAAAGTACCTGAAAGTAAAAGCAAGCCACCTCTACCACTGAACATTGAAAACTACATTTCCACTTCCTTTGGAAGGAAAAGAGGATGACTACCGAACTACTATAATGCACAGCAGCTTAGGGCAACTGACATAAATGGGGACTGAAATATTTCTTTTCCGATTTTGTTTTCCTCTGGACAAATGGGCTTAGTGTCAGTTTTTTTCAGTCTGCAAGCTCTGTTGTGTCTGGATAGCTATTTCTTCAAATTGGACTGATTTTCTAGTTGTATAAAACTCTTCATCTACATTGTGGATAGAGTGCATTAAGTTATTCCCTGTGGTGCACAGCTGGAAGCTATTCTGTGCTGCAACATTTTGTTTTGTTTTGTCCCAGTTTTTTCTCCCCACTGTGTTCCCACAGCCTAGCACAGCTCCGCGCTGCAGCAGACAAGTCTCTCTTTTTCCAGTGACACTTCTTAGAGCATCTGAAATTGACACATTCCCTTTTTTCTTTTTAGTACAAATTCAGTGGCAAACAGCTCTGCATGACTGCATGAGCATTTCAAAGTACTCTATAGACTAGGAAGATTGGCTTGAAAAGTTAGACATATTTAGGCAGGCTGTTTTATTTGCTTCTTTGAAGAGAGTAGGGATATTTTGAGAAGATTGAAGGAAATATGCAGTGTCAAATATTGGTCTGTTTAGAAGAGAGAAGAGTGATATGCAGGTCTTAACAGAGCTTTCTTTGAAGGAGAAAAACAGTTTCTCAGTTCTAATGTTTTAATAAGACACAAAGAAATCCCAGAGCTGGTAAACCAAAGTTTTTCTTCTATCTTGGAAGTATTTTTAAAATACTGTTAAAAAACAATATCTTTTTTAAGTTAACATTTTGCTTATATGTGGAGGGACTGCAATTATTTATATTAATTTTACTCTCAGTAAAATGGGGCCCTGATCTTATCACTGTGTAATCACAATATAGACACCAATTAATACTGAATGCAAAATTTCACGTGCAACCATTATCTGTCATGAAGAAAGGCTACAGGGCCTTCTATCAGTATCTTTGTAGTGGTCTTTCTCCTTTCAGTTTTCTTCTCTCTTTCTTGGTCTCCCCCACTGAGTTAGACAGTTCCTTCCTTCACCTTCATGCAGAGATCTCTGCTGCTGTCTTCCACCTCCTTTCATTAGTTGGTGGTTCCATGTTTCTCACTCAAGTTGGCTGCTGCTTCCTCCGTGCAGCAGCAGAAGCCTAAGAGATATTATAATCTTGTTTGTGGTTCTTTGCTTGTGATTCCCGCTTCCTTTGTAATCAAAGTGTCCTTCTAGTGAGATGTATCATCTTACCAGTTGCTCTGTAGGTGTAGGATGCTGATGTGACTGAAACAGTATTTGTGATTCTTCATGGGTTATGTGAAGGGAAGGAAAGAAGAACATAAGTGTCAGGTCTGGTAAACAGTAGGAAGGCTAATGTACAAGGTAATTATTTTGTTTGCATTGATATCTATTTTCAATAACCCTTCCTTTGCTGTAGCTGCTCCTTGACATATTTTAAAAGTAGGTTACCCCAATGACTATCCCTTCTTCATAATGAACCTCTAATCACCATTAGGCAGCTGGAGATATAGTTAATATCTTTGATTTCCCGCTAGCATCTCTCCATCCTCTCTCAGGGCAATCAACTAGGTCTTGCAGTGTACCCTGAAGGTCAATTAGATAGCGCTATTTGTGAGGAGGGAGTGAGAATTCAGCAACTGACAGGCTTTATGAAAATGTCTTGTACCTGCTACTTATGTAGCTCATGTGCTTCTGCTGTTCTCAACCAATGCAATAAAGCATGTGGAAAATCTGTCACTTTGGCAGAGAAGTAGGTAATAGGGCATGACAAAATAGGGCAGGGTGCCAGGAATCAGATTGGTGCATTTTATTCCACTGATACTCATTGAGCTTTTATGAACTAGAGCTAGTGAGGAGACGTGAAATGTACATAAAAGATAACATGTGAAGCCAGGCTGTTATTTTCATTTCTGCAGTGAGATTAGGAAAACATCACAAAATGAAAATAATACTGCTTTGCATAAAATTACAAGGAAATCGCCAATCTCAGGGAATGTTCTGAGGGTCCGTAGAGTAAGTAGCCATTAATGAGAACTCCATGGTTGCAAGGTAATGTTGGAAAGTAGTATAGAGGAAAAAAAGAATATTGGCAAAAATATTATGGTTTCATTAGCAATGCCACACAAAATTAAGGTTACATTTTCTATTATGAATTCACAGTAGAACTTGGACTTCCATGCTCTAAAAGCTCCATGGCATATGTTCCATGCTTAAAAACCAAAGTGGAAAGCAGAAGGATTTCATAGGTGAGAATCTGAAGCTGCTAAAACCACCACCTAATTACAAGCCAGTTGTTTCTACCTGTTCCCTGCATGCAATTGCTAGAATTTTCGTGTTTTTTACAGGTCCGAATGAATGCTAATCTGCTTTTTGCTGGTGACACAAAGGAGGGAAAAGATTGATGTAGCTGGCAGTTGAAGGGAGTAGAATTTTTCTGCTTGCACTTGAGTTACACAAAATAGAGATAATGTGTTTCTGACTCAGAGGTATTTTGCCCAGTCTTTGCACTGAAACAAATGACTACTAAAGGAATTTGGCAATAAAGAAAGAAGAGCTGTCTGTAATTATAGCAGGTCATGTTTTTTGGGAGTATTTTATAGCAGGATGCTCACAGAATTCAAGGTGGGATTGATAATTAAATAAACTTTATAATTTAGCAAGAAATTGAATGTTAAGATGCACAAAACTAGTACATAATTTTAAAAATATCTTCATAAGGCAAAAATTCTTCATAAGGCAAAATATCTTCATAAGGCAAAATTCTCTAAAAAATAAAACTGTGGTGTCTCGAGCTCTCTTACCTTTTTCCTGGGGATTTCTGTTTGGATAGATGAGAATCTTAGAAAGGGTAAACAGTATATACTAGCATCATCAACATTCACATTTTTATTTCATATTCCAAGAGCCTAAAGGATTTAAGACAATGTTTTCACCTTCTGTATTGCTAGAATTTCATGCCTATGTTGTGAAAGTATTATATATATTAATTTCTAGAAAGCAATATGAACAGTACTGCTTCCTCCATTCCATTGGGCTTGCACATCAAATGTTCTTTAAAAGCAAAGCCTTATTTTGGGCTAGGCAAAGCAATACCGTAGAATCACAGAATATCTAAAGTTGCAAAGGATCCATTGAGGATCATCGAGTCCAACTCTCTGCTCCTTGCAAACAGAGATTATAAAAAAAAGTTCAAATATGTAGTTGTTAATTGTAATTTTGTAAAATAAGCTTGTTAAAATTCTAGGGCTGGGGAATTAATCAACACTAAATTGTGAAGTGCTGGGTGCGGTGTAGGAGCATTTTGTGCATCTCTTACTCTCCGTCTGTCAGATCTACTCCTGTGAGCCTTCAGGGAATGCAGTGTGATGGGAGGTGAGGTGCTGGGAGTCTGAAGTGATCTGTTCAGTGAAACTCCCAATACCGGTTTTGGCGCCTGTGTTTGTACTGATAATGGACAAGGCTATTTTGATAGTTTTGCCCTAAGCTGCTCTGCACATAAAAGAGGCTACCTGACAGTGAAATTATGTTCTAATTGATGAGTTCCTTAATTACTTTTCATTTACTTATATCTCTTACATTTAAAATGTGAGTCAAGACTTAGAACAATGATATGATTGGTGTATAGACATATAACGTAATATTTTTTATTACGTAATATAATGTAAAGCTTTTTTGCCTGCTCATTTTTAGTTGTTCCACTGTTTTTTGAGGGATTTATTCTTCTGATGCCATCTACTGCAATTCCTTGCATGTAGGATCATTCTGTCCTTTTTACGAAGTTCATTTCTGAGGTAATAGAATACTAACTCCAAACCGAATGCCAGACTCTGTTAAGACTAAATGATTACTGGCTTTTACGCTATTAGCTTTGTACAGCCTAACAAGAGAATAATGAGGCTCTAAATCAACATAGAAAGTTCCACAGCTATTAATTCATCTACTCAGCTAATGTTTACACAGATTTTACCATGTGCTCCCATTGTAGAAGGCAGTAAATATCACTGAATGCACTGAATAAAAATACAAGAACAACTGTATAGATTTTAAAATGTGATGAAAATGGGCTGTACTTTATTCTGAAGAAGCAAGCTACACCATCAATAAAATTTCAACTATTGATGATATAAATTGGACAAGTTAGTAACTAATGGGTTGCCTTGCTCAAACAGTATGTTTAACATGGTTTTAAAGTGAGTGTCAGAGTTACTAACTCACAGTGTCAGAGGACAGCTGTACTGTGACCACCCAAGCCAGGTAATTAAATGGCATTGAGGTTAATCACAGAGACAAGCAGGAGACTGGAGCTAAAGAACTGAAAGGAGTCAGTTGAATAGTATTGTCCAACTGTGGAGGAGGAAAAGGAAAGTTATTAAAAAGGGAGCTTTATCAGTGTACAATAATTGCAAATTCAGTTTTGATTAAAGCCTTATTTAAGTTCATAATAATACAATAGGGATAGAAGCCAAATGAATTGCAGAAGGGTGGGTTTGGGGTCAGTGAAAATTGTCATCAAATAAATCTGAAGATCCCAATCCATACCTCAGATTTTTTTGTTGTTCTGGTTTAACTTGCAGCCATGGCAAATTATGCTTTTGAGGGTGCAAAACTGATTGATTTAGTGTGAGGGGCTGATGTATACATTCAACATATCATATCGCTTTGTCTCCATGGATCAATTTTATCACAGCTCCAATGTTTTGATCAGTATTTAGTGGGAAGGAGAGTAACCCACCTTAATGATTCTTCTTCATATGTTTTATAATCTTTATAGTTTACTGCTACAGCAGAATACTCAGACATTTGCTTAAGTGCTGTGCTGAATGAGAATTATAATATATCACTCAGCATGTGCACCTGGCATGTGTACTGCCATAAAAGATATAATGTTGTATATAATATCCTCTTCCTGAGGAAAGGGAAACCACACATGACAGATGCTATTCATGTTGCTGCATGAATTACTAAGCTCCTCTGATGACAAAGGTGGTTATGAGGTCCTAAGCAGAACAGTAATACAGTGCAATACAAGTGATGCAGTCTGTGAAGGAAAAGCTTTCCCATGGAGATGTAAGCAGAAAAGAAGAACAGAGTTTTCATAGGTAATTTGCATACAATGTTTCAATGTCCAGTTGGGTAGGAACACAAGGTTTGATCATGAAAAAAATAATTTTATGATGTTTTATATGTTTCTACACTTTACTTTCTCCTTTGGCGTCCTGCTGTTGTTTAAGATACAACCAGAGGGAACCAATTTGAATTTTGGAAGGGAACGAGGACGAAATCATCGGTATAATGGCTTTATTACGGCATCTAAACTCTGGATTCGAAAACAAAGTTGTTGGTGCCTTTCTGTGCTTCCATAGTTGTTGACAGCTATGCCTTTATGTCATAAAAGGTGTTATGTTTGTTTATGATCATGCTGCTAAATTCACCTTTGTTGCTTTTGTTTATGATTTTATGTTATTTTGTTTGCAGGGTTGTTTCCCGCAGTGCTGAACCTGGCTACTAATGCTCTTATCACAACCAATGCTACCTGTGGAGAAAAGGGTCGGGAAATGTACTGCAAACTTGTTGAACATGTACCTGGACAGCCTGCAAGGAACCCTCAGTGCCGTATTTGTGATCAAAGGAGCAGAGTTCCACATCGTACGTGTGTCATTTTCATCTTTTTCCTTATAAAATAGTTTTTTCCAAAGTTTGTACATACTCAGCAAACAAAACTGTAGGTCACTTGCCCGATTACTATGAAATGCCTGTCCCTTTCTTTTTAAATCAGGTTACCCATGTCTTCTATTGGTATTTCAAAATCTGTATCTGTTATATATACTCCTCAAACTGGACTTCCTAATTCATCTCCTTAAAGTGGAACACCTAAATTCAGATTTAGAGAAATTATGTATCTACAGCTATTACTGAATCCTCTTGATATATACTGATCATGAATGAAACGAGATGATTTTCACTTACATGTGGAATTTGAACATTTTGACCAATCTTAAGCAACATCTGAAATTTCAGTTTAGGGCTAACTTCACTTTTGTTTCACTGTGTTCTGAGATATTTTTCTTCTTTGTTTGATATTAATTTAGTTTCACTGAGCCAGAAAAAAGAAGATAATGGAGCACTGCTTGGTTTAATTAATCAATATTAAAATTGATCTTTGCTACATTGCTTTTTTAAAGACTATCTAGAAGCAAAATCAGTTTTCCAGTATAAATTTGTTACCATCTGCTTCAGAGATGCATGTTTCTAATACTCAGAAAGATTAGAACTAAGAAAATTCATTAGTCAAGTCATACAAGATTAATTTCACGTGACCTTGCAGTGAAAGACATGAATGGCATTAATGTTGTTAGATTTTTGGGGGTATATTGGCACTGTAGATGGTATAGGGTGTAGAGGCACTTAAGACAGCTTTTAATGCAACAGATAAAATGTTGAAAGAAGCACTGCCACTGAAGCTCGGAGACAATTTCTCTTTTTTCCCAGTTGTTTCCCTCTAAAACCTGTCTCGGGTTATTTAGACCTTATGACAAAGCACATTTGAGCATGTGCTTATGTGCTGGTTTAGCAAATGGCCAGGGCGAGCCACAAACCAGACAGAG
>VZRW01008674.1:0-56058 GCA_013398125.1 Aegotheles bennettii | reverse complement strand
AGACTGAAGCCGGAGAGATCACGAGGGCAAGAGACCAAGAGGGAGACACCCAGAGAGGAGACTCAAGAGCTGGAGAGGAGAGAGACTGAAGCCCCCCCCCTCCAGTCCTCCTGGCTTTATAGAGTTTGGGAAGAAATGGGTGGAATACCGACACCTGATACCTGACACCCAGACCCCTTTTCACAACAGGGTCCTGGCAGCAAAAGCCAATAAGATTTTGCCTGCCCCTTTCAAACTATAACAGCTTAAAACTACAAGGGAAAAAAAAAGGCAACATTTAATCTATCTGCTAGTTCTATAGCTTTCCAGACAGAAGATAGCTTATCTTCTCCTTAGTATCTTCCTTCCCAGGTCACCCTTTCTAGAGTTATTTTACCCATTAGAAAGTCTTGTTGTAATAGCTAATCTGCATCTTCCTTCCAGAAATTCATGTTAACTTTTTCCTAACTTCAGTCAATACAAGGAATGGATTATTCCCTTTTTCTTTATAGAAGTTGTTTACTTAATTTAGAGTTGATGGTATTGCTGCTCTGTCTCATTTTTACACTAAGCTATCTCCTTTCTTTCATTCTCTTTAGAGGTTTTATTTTCTAGAACTCTTAGCTGTGCAAATTGCAGTTCTCTGAATTCTCTCTAGAGTTTTTAATCTTTATTAAAATTCACCTGAGCTCTTACCAGCACTGCCTAGATGCAGATTTACTTGAGAATGAACAGAATATATCCCTGTTTGTGTGTTTTACTTAGATATTTCCCCTTTTCATTGGTGTGAGAGATAGATTGACAGTTGTCCCTTATAATCCCCAGATGCTTTCCTGCTAAATGGCTACCTATCCCCATCTTGTATTTGTGAAACTAATTATAATTGCCTCAGTACAGGCTACTTCATTTGTCTGAACACAGTTGCAACCTATTTTTTTCCTCAAGATAGTTTCCAAGTTTTGATGGCTTTTTTAGTTGTAGTAAGTTCTGCCTTCTGAGGAAAGGTCACGTGATTTTGTAGCAATGTAAGCATTGGAGTGATATGTTATATCATAGTAGTGTGTTTCACTCAGAGAATATTTCAGGGCCTTTTGGAACCATTCCGACTGGCAAACACTGTGCACTAGATACTTCTTTATAGATGAGTATTTCAAGAGTCACGCACATCATACAAGTTTTTTTTCTATATCAAGTTTGTTTAATTCAACAACCAAACCTAAAACAGAGCTGGATTGCTTTGTTCCCATGTCCTGCCTATGTTATCAGAGAGCATACGCTGATGTATGTGTATATACACAGACATACATATGTCTTTATAAATACATATATATATAAAACCTATCTGAATGATTTATGTTTGTGTTTCCCCTCACTCATACCCTCTTGAAAACTTGAATCTGGCCAGCTTCATAATATCTGGTCTTTTGCTGCCAACCACATCTCATTTTAAGGTTTTTAAATGTGCATTTGGCAGAAGGAAGTGCCTTATTTAAACAGAGATGGTTCATTAATAGGAGAACCATGTAATGTAACCAGACTTTAAATGATCCCCCTGGAATGTGTGAGTCTGGAGTGCCTCCCCTTAATTACTGTAGTAGGAAATGAACACAAATTCCCTGGTTAATCACATGTGAGCCAAAATTAAAGAGTGCAGTTTGATGGGCTCACTCTGTAAGTTCTCCCCCTTGCCATCCATCAGGGAGATTGGTCCTTGAACTGCAGTTGCAATCCAGTCCTTTTTGCAAATATTATGTTATTTTCCCTTCCCTTTTAAATAGGCAAAATATGCCAGCAATTAATCAGTGTTTTCAAATTAATTATGATTAAACTTTCATAATGATGATTACAGTTAATTGTTGATTCACCTCCCAAACCTCCTTCTCATGATTTACCTTTATATCATTTTCAAGAGACATATAAAAATTTCCAATTAGACAGCTTCAGTCACAATCACTGAAGAGCTCTGAGTCTGACTTAAGAAGATTTTTGCTAGCACTCATTTAAAGCCAAAATTTATGAAAATGATCAGAGCTGTGGGAATTGACAACGTGTAAAGCATGGGTGTGTTTGGCTTTTTGCTTCAATATAAAGATACAGCTACTAATAGCACAACTTGTAGCACCAGTATTCTAACAGGCAAATCTTGGTGCCCACTAATGCCACTGAATAATCTGATATTTAAATGATTTTTTGGCATTTTCAATTTTGAGGGCTTATGCCTTCCCTCACTCCCACAAAGCACTTTAATTGTATCTTTAAATATGTTCAGACATTCTGGCTTTCCTTAATGAGCTAGGACTCCTGTCCTCCACTGGTGGTTGATGTAGCAGGAAAACAGAGACACAAAGTATCAATCTGGCTGGTTCATTTAAATAATAATTAAAATAACAAGTAAATTAATCAGTTTGTGAATTAATTATTTGCAATTCTAGGACTAGCTAGTAATGAAGCATATTCCAGTTTTATATCAAAAACCTGTCAGTTTAGAAAGCTGGTAGGATTTCTCCTGTCTTGTTATGTTCTTGTAGACAGAACCTGCATAGAAGAAACCTACCATATTTTAATTTCCTCTGAATTATGTTCCCCATAATGTACACACACGGTCTAGGCAATTAGGGACTTCAAAATATAGATCCTTGTACCTTTAAAATTGAGGTTATGTTATTCTCCATTTCATACTGGAGAGAAACACAAATTGACCACAGAAGTAACCTGGAAATGTTGGGTGTGGTTTTTCTCAGTCTAAATAACATTGAAATACTGTGTAAGCTAACTTCAATAATTTAGAAGATCTTGAAATCTAGGAAATATCCAATTCTGTAAATAAATTCTTATCCCTGTTATTTGGGATTCATTTGGGACACTGCAGCAGAGTAAATGAAGACATGAAAAGTAATGCATCGTGGACTTTGGTATGCATTATAACCATCTTTATATGCATGGATGTGAGTCAGACAATTTCCAGTTGAGAAATATATTCTGTAATGATTTCTGAAGAATTTCCTCTGTTATGATTTCCAAGTTGTTTCCTGAATTATTTCCATGCGTACTTAGAAATCTAAATACCATTATTACTTTAATCTCTGCTTTCCTTACACACCACATCTTTGGGTTCCTGGTTTGTTGTTCCTGTTACAACATTTAATGACTTCACAGTATCTGAAGCTTTGGAAAAGTGCAGGAAAAGCCCACTTTATTTAGTTGTCTACATTTTCAGTAGAACCAGGAGAGCCTCCAAGTGGATTTAGGTATTCTGAATTACCTTCTTGTGATCCTAACCAAAAGTAAACAACTAACATTAGAGTAGTATTCCAGGAATATTAAGCATGATCTTGCTCCAAGTGTAAAAGAAAAAATAATTTCCTTCTTTTTATTTTAAAGTGCTACTTCATTAGTTCTGTAATTGTATTAAAATCTAGATTTTAGACTGAAAAATATTTCAATTTCCTAATAATTTTGAAATATATTTATGTATTTCTGCTGTTCTGACAGAACGACATCCGATAACAAATGCGATTGATGGCAAGAACACTTGGTGGCAAAGCCCTAGTATCCAAAATGGAATTGAATATCATTATGTGACCATTACATTGGACCTCCAACAGGTAGACTTCTGTTTGTTTCTGCAAAGGCTTTCTTTCTTGCACAATAGATGACCTGGAGTATTTTCCTCTCTGCTTTCTCTTGCTTTTCTATTATGAAGGCACACTCAGCTGCTCCTGTAACTTTTTTTACTGTTTATATGGATAATTCTGACTGACCCATTCATTGTAACATAATGTATGAAATTAAAAATAATTATTTCATATGTATTTTTATTAAGTCATGTTTAAAATTATTTTTAAAATAACATTTTCATTTGGTTTTGCTTTGATTTCTTTCATGATAGCTTTTAGTTTGGCTCTTTAAAAACAAAAAATAGTTTCAGGGAAAAATTTATATGAATAAAAGTTTACAGTTAGAATACTGTTCTTTCTGGTTTCAGTAGTGTAGTACTATACACTTAAATACACTAAAAATAGTTCTATTATACTATGTATACATGTGCATGTGGTGTTTTATTTTGAGGGAGAGCCTGAGTTAAGGGAGGAGTTTGGCTAATGATATCCTTAAACCAAATCATAGAATCACAGAATCATAGAATGGTTTGGGTTGGAAGGGATCTCAAAGATCATCTAGTTCCAGCCCCTGTACCATGGGCAGGGACACCTCCCACTAGACCAGGTTGCTCCAAGCCCCATCCAACCTGGACTTGACCACTTCCAGGGAGGGGCCATCCACAATTTCTCTGGGCAACCTGTGACAGTGTCTTGCTGCCTTCACAGGAAAGAATTTCTTCCTAACATCCAGTCTAAATCTACCCTCTTGCAGTTTGAACCTGTTCCCCCTCATCCTATAACTACATGCCCTTGTAAAAAGTCCCTCTCCAGCTTTCCTGTAGGCCCCTTTGTGTACTGGAAGGCTGCTCTAAGGTGTCCCCAGAGCCTTCTCTTCTCCAGGCTGAACAACCCCAACTGTCTCAGCCTGTCTTCATAGGAGAGGTGCTCCAGTGCTCTGATCATCTTTGTGGCACTTGTTTGGGCTCACTCCAGCAACTCTATGTCCTTCTTACGTTCAGGAATTCAGAACTGGACACAAATTGCCTCCTGTTTGTGGAATCTTGCTTGACAGATGTAGCTATACAGAATGCAGTTATTTGATGCTTACAAAAATACTATATGAATGCCGGTCTATGTAAGCAAGAAGATTTGAGGATAGATTGATTTTTATTTTTTTTTTTGTTATGCCAAGATAAATACAGAACAACTATCTGGTATCAGATTTATTCATCATGGTATTAAACTTAATTATTTTGGTATTCAACTAAGTAGATTAAAAATTAATTTTTATCCCCTCGCCCCCGCGTCCTTTAAAATCTTCCTGATCTGTGACTGGTCCATATTTGTCTGCAATTTGCATCATACCAGAAAGCATAATCTGTTTTCCAGGTGTTAGGAAAAAGGGGCAAGCCCTTCTTCTGGCTCAGTGGAGACAGATTCCTTTTCCCAGCTACAGCTTCATTGTGATCTCTTCACTGAGATCAGTTTTCTCTTTTAGTTTATTATTATTGTTTCATTGGTTTCATTTGGAAATTAAATTCTCCCTTCTTTCTCGTTTAGCTGTACTTAAAGAGGACAATAGCTGATTATCAACTGAAGAGGCTTGAACAAAGCATAGTTTGTTAGAAAATTAAATGAAAGGCAGGGTGTTGAGACATCTATGTGTATGCATACATACAATTTTGTTTTAAAAGGTCATACTTAGTCTTAGTCCAGAACTCAGAATTTCAGTAAGGTTACAGAGTAATGCTTGGACTTCTGGTTTTTGTCCTTTACTTCTTACAAACAAACTGTCATCCAAATGATCAGATGGTAGCATTCTTGTAAGTACCTTTTATCCATGACACTGAAGTACTTGGAGGGCGGTAGTCTTTATACCTGGAAGACCCTTTGAATCCTGGAAGAATTGTTAGCATTCTGGCTTTGGAGTGCTCGTTGTTACTGGCAGAAACAATCCTACACCTGTGTCTTTGGCTTTATATCTGCAGAAGTGTTCGATATGTGTATATGTTTCAATCAGCAGAGCTAAACCTTTTTATGGAAGTTTGAGTTTAAGCTCCTGTGGCATTAAAAAAATATTATTTTTTTTGTGTCTTTTAAACTACCAGAGTTATTAACTAGTTGCCTTAACAGCAAGGAATTGTGCCTTTTGTTGGCTATGATGTCTTAATGTGTGAGTAGTTCTCAGACATTAGAACTAAATTACTATCCTTGTTTTTCATCGCTCTAGTGATTTTATTTGTTTGGTTGTTTAGGTTAGGTCTGCTATGCTAGAGCTTTACAACTTCTTTTTTTTCTGCTGTGTCAGTATCTAGCTTGTCATAAGAGATAAGCAAATGCATGAACTTCCTCAAGTTTTTTATCTTCTAAGATACTAAAAGGCAGCCACTACAGGAACAGTGACTATACTGAAGAAGTACAGATTGTTCTAATGTATTTAAAAGGCTTCTTTGCTTGCCAGTTGACAGCGGTCTGAGAATACTGCACTATGTGTTGTGTGGGTTTGTTTTTTTTGTTATTTTATTTAAATGAGACAAGTCTCAAATATGAGCCTGTTTCATGCCCACATTCTCATGCTTATTGTTCAAAGAAAGGTTGGCGGTCCTTTTGCAGTACTAAAGCAAACACCTTCTCTTAAGCCCATTTGGTTGTCCTGGTCAGAATAGGAGCAGTGTTGAGGTTCCCGTGGATGTCAGAGAGGTAGGATAAGACCCTGTGTCACTGATGCTGTTTGGCACACTCTTCATGATCTGAGTAACACATGCAGTTAGGAATGCATGCTATGTTTACTCACCACCTTACATGAAGAGAACAACAGTTTTGTTCCCCAAAATGTAGTAAAAGGTATGTTGCAATTTGCATGGCTTTTAAATTACTCAGTAAGAAATAAGAATTGCTTGGAGTTTGAGGAGTATTATAAGATTTTGTTTGCTTATTCCAGTATTTTGTAGACACAGCATTGTAGACTTAATTAAAATAGTAAAATACAAAATTTCTCTTCCAGCTAGTGTCATGCATTGTAGTCACTATGATTGATGAAGGTCACCGGATATCTTTGAGACCTCAGTTGAAAGAAATACCATTCTTTACCTTTGGCTTATAGGAGATTCAGTAATTGTTGTGTTTATGTTTATAAATTCTTGCTTTAAGTATAAAAATGCTTAACTTCCTTTTGTGAGATAGAAATAAAAAATGACAAATGTAAGAGTAATGGACCCAAAATTGCCAGAATGCATTATTTTGTATGTTATTACTGATAATTATGATAGTACATGGAACGCTTTTATGTAATCCTAATTTCATGAAAAAAATCAGGAAAATACAATTTCTTCATTTATATAATGCTTGGCCTTTTGGGTCAGCTACCTATTTTTTTTACTTTGTTGTACAATGTAACCATATAAAAATGGTGTATACTAGCTGGCAATAACTAATAAACTGTAGAAGTAAAATATATTTAACTTTAGAAGGAGCCAAAATATTATCTGTCAGATTGGGAAAAATGCAGGGTTTTTTTTAATTTTCTCCCAGCACTTGAGGTTTACCATGATACTTATAAAGAGCTCTTATATACAGCAGAGGCTAGGTTTCTAATTAATTAAATTATGTTTGAAATTTGTACTCCATTTATTATAAAAATATGAGTTGAAAACTGGCACTATTTGGTTTTGAGCATCTTTGCTAATTTGCTCTTAACACTTCACTTTTCTAGACTGTTTAGCCATTTTGACAATCACTATCTTATTGATTTCATAACAATATTATGGAACAGCATTTGTAGCTGTACATGTGAAATCATTTTTTAGAGTGCTTTTCATCCAGCAAGTGCATAGGAGGTCAAAATATGAATGTAGATTTATTTGGGAGTTGTTCACACAAGGAGGTTTAAAAGGAGAGGTTGAGCTACCCTGGTTACTGAAAGTGAAACTGCAGATCCGGGTTTGGCAGGGTGGGTTTATCATTGTGCTAGGTTATTACATCTATGGAACACTCAAACTGCCAAGAGAAGCTGTCTGCTGTTCTGCATCTCTTACTCCTGCTGGCTGCGTAGGGTTCGTGGGTTTCACCTTCAGAGCAGTGGGCAGTTCAAGTGCAATGTTTAGCAGGACAGAAAATAAGCCTTCTCTTCAAGAAGTATAGAGGAGCGAGTTGGCAAAACAGAAACGCTTGGGCTTCCAGGGAGAACATGCTCCCTATACTCATGCTATCCCAAATCCTCAATTGGTTTAATTTCACAGTGATGTGGAAGATAATAGAGTATCTTTGAAGAAAATTGGCAAATACATAGAAACAGCAGTTGGCAGTTTGAGGTGAGGTGGTCAGCCCATCTGTTTCAGATTTCTACACGCATCAGGACACTTTTATTAACAAATGTCTGGCTGTGTGGGGAACAAGGGCATTGCCAATATCCTTGATATTGCTAAGATACTTGTGCCAGGAGCATATTTATGTGGGTCTTGATTATTTTACTGTACATTTTATATTTTTTTTTAATGATGCTGGAATATTTTGTGTGACTCGTAAATGTATGGAACTCGGGTGGACCCAGAGTTAATGTTCTGGCAGAAAGCTCTGAACTTAGTAGGTGTATCTTAATTGCCTGAGATTGTGGAAGATCAGTTCAGTGTCCAGGTAATCCTTTCTAGGTGTATATTTCTGAAAAAAAGAAAGTAGTTGACACTTCTTAGAGCCTCATAAAATCTCGTAAGGTGCACCTCATAAGGTGCAGGAACCAGAATAATTTATTAAGCTGTGTAGTTGATTTCTCTATAAAGCAATTGCAGTTCATCAGTTTTAATTTCCTTAAGCTCTGATAGTATTCAGCTCTTTCACCTTGTTTTTTCATCCTGCCCTCCTTTTGTAGGAAGGAATGAAGGATTCTAAAAAATTGTGTTCTGACTCCATGTAGAAATCATCGCAGTCCCACTTCTCCTGAAGTGTATTTCGGTACTTTTTAGAATGGAAGTTTTAGACTCATGGACTTAACTATTTGAGTGGTACATATTCACAGAATCACACAGAATCACAGAATGTTATGAGTTGGAAGGGACCTTGAAAGATCAGCTAGCCCAACCCCCCCTACCAGAGCAGGATGTCCTAGAGCAGGTCACACAGGAATGCATCCAGTCAGGTTTTGAATGTCTCCAGAGAAGGAGACTCCAACAACCTCTCTGGGCAGCCTATTCCAGTGCTCTGGCACTCTGACAGTGAAAAAGTTCTTCCTTATGTTCACCAGGAACCTCCTATGTTCCAACTTGCACACAATCCCCCCTGTCCTATCACTGGACACCACTGAGAAGAGCCTGTCTTCATCCTCCTCACCCTCATCCTTTACATATTTATAAACATTAATGAGGTCACCCCTCAATCTCCTCCAAGCTAAAGAGACCCAGCTCCCTCAGCCTCTCCTCATAAGGGAGATGTTCCACTCCCTTAATCATCTTTGTGGCTCTGCGCTGGACTCTCTCAAGCAGTTCCCTGTCCTTCTTGAACTGAGGGGCCCAGAACTGGACACAATACTCCAGATGTGGCCTCACCAAGGCAGAATAGAGGGGGAGGAGAACTTCTCTCGACCTACTAACCACACCCCTTCTAATACACCCCAGGATGCCACTGGCCTTCTTGTCCACAAGGGCACATTGCTGGCTCATGGCCGTCCTCCTGTCCACCAGGACCCCCAGGTCCCTTTCCCCTTCTCTGCTCTCCAGCAGGTCAGACCCCAACCTATACTGATACATGGGGTTCTTCTTTCCCAGATGGAAGACTTCACACTTGTCCTTGTTGTATTTCATTAAGTTTCTCCCTGCTCAACTCTCCAGCCTGTCCAGGTCTTGCTGAATGGCAGCACAACCCTCTGGTGTGTCAGCCACCCCTCCCAGTTTTGTGTCATCAGCAAACTTGCTGAGGGTACATTCTATTCCCTCATCCAGGTCGTTGATGAAAATATTGAATAGTACAGGTCCCAGTAACAACCCCTGAGGGACTCCACTAGTCGCAGCCCTCCAACTAGATTCCACCCCATTGACCACAACTCTCTGACTTCTTCATTTCAACCAGTTCACAATCCACCTCAATACCCAATCCTCCAGACCACACTTCCTCAGTTTAGCTTCCAGGATGCTGTATTATACTTTGGGTAGTGGCATTTCTGAAACTATATAGAGAACTGATGCTCGACTTGCTCAGAAGCATTTTGAAAAGCATTTACAAGAGGCAGACAGCAATATCCTGCTAATGCTAAATTCATCATCGTGTAATTCTGTATTGCCCAAATATAATTTGAATGGAGGATTTTGATTTGATTTTGAATGATTTCTTTGTTCTTTGATTCACTTTAATACATATGAGCAGGCATAGACACACACACATGCATTTGTGCATGCTCACAAACATGTATCATGTATCCTTAATAAGGATAATGCTGGGAAGATGAAAAGAATTGCAAAACAGTGGGTGCTTTTGCTTTCTCTACACAAGACTGTACAACTAAGTGGCTCTGTGGCAAAAGACAGACATGAGAAAACTAAGAAATTGTGACAAGGTGAATGGAGTGATTCAGTCTGGGACGGGAAAATAACTGGATAGGACTCAGACTAGTGTTGTAAAAGCTCAGTGTGGCAGTATGTGGGAAGAGCTTAAAAGGCAGGAAAAAAATCCCTTCCTATCAGTGAAGGGAAATGGAATCTGTGTGTGCACAGTTACCACCAAATTGAAAAAAATATCATGAGGAAGGAAGAGTCTTATGGAAAGTACATTTTCCCTCTTTGCTGTTATAGGTAGGACAGCTACAGACATCAGAAATAACATATAATAAATTTCTGAAAGTAGGATTTCACAGCTGAGTTACAGATACCACAGGCACAATATGGACTGTGATTCATTATTTTGTTCCTGTGCTTAGTAATTCTTGTTTTTTTTATTTTATTTTAAAACTTGAATTTTGGTTTTCATGCATACACAATGTATTTATACATCTGTTGCTGTGCTGAGGAATACTATACGTTATGTGAAATGGTACCTATAATCTGAACATGTGAATAAAATTTGAAACCAACTGAGGAAAAAACCTGAATATTGATACTTCCATTTTGCCTGCATTAGCAAAGAGTGTGTTGCAGTGGGAGAGGGGGGGGGTGGGCTTGAAAGATGACTCGTGTTTACTTGGTGCTTGAGGACCCATCTCACTTGTCAGGAAATTTACTTCAGACTAAGCGTTGTTCTGCATTGTGGGCTGAATGTCCATTAGCAGCTAAAGTGAATCAAGTATGTCTAAGCATGGCGTAGTTCTTATTTGAGGGCAGTCCAGTTTGTGAGCTCCATCTATTCATGATGTGAACCAAAGCATGCTAAATTGGGACAGTTGGGAGATTCACCTCAAAAACATGCTCCTTATCTGAGCTAAAAAGCTAATGAGGGTCTACCCTCATAAACTCTGTGTCTGAATAGAGTCCAGATTTTATGTTAAGCCTGTCAGGTGCTACATACACCAAAATGGTGGTATTTCTCTGTGTCTTAATTCAAGATTGCTGACCTTTTTTGGAGGAGAATGGAAGTATGAGAGAGGAGAAACCTCCTGCGAAGAGACCTTGCTTGTGAGACCTTGCTTGTCATTTGCTCTTTAGCTTTGCCAGTATGACTGTGCTGTGTTGATAGCTGTTTGAAGGAGACATTATTTTCGGCTATCAGTTCCTTGGATGCACAACTTGGTTTTCATGTTATATTTTCTCTGCTCTGGAATATCAAATATAGAAGTAGAAAAAAAATGCAGCTAGCTTTCTATTGAAAAAATTCTGATATCAAATATCTGAGCAGGAATAAAGAGGAGGTTAATGACACTGTTTAGTCTTGGCATACAAGAACTAGATTAGTAAATTTAGGTGCCAGTTGGTCTTCATATGTTAAACTTGTATATATTTCCAAACATTTTGCATAGGTTTTCAGTTAATATTTTCTTTTCCAGTTTTACTAACAATTACACGCTTCAAATGTCAGAGATGCTTTCAAAACAGTTTCTGTAAAGGTGAAGCTTAAAGCTTCTCTTCATCCCCCCACACCAGAAAGTAATGTGGCAGAAACGAAAATTAATCCAGACTGAGACTTTTCATCAACAAATGCCTGTCTGTTTTGTCCATCTTCAAAAATGTTTGTCTGAAGAGAGAAATGTGAAGACAAGCAAAGTCTGTTCAGACTGCAGTACTGCAGTTCTGTGATTGCTCTTCCCCCTGTCGCACCCCGCTCCCCAAACTGGCTAAAGGGAGGCATTCCTGTCTCCCTTTGTTCTGGCACTAGCACTTGTGCTGCCATGCAGCCAACCAGTTCAGTACCTCGATACTGAAAGCTATGTCTTGTCTTTTTTTTTTTGGGGGGGGATTAGATTTCTGCCAGATCAATTTTCTAATTTGGCTTACTGTGTGTGGGTTTTAATGCCAGCATGGGGGAGGGGGCAGGAACATATTTCTGGAGGTGGTGGGGAAAACAGTTCCACCCCTCTCCAGAGCAGCTGGCACTCTGAGTTGGCTTCAACTGATTGTAAAACTTTAAAGTATAAAATACTGAACTGTGGGCTACAGTCTGTGCCTGCAACATAGAGCTGTCATCCTGAATATTTGTTTTCAGTATTTCTTGCTCATGAATCATTCTGTTTTGAAGTAATGTAAACATTTGAGAATAGAAAGCATTTAGTTATTTCTCAAAAAAATTTCCTAAGTCAAGTTCTCTGGCTCAGTTATATCTAAGTGGTAATGAACTGCAAAAGTGACAGCTCTGAGAAGATGCAACTAAAACTCAGCAAATGGGACAGTGAAAAAAATATATTAAATAGTGAGGTATGTTCTCTATTATTGAAATCCTCAGCCAATTTTTACACATGTAACTGGATTTAATAATGCTGATTTTTTTTTTTTAATTTTGTTTTTGTTGCCTTCACAGACTTGAATCTGAATATTTTAGTAATTCTCTTCGTTTATTTAGTTTCACAATTTGCTGGTAATGCGATAGTCAGATATCTATAGAATGAAACAAAGCGCACTTTGTCCTTCTGATACTGTTTTTTAACCAAAGCAAAACTATTGAATTTGTAGTTTATAATTAAATGATTTGCAAAAAGCAAAAAGAAGAACCAGAAAATAAACAACACATAAATATACCAGTGAGGATTTATAGCAAACATACCTAGAAAACATAATTATTAGTAATGGTGAAAACGAACAGAAATGTAGTAAATATTTTGACATAATTGTAAACATTTTTAAGAACTTCCTGGTTTACTTTATATTATGTAGCTTTCTACCTGGCTTGAGAATATGCTTGAACAGAATGTATGCACATTGGTAACAGATGCCATCCAGGGCTCACTTCTTGTCTCAGAATAAAGTTTTCCACATTGATATCACTCATACAAAAGCCTAAAGAAAAATTAATTACCTTTTTCCTTAACTAAGGGTTAAGAGTTTACATCTGTACCAGCTGTAACTAACTCCAGTAGAGCCTGCTATATTAAGCTTTTAGATGTTCTAATAAACAAGTGTTAGTGAAGTTACTCAAGTTGACTTTTCTGCAGCATTAGAACAAGGTATTTCATGAGTAGTGCAGTAATATGTGGACAGAGTAGTCTTCAATGCATTCTGAAATGCTAAGAAGCCATTATCATCCTGCAAGATCAGTTGTTATACCCACCATATAAAGTGCTGCTAGCTAGGTTGAGTAGTTGTATTAACAATAAATCTCTGCAGGATTATTTTGCCCATTTTTTTTAATGCTCCCCACTAAATCAGACCATAACTTTATTGCTTTGTGGTTAGTCAGAAAGATTCTAATTAAGCAACTCCTTTCAGCTTCAGTTCATAATGCACAGTGACAAAGATTAAAAAGAGTTTTGAGAATTTATAGATTTTTTTTCTGAGATTACTTACCTTATATTTTCCCTGGATGACTGCAATAAATATACATACCACTTTTTCTTTTCTAATTTTGGATTTAACCAAGAGAGCTATTCAACTTTCCATCCTTCAGGTAAATAGTTTCAGGATATAGGTCCTAAATATTGTAACTTTTGAATCTGGCATGACGCATATGTTCTGACATGAATATGTGATTTCCTTCTGATTTTAACTATTGGCAGTTTTGGTTCTAAAGAAACTCACAGAGCCTGGGAGAATGGTGGCATGACAAATAATGGGGTCATGAGAGTCTCAGTCTGAACAGATTTTGCTCTCCTTACTGGAGAAATATGTCATCATTGAATAGTTTTTGATAAATAAAAAGCAACTTGAAAAAAGAAGTTTTGCAGCTGACAGTCGTAGTCAGTGCTTTTGTTATGCTAGCTGTTTATTACAAAATTATTATTGAAATGTGAGGTCTATGCTGCAAGATGGGCAACGTAATTCTGTAGTACACATGATCTGTGGTAACAGAAGGATAGCTGAATATGTGTTGAGAGATAGGTTATTCATTGACTAATTTGGTTTTTTGTAAGGTTTTGTGTGTTAGTTAACATTTAGGGGAGTAGGAGTAACTCCTGATAGCAAGAAAGTACCTTGTCCTTAAAAAGTGTTGTAGTTTTTTTCAAGCATTTTGCCAGTATTTATAAAATGATTTGATGAAATATGCTTAAGGTTTCTTTTGATTGCCTGTTGTTTAAGCTAGCAGGATGTAAAAGTGTTCAGATACCAGTATATGGCACAGGGTTAAATGCTGCCACTCTATAATGTGCACAGTAGGTAAGAGCTTGATCAAGAGCATTGAATCTGACTTGTCAATAATTTTTTCTCAGCTATGCAATGGTCTTGATCTGTTCACTCTATGAAAATGTACTAATAGTCATAAAGTAAATGTTTAATAGCTTTTGGGGCTGCATAAAATCATCCCTTGTTCTTAACAATGAAGAATGAATGTATATATATTCATACATACACATATAAATTCCTTTCATCAGATCAGTTGATGACAAAATTGTTCTCTCTCTGTGCTCCATGAAGTCTATGTGCATCAGACCACATGCTCTGTGGAAGCAGTTAGAGGCTTGCTTATTAATGATGTAGTTTAGACAGTCGGTAAAAACAGTCATTAATGTGGCTCTTTTTGTTTGATTTGGACTCATGTGGAGTAAGTGAAAGAAACTTAGACAAGGGTATGGATTTGATCTCTCCAGGTTCAAACCATGGAAAAACAGAGACGTCTGTTCTTACACAGAATGTACAACTTAATGGTGAAGATAAACATTTTGCTTGGTTGTGAGTCCGAATGTGTTATGTCTTCTAATTATTCATAAGTAAATTCTGATTGTAAAAGGGAGTTACAAGACAGAAACATAAAATTACTCATCTCATAATTCACTACAATATAATTCCATATATCCCTTGTTATGCCATACAGCAACATATCCACATTAAAGCAGTTCTCAGGATAGTATAAAGAGTATTAAGAACTAAAAGCAAAAATGAAAACTGAACATGCATACACTATTTTGATCTGGAAATCAGATTTAGAATCACATTTCTTTTTGATTTTCTTCTTTCCTTGTGTATATTTTTGATATTTCTAAAGTTTAGTGACATGGGACAGCTTAGAAACACTGCCAGAATATATTTTTAAGCCTTTTTAACCACTATCATGTTAGGTAAAGAAATGAAGTGTGGTGTATATGAAGAGAGACTGAAGAAAAGAAAGAAGCAAACAAGCGGCTGAAAATATATTTTTTAAAGTCTCTATTTTTTTATTTGAAGGCCTAAATTACTACTTTATTCATATTTTCATTGTTCAAGTTGTTTGTATTGCATAATATTTCCAGATTGAGATGGAGAGAACATTGTGTCATGTTCAGGAAATGGGTATAAATTAGTACATGCTTATTTCATATTCAGTACATCTGTACCAGCTGTAACGAGCTTACAATCAAAATCAAATCAACATCCCAGGTCCTCAAGGTGATGCCTCTTATCATACGTTATATATGGTGAATAACATGTCCTTTTCCAGAGAACTCAAATTAAAAGCTTGTGAAGGTTTCAGCAGGGAAGTGTTGAAGGTTTAAATGTTGATAATGCAGAAGATGCTCTGTGCTAACAGTACAACAGTGTCAGATGTTTGTTTGTATCCCTCTGTACAATGTGGGCAACAGATAGATGTTGCTTCACTAAATAACAAGTATTTATGTATTTTTTATCACTCTGCAGAAAAGTCAGAAAACATAACATTGAAAAAGATCTTTAATTTCACGTTGATAAAAGTAGTGCAATGTGAACTTGCTCTCTGTTGTACAAAAAGGAAATCTGAATAATTTCAACAATATATATCCCAGGGTCCTGAGGGAATTGGCTGGTGTAGTTGCTAAGCCACTCTCCATCATATTTGAAAAGCCATGGCAGTCAGGCGAAGTCCCCAGTGACTTGAAAAAAGGGAGTATCACACCGGGGACTTACCAAGCAGTCAGCTGCTAGTACAAGGTGTCCCTGCTTAAGGCAGGAGGATTGGACTAGATGATCTTCAAAGGTCCCTTTCAACCCAAACCATTCTATGATTCTATAAGAAAAGTAAGCGTTCTCTAGGAAAAGCAGATTCTTATGTGCTATTCCTGTATCTGACTAAATAGTTATATCTATGTTAAAATTAATATTCTCAATATGGAATTAAAATGTAAAGACTTGCTATGAGTCTGTAATAGGTGAGGAGACTGAGAACAGTTTTTAAATGTTTAGGTTTCAAGGTTTCTAAATGGAGACTGAAAAAATTTGCAATTGTAGTTTTTTCTTCTCAGACTAGAGGAACAGACAGGTCTCCCTGAAATGCAGCTGGTAAGAGGACACTGCATGGGAACCTCACTGAAGGAAATGAGAACACTTTACCCTAGGTACTCTCAACACTACTGGACTGATGCTGAGCATCTGTTCTTGGATCAAGCAAAAAAAAAGAATTTTTTTCTAGCACCAAAAGAGAAGAACCACCTTTTCTGTTCTTCTCTCCTATTGTCTAGGTTTGAAGAAGGTTTGAATATTGGCATTTCCATCAATTTTCCTTTTCACGCCATGGTAAGAAGTGATTAGCTTTAGGAAATAAAGAGAAAAGAAATTGCTTTCTGTTATTATTTGAAAGCACTGTGAAAAGAAATTACTTTTAGCCCTCAATTCTGGTGTGCACTAGGCCAATGATGAGCAGCAAAAATGGTCAACAGAAAGTAGCTATTCTTTCTGAGGCCTTCACAAACAACTGAGCAGTGAGTAATAGAGAAAACCAACAGAGAAAATTGCAAAGAACAAAGCTGACATTGCCAGAAACTTTACAGGTACTGACTCCCTCTATTTGGCTTAATGTATCTTAGATATTCAACAGCCAGGCGACTTTAGAGCTTTACAGTTTGACATTTTATAAAGTGCCCTTTAGTAGACTTTGCTTTTAATTTTTTTTTTTAAATGACACAAGTTATAATCATCTTTTACTTACAACATGAGCAAAAGTTGAAATGTATTAATAAAGAATCTATTTTTTCTCAAGGAGAAGATGTTCTTAAAGGAACCTGAGCCTTTTAGGAATTATATACAGGGGAGGGAGAAAGCTGAGATTGTTCTAAGTTGAGGTATTCTAAAATTTTTTATTTTTTTCAAAAATGCATGTTCTGCAGATATTAACTAAATGGAACTGAGTGTTGTAGATTAGTGATTTTTTTTCTAATTAGAAAGATGGAAGATTTCTGACTGAAATTGGCTTGATTTGGAGACACCTACCTTAGTGCATTTCAAGGTTGCTATGGTAAAATTTGTCTCATTTTTTTTCTCACAAAGTACTGTGTACATCGTATTTTTCATGGCATTTGTAGCTGCAATTTTTCTGGGACAGATGATGCCCTACTAGCTAGTAACCAGGATTGTTTGCAACACTGTGGAAAAAAAAACTGTGTTGGAATCAAGTGTGTGCATCCTTCAGCCCAAATTCCCCATCTGGTAGCAGCATTTCAGTTGGAAGCAGCTCAGATGAACAGGAGAGACATTGTCATTAGAAGGCAGACTGCAGTGTGGCAGGGAGCTATTCTCTAAACTGGTATTAGCTGAATCCTGCTAAGCAACTTTTTTTAAATTTTATTTTCTCTCCCATGCCAAGATTTTCAATTACAGAATTTCTAACTGTGAGCAGGATGTTTGGAAACCATGGCCACTGTCTCTCAGGACAACGATACAAAAAGATACATGCTAGGTGGTTGAGGAATCTGGAGAGCCACTCCATTTTTAAATTGGGCTTATTCTCTGTCTGGGTTGGATGTGAGACTAAAATGAGGTTAGTTGTTCTTAAATAGCCAATTGTTTGAAAATTTTTGTGTCACAACTGTCTGCTCTCTTTCAGAAATAGTAGGCACAAACTAATCCATAACAACATCTGTAAATTGAAATATGACTGACCACGTAGGAGTTGTTATCAGCCTCTGAGAACAAGAGGAGCTGTTTCCTAAACTCACAAAACCGCTGCTGAAGCTCATTTAGCAGAAGTAGTTGGATTTAGTCTGTTTCATGTCTTAAACCTGTAGGAGAGGCTGTTCCAAATTGAAAAATTGTGAAAATGTGATATTTAATTTGAGATGCACTATGTCCTGCATATATAACAGTTGTTTTTATATGCGAGTGTAAAGATAGAAGTTAACGATTGAGGAGCACTATTTTTCACAGAGAATTTGTTTAGATCTGTAATTCCTGATAATTGGTCATCCTAGGTACTAGGTACTAGAAGTTACTGAATCTGGTAGCCTGATAGATACAAGGCTGCTGTGGCTCTGTCTTCACGTTCAGACTGTACCAAGGCAGAGCTGGTATTTCTGAGAGTGTGAAACACACACATGCGACTGCACAGAGCAACATAAATAGACCACAGTGCCCTGTCAGCACCCACATGAACACACAGTGCTCACACAAACACAGTGCAGGCTGCCTCACATTGTTCTTCCTCTCCAGCTGATTAGGATTGAAGTCTGCTAGGGACATGTGTGTGTGCGTGTACATCTGTGGATGCATACACAACATGCAGCGTTTCAGTAGCTGGCCTTAGATAATCTATCCACTAGGTGACCCTGGATCTCTTTAGTGATCAAGGTCAGGACAAACACGATGACCAGCTAGCTACTTACAGTCAACTGGTTCTTTTTATGTCCTTTTTCCTCTATTTTATTTGTTCCTCCCTGATCCACCTTGATCCCTCCCTTTCCCCACCTTTATTCCCTGCCCTGAATGTTCCATAGTAAGTCTCATCCATTTACACATTCCTGTTAACACATCTCATAATAAATTTTACACAGTCCAAAAATGTTCTTCCCCTTGCTTCTCTTAATGAGTCATACCCTCTGTAGGCAATAACCCCTATTAGCCTGCAGAACATTCCGAGATAGCTTTCTCAGATGACTCATCTGAATGGATTTCACACTGGGACAAGGGCTGTCTGCAGTGCTTTGCTGTCCCTAACAGCATTTTTAAATGGCTGGTTAAATAAACCTATGGGATGTTTAAGGCCACAAGTTTTAACAGTTTTTATGCCAGCCTGTAAGGAAACAAACCCTTGCGCAAATTCTGCACTCTTTTTAATAATAGAATACCATGTTTACTTGACCACTGAACTCAAATATCAACCACGTAATATAATTACAGTAAATAAGTAGATACACAGTTTAGACTAGATTGCTGATGGAAGCCACCATTAGAACTACTACGTTCTTCTGTGGAGAAAATGAAATGGAAATACATCTATAGAATTGTGTAGTACTGTATTTTTTCTCTGATGATATTCCGACTTACATGAATGGTTTCTAACAGAAGGATTTATTTTTTTAAATAGAAGTGCATGTGGGAGTCAGGCACAATGAGATTTCCTGCTTCACTATCTAACCCTATGTAGATTAATGATTCACTTCAGCTCTATCTGAATAATATTAGTCTAGCAAATTATCCTGTATAGTAGGATGCACTTTTCTATGTCTTATGAGGCATTCATAAGAAGATACAGTGCTATAACTTACAGAGCTGTTCCCCACAACATGTGCTTCGCAGATCTCACTGCTAAGACAATTACCAATGAAAATGAGACCCAAGACTCATTTTGTTTCTCATTTTGAGGGTTATGTTGTCTATAATTTGGGAAAGGCTTAAAGGACTATTTAGACTACTTCACTCCCACTCACATAATTGCACTACAGTCACATGAGCAGAACAAGTGGAAAAAAAGCACCAGCTGCACTTTGGCAGTTGTGTTAATGGACTATTACATGCTATTAGGCAGCTTGGTGTTGCTTCGTTTTCACATTTGTATCAGCAGTCTTTGCCCTCCAGGTTACATTGTATTGGATTTTTATAAAACCAGTTGTGCTCTAAGATTATACAATTATTAGATCAATTGACATCTGCTGGCTTATTGATGCTATTTGAAAAGTAAGCCAGGCATGCTCCATTCATTGTCCTGTGGGAACAGAAACTCAGTGTTACAATTTACTAGGAAACTTGGATCCAGAAAACTGAGCAGGTTCATTTTTTTTGATTGTTGAAACAAATACAGCAAAATTCTGTGATACATTAGATTTTATTGGTGTTAGTATTCTCATGCCATGAAGCTCTAGCTGGTTGCATTGCAGTAACCAGAGCGTCATTTGTTAAGCAACTCCACAATAAAAGATAGGTTACTCTTGTACGTGGAAAGTCAGTGTTGCTTCCATGACATTGACTTGCTTTGAGAATCATCATACAGCTGCCATTATTTTCAGTCTGATTTTTGTTTAGAAAGCACATTAAAGCATGGAATACACAAGTGGTTTTTTCTGTGTCATAGGACTGTGATGAGCTGGTAATGAGCAGTGTCGCTCTCTAAGCTGGGACAACCGTCATTCTGATTCATGCTAAAGCTCCGCAACTAGCTGTCCCTCAAAGAAGAGGTGTTTCTAAGAAGCATGGATTAGCATTCTGTACTTTCTTCAGCCTAGCCTTAGTGAGAAAGATCATGAATAATATCAATCAGGCCATGTGTTTGATGCATGTGCTTGCTCGTCTTCCCTTGACTGCAATTAGTGTTAACAACCTAGCAACATTTAAAAATTTTGATCTTTATTTCCATTTCTATGCCTCTGCCCAGGAAATAATTTTGTTTTATACAAAACAGTCTTTCAGTTCCACTTATAAATAGAGAAAAGAGAGTGTTTCACATGCCAGTGGGTTGCAGGTAGCTCTGTGCTGATGCAGAAGCCACTACAGGAACTTTGGGAGGCTAGGACAGTAGTAGTTACCTGGATCAGGCCAAAAGCTGTAATTGAATGGTAGTTAAAAACAACTCTTCATGTGTTCTCCGCTTATGTTAACAAGCTTCTTTTCCTTGTCAAGTTGAGATTAAGAGAAATAATGTCCAATAAATACCCGCAATATGCTGTTTCCTTTCCACAGCTTTAATGACATTTTGTTGCAGTTTCATTTACAAAGTATGCTAAAAATAATCAAAGCTAAAGGTATATAATAAATTGCAGTCAAACGGTACACTATCCCAGAAGGTAAGAAACAAGACTTCAAACAATTCCTTAGCAGAATGTGCAGGAAATGTTATTGAAATAGGACTCTAATTTGAAAAGCAACTGTAGAAAATTTCAGTCTCCCACACAGCATAGTGTTTCAAAGCAAGCAAACTTCCTGTTGATTACCTCTTGGCCCCACAGAGCCAATGCATCCAAGACGTCTGCAGAGCTAAATGCTTTTTTTGGCTAAACACAGTATTTAACATTAAATCTTCTGTGAAGTTTTGCAAATTTTAGGACTTCCACAAAGAAAACTAGATATGCACAGCTAAGATTATGAATTTATTGTCAGCTATGTCCTAGACCACAGATCTTCCACAGTAGAAACCCTGGCAATGTGTTTAGCCATAGTCGTTATCCATTCAATGTATAAGAAATACTCTATGATGGGTAAACACTTAGTTGTTTTTTTTTTAAAAAAGGATTTAGAAGTACTCTACAATGAAATCTCTATTCTGAGCAGCTGGAGGTGAAAGAGTTTGTGTGATTTAACTAGATCATGCTGGTGCAAAAACAATTTATATTGTACACTGTATTCTTTACTCATGCAAAGGACAATGTACAAAATAACTCTTGATGAACTAATTCCTTAAAATATAGCTGTTGCTCATTACCTCCCTTAGGGAATAATAATTAAACACTCCAGCTATTTTCTTTCCTTTCAAATAGCTCAACTGGGGTGGAACAGTTTGGAGAGGTATATTAATGTTGTGTATTTCTCTATTTATTTTAAACAGCATTGATGATACTGGTGCAGTATAGTTACATTTGTAGTTATTTGTGGCCACAATGGAAAATGTCTATAAATGAGTTCAAGAGAGGAAAGGGTGTTTGAGAAACGGGATGAGTGATTGTGTGATTCCCATTGAAACAATGGAATGAAACACAGGTTTTTCCTTGTCTCTGGATATTTTCTTTTATGCTATTGAAGAAAAATATTGGTAACTTGAGGTAATCCTCCTCAGAATTGCACAGTTATGCACTTGCTTTTCAGGTTGCAATAAATACAGCCTCACCCACTTCTTATTCCCACTGAAAAACTTTGGTTGTTAGTGATTTGACTTCTTGACTGAAGCTGTTGTGGATCTTACCATGTTCTCAGCATCTACAGAGAACACAGGAATGATAATTAGAAATAAACCTACATTCTTTGCCTCCATCATCAAATGTACTGTAGTATTTGCAGTACTCTGCCACTTAATATAATTTCTATTTTATAATAATAATGATGTTTATTAAAAAAACAGTTCAAGTCTTCTTACTCTTTCTTTCATCAATTACTGTAGGATCTTCTTTCACCAGTGTTACTGATTGTCTAAGTATTCACAACAGATTTTGTGTGGACTAAGTCTGAATCATGCAGCTTCTTTACAGTGACTTTCTGATATAGAGAACATTAAGTATTAAATCAACACTATTCTCTCCATGGTACCCTCTGGCATTTTCATGTGCAGACTCACAGCACTGCATCTTAAAAATATTAACTTGCTGTATGTTCTGCTTTTCTAAAGGAAATAGCTATTTCCGTTCCTTAGCTTCAGTTGTACCTCTGTAGCATCTAGATGTTGCTAGGTTAAAAAAACCAAACCAAACCAAACTAAAACTGTGTCACTAACATACGTCATTTCTGCAATTGCAAATGTATTGTTTGTGGCTTGCATTCCAGCAAGCTTGTAAACAGAAATAAACCTTGATAAATCAATTTAATAGGCAGGTGAAATGGGCCATAATGAGCATTGATTACATGCTTGCATTCTGTTTATAGTGATATTTGATGTGTCTGTGTCCTATAAAGCTTATTTATGGCCACAGTGCCAAGGCATGAGATCGAAACAAGAAAGTTTCATAGAATTATTTCAGCATGACGTGATTACCTTTCAATAGCTTAAACCAATGTTTTTTTCTTAACAGCGATAAAGTTGTAACAGAGTTTGGCAACTCTTAGACATTGCAGAACGTGTATGCCTATAAATACACACACAGAAACAAATCCACTCCTACAACTTGAAAATGCTTGAAAACAAACTTCACAAACATTTGGCTGAAACTGCAGCTTAGCAATTACCTACAAAGTTTTGTGGAATTTAGAGTGCTTTTTAATTCTATTTTCAAAGTCTCTGTTGGCCTAAATCAGCTTATCTTTTTTCAGAAATGTTAATGGAGAATTTATTTCTGTAGTTAAAGAATTTCAATGGAACCTGAAGCCATATTGCATTTTTAGTGAAAAAAAAATCAAATGTTATCATATTTACTGCTCTTAATTTAGCAGCAAACGAGAAATTGGAATGAATTTATAATTATGTATTTACATATATTTTAACAATTTGCCTATTTTTCAGATTTTCCAGATTGCATATGTTATTGTGAAAGCAGCTAACTCACCTCGACCTGGGAATTGGATATTAGAGCGTTCACTGGATGGTGTAGACTATCAACCATGGCAGTATTATGCTATCACAGACAGTGAGTGCCTGACACGCTACAACATTTATCCCCGTCCTGGAACTCCATCCTATTTAAAAGATGATGAAGTCATATGCACTTCTTATTATTCCAAAATCCATCCCCTGGAGAATGGAGAGGTAAGATCAAATGTTATTCCATGCACTGTAACCTGGCAGAAAACCCCTTTGCTTAATTGTCAAATATCTGCCTTGAGTAGAGTGTTTTGATAAGCTTGAGAAATGGGGAAGCAGTCTATTTGCAATTTTAAAAAACTCAGCTTATGTGGTCCTATATAAATGCGTACAAGGTACACTCTAATAAGCATATTCTACAAAGCTAACCAAGAGGTAAAAGAGTTATTAGGTAGAACAAGGCACTAGTACTTTCAGACATCCTTAGGTGCTTGAAATATGTTCCTGTGTCACTTGCGAACAAAGGTGAGAACACTGGGAAAAATCATGAACCCAGTGAAGTCATTAAAAGACTTTTCTTTGAATCACATTTTCAGCCCCTGTATATAGGCTAGCATGTTAGATGGTAATGATTTAACTCAGAGTTTTATTGCATTTAAGAGCTTGTAACTGAACCTCTTCCCCTGCATATACCTATTTATTCTTCTCCTGTCAGAGGTCTCTGCTATTTCTTTGTGAGTCCAGGCTGATGAATCATGGACCAGTCGTTTGTTTCAACTGTGGGCATAGAAAAGATGTGATGGAAGTGAGAATGAGGAACTGTGGTTGAAAGAACAAGGCCAGTGTAACAACTGTAGCTGGAAATACAGTATTTTCAGCCACTTAAACGAGAGGGAAAGCCATGTGTACCAAATTCCAACAGCTGTATATTTTTTCACAGTTTTTTTGTTTGTTTAACACTTGCTTTCCACATAACTTGTTAATTCAAGGAAATAATATGACTTGAAAGTGCATTAGATCTGAAATATTCATTTATTTACAGATTCTTTGATGTCTAATGATGCTCTGTGAAATTTTAGCCTCAATATTTATCCTTCTGTTAATTGTTTCTGTTCCACTTTTTTAATGGCTTATCTCCATATAGAGGTACAAACTTACTCTCTTTTGTCCCTCTACATGCAAAGCAACATTCACGTACAAAGTTGTTAATATAATTATTTTTGAATACTGGATATAGGTATGTATAGTTTATGTTCACAGGAAATTTCCAATGTCAGCTACAAAAATAGAAAAATAGAGCTTTCAATAATAATGTCCTGCTGATACATTTGCAAAAGATGTAAGCTTGGATCTAAAGGAGTCTCTTATGAATTATACGATATGAAATCAGTTGCACATCTAGGAAAAATCATCACAAATACTTTGTGTTTGTAGTTTTATCATTTGCAGTTGTATCATCTGGATGGGTGTTTGTTCTTGTAAAATATAGCAGGAGCAGATAAAGTGATATTAAAAGAAATATGCATACATACATGCTATGTTTTCAAAATGTTTCTAACTTGGTGCTTTCTGAGAGGTAAATAGAACACAAGTTAGTAGTTTATAACTTGAAAAAAATTTTATACAGTTTTTTTGGGAGAACATGTCTGCACTGAAATATAATGCCGAAGTAATTATTCCAATAATTAATTTAATTTACATTGTTCAATTTCTTTGATTATCTAATTCTCTGGCAGAGAGGCTGCAGAGAGATATTGATTCCACTAGTCTGCTGTCCTCTTGGTTAAACCAGTGCCTCCTTGTGTTCTTCCTTAGCTGAGTTAAACAGCAAAGGGCTTTTATTCAGCATGTTGGTATATACCTGTGACTGAGACTTTGGCTTAAGTCCTGCTGAATTGAGTTGAACTTAATTCCAATCTTAAGTGTGCAATTAATAATTTTTAACATGGCCTGATGTGCTGTAATTGGTGTTCTGTCCTGAACCTAGTAAATGACCAGCAGCTGATAAATAGTTTCTGTAAACAGGAAGAAGACTTTGAAGGGAGGAACGCATCTGTTTCATTCCACTTGGAAAAGAGGAATTGAAATAGATTATTTCAGTTGGAAGGGACGTATAATGATCATCTAGTCCAACTGCTTGACCAATTCAGCACTGACCGAAAGTTAAAATACGTTGTTAAGGGCACTATCCAATGATGGCCATCAACCACCTCTCTACGAAGCCTGTTCGACCATTCTCATTAAAGAAATGCTTCCTAATGTTCAGTCTAAAGCTCCCTTGGCACAGCTTTTAACCATTCTCTCACGTCCTATCACTGGTTCCCATGGAGAAGAGATCAGCACCTCCTTCTACTTCCCCTCCTCAGGAAGCTGTAGAGAGCAATGAGGTTGCCCCTCAGTCTCCTTCTCTCCAAACTAGACAAGCCCGAAGTCCTTAGTCATTCCTCATAGGACATTCCTTCCAACCTTTTCAGCAGCTTTGTTGCTTTCCTCTGGACACATTCAAGTACCTTCACATCTTTTTAAAATTGTGAATACCAGAGCTGCACACAGTACTCATGGTGAGGCCGCACCAGTGCTGAATACAGCAGGATAACCATTTCTTTTCACCAGCTGGTTATGCTGAGTTTGATGCACCCCAGGATGGGATTTGCCCTCGTGGCTGCCAGGGCACACTGCTGACTAACACAGCCTGCTGTCAACCAGCACCCCAGACCCCTTTCTGCAAGGCTACTCTCCAGCCACCCCTCTCCCAGTTTATACTCGTGTCTGCCGTTACTCTGTCCTTTTGACTCATTAAATTTCTTCCCATTAATCACAGCACAATGCTCCAGTCTATCCACATCCCTCTGCAAGGCCTCTTGGCCCTCAAGAGAGTCAATGGTGCCTCCCAGTTTGGTATTATCAGCAAACTTGCTAATGGTGCATTCAACATCCAGATCATTGATAAATATATTGAACAGAACTGGCCCTAAAATTGAACTGTGAGGAACAGTGCTGGTGACTAGTTGCCGTACAGATGTAGCCCCATTTACTGCAGCCCTTTGAGTCCTGCCCTTCATCCAGTTCTTCAGCTGGTGCACCATGAACCTGATCATCCCACAGCAGGACAACTTGTCCAGAAGGATGCTGTGAGTGACAGTATCAAAAGCCTTACTAAAATCCAGAAAAACTACATCCACCACCTTCCCTTCATCTACTAGGCAGGTGACCTTATCATAGAAGGATATCAAATTAGTTAAACAGGACTTCCCTTTTGTGAATTGTTAGATACGGGCATACTCTATGAAATGCATATGATTTAAGCCACCCAAAGTTAATCTTACCCGACAAAGGTAGTTATTAATCTGAGGTATGGCCCTAATAGAGAGAGAATATCTTGAAATGAAAAGCCTAAAGCTTTAACTTTTATAGAGACTGGAAGAGTATCATTCCACATGAATTAATCAGCTTACATTTTTAATAATATTCTTTTCATAAGTAAAGCACTAGTTTCATCTGTCTGAGTAGCTGTAGACTGCATTATAAAATATGTAGCATTAACACAGAATTAACCCAGGTTAATTCTTTTTTGTATTTCGTCAAATATGTAACATGAAAAATAATACAATTCTTACCAATACCAGATTTACTTGCAGTTGTGCTGTAGGTCATATTTGCCTGGCTCCTGGTCTTTCAGTGGTACTACATCTGCATATCATTTATTTTTGTTCTAGGGTAGGATTTTTATTCTATGTATCAGATATTACAGACATTTTGTAAGACTGACAGTCATGAAACGTACATTAAATACCTTTCCTTTGCTTCAAAACCCTTGAACTATTCAGGCACACCATCTTGGTGTACACTCAGGAAACCTGATGAAGTGCAGGAGCATAGGTCAGCAAGCCAGTTCCAAAGCCAAATGTACATCTGCAGTAGTATCTCAAGTTAAAACCTATTATCTTCGAAAAAGCAGAATATGTTATTTTCACGTTTCTTTTCATACTTTCAGTGAACATTTTAGTCAGGGACTTGACTGATTAGAGTATTTCCAGAAATGTTAATTCTAAGCAATATTTTTGGCTTTTAGTGGAGTTACTATTTGCACCAGTAATTTTCTCTTGGCCAATGACAGAATTAAACCCAACAGCAACTAGAAAAACAATAATAAAAAGACAACAAACAAACAAAAAACCTCATGAGATTTATCTTCAGGTCAGTGTAACTAGCACAAATTTGAGTTAATTCAGCCAAATTTGAATAAATAATCTGTAGACAAAGAATTATTTGCATAAAGTAGTTTTATTGAATATTTTCATGAATTAATGGAAAGTTGTGTAATGACAGCTTCTTACTGAACAAAACAGAAATTCTAAAATAAGGGAATTTTTCTCAAAAGTTTAGGCTTTTGCAGAAAGATTGTTAGCATTCCAGTTTCCATACCATCTAAGATCAGTGATACCTGAAAAAATCACAAGGACACCAGAGTGTCTCTGTATCACACTGGCAAAGGTAGACTTTTAGCACTGATGTTTCTGATACACCATCAATAAATGTAAATTTTTCCCAAAATAGTATTTCAAAATGAAAAAAGCAAGTTTCACTGTCTCAATATCCCCAAGCCAGAAAAAGAACTGAAAGAGATCAGTTATATTAATGATTTACTTGTTAACTTTTACTGAATGAATGTCTGTTACTTAAATGGTAATTTTTTTTGGCACTAACTGAGAAAGAGTCATTTATGTAAGGTGTAATAACTGGTGGGATAAGGCTGCTATTTTCATGTAAAAAAGAATGGCCATTTTGTGAATATTTTCATCTTTAACACCATATCAGAATGGTTTTTCTTTTTTTTCTTTATTTCATCACATCATCACTCAGTTGAGAACTAAAAGTTAGTGGGTTACCATAGTAATTTTTGCTTCATTTCCCTGACACAGGAGCCCCTGATGTTTACATCTAGCTTGTACCTTTTATATTGAAATCTTTCTTCTTCTGCTAGACTACAATTTGTGTCACAGCTTCTTTACCTTGATAACTAGGTAGGTGTAAACCTCTGGACATTAACTTTCGATGTTGTAAATTTTTTTTTCTGTGAGGTGTACAAAGATTCCTTTTAGTAAATGCTTGTTTGAGCTAGCATATATAGTATTTCTATTTTGATGCATTGGAATTTTCCCTCTTGCTTGTAGATGTTTCAAAGCTGGACTCTCTGGAGACTTCAGGTGCACCAGTTGATAACTATAACATGTTCAGAAAATATATGTATTTTCATAGAAAACAGCACATTTTACCTGACCTATAGCTTGATAGGAAATAAAATAGGAAGTTACACTTAGACAAAGCATTCTTTAGACATACATAAATTTAGAGGATTTTATATAAGCTAGGAGAAAATATTTAGGTCAAAAATAATTGTTTTGTTGTTTCTTTAATATAAAGTAATTCTCTCTGCAAGCAGAGGTTGAAAGTTAAATCCAGTGAAGATGATTGGAGAAAGGTTTAATTAATCTGATAGGAAAGCACTTGCTTTTACTAAGAAGAAAAAACCCTCATATTCTGGGAAATACTGAGTTTCTCTGCAATGAGGCTTTCTGAAAGTATAAAAACCAAGAGGAATGTGTGAATTTAATTCCCACCTTACTAACTTTTAATTGGAATATCCAGTTGACTCCCTGGTGCGTATTAGTGCCATCACATAGAGGAATTCTGACAGAAAGTTGTTTTCCAAAAATTATAATCATTAGTGTTGTGTGGAATATTATGTAAGTTTACAAAGAGAAGAAATTCCTCCCTTGTTTTGGGCAGAATCTGTTTTCAGAAGATGCTGCCTTGAAGGATGTTTCTGTATTTGGGTAGAGTTTAGGTGACACAGAAGTTTCAAGAACTCAGCATTATTTGCCAGCTTGGTAGGCAGATTTAAAATGAAAAGAAGGGATTAAGAGAGCAGAAGCTGAAGTGGCTGTAGATGAGGAATACTTTTCCTTTGAAAGTGTTGTGTAAGGGTGTGGGTGTAGCCAATGGAAAAATCTCTTGGCAGGGCACAGAGATAACACTGGCCTCTTTTTCAATCCCAGTTGCCCTTTGCCAGAATTATTGGATGCAAGGTGTTCTGAAGTTCTTGCTTAGGGTACTATTGCTATCTGGCTTCTACTTCTTGGTGTTGTAGTCTGCACTTGCTGTTAACCTTGTTGTATGGACTAGATGCTCAGGACAATAATGTCAAAACCATTCCTAGATGTTTTTGACTCCAGCTCAAGATATAGGTTAGAGATCTGTCTTATACCGTTTCTTCAGGAACACATTCAGCTTGCCTTTCTTGTAGTCAAGGAGGAAGGAAGTTGAAAATATTAATGATGTCAGTACTAATGGAGAGTTTGGGGCAGGTGGCAGTGGGAGAGATGACTTAAACATTAGTTTATCCCAATCTTTAATGAAAGCTTTTACATTTATATTATTATTATTTTTTTGTATTTCGTACCTCCCTATCACCAAATACACTTGTGCAATTGTGAGCTTTTTGACTTTCCATTACATTGTTACTTGGGTTTTTTTTGTATTTCATATTTCAAGGAAGAATGAAAGGGTGAGTGTCAGGACGATGGAGCAAAGCTTTTTTCAGTAATGGCCAGTGATAGGACAAGGGGCAATGGTTGCAAACTGGAGCATAGGAGGTTCCATGTGAATATCAGGAGAAACTTTTTCACTGTGAGAGTGACAGAGCACTGGAACAGGCTGCCCAGAGAGGTTATGGAGTCTCCTTCGCTGGAGACATTCAAAACCCACCTGGATGCGTTCCTGTGTGATGTACTCTAGGTGACCCTGCTCTGGCAGGGGGGTTGGACTAGATGATCCTTCGAGGTCCCTTCCAACCCCTAGGATTCTGTGATTCTGTGAAACTGAATTACAGATTAGCTATATCAAAATGCTGTGAACATCTTTCCCTGCTAATTGCTGCAGTACTAATTTGGTATCATGAGAAGAAATCTGTAAATGTATCTCTGTCACAAATTGTTACCAGTGAAGAAAACCTTATATTTGCAATCATCCTAATGAGGCAATGGAGAGGTGAAATTTCAGGATTCAGTAAATATTTCCTGGTACCAAATAAGAGAAGCAATCTCTGACCCTCCTGTGTAAGAAGCTTTTTGTATGTTATTTTCAGTTGCTGAGAATGGTCTACCTTGCCATTTAAAGATCAAAAAAATGAAAGATACTAGCCCTATATTTAAAGGAAAAGAATCTGATTCTAGAAATGAGAATGTCACCTAATTACAGTATGGCAGGTGTACAAAATTTTCAAAATAGTTGTCTAGATGCCTCAGATCAAACACAGCCCTGGGTGTTGCTTCTTTCTTTTCATCAGTGGTATTTATGAAGCAATCAGTGTGACTATCAGATAGTTGTTATGTCTATATGCATCAGACTACTATTAAGCAGGTAATACAGTTTCACATCTGTTACATAAATACTTTTGAGTAGCACAGGCCAAATGCACCTTTTAAATGACTAATAAGTGTTAAAACACTGGGTCATTTACTTTAACAATGTCTACCTAATTTCAGCACTACATTTTCTATGTAGACTTAACCAAATTAACAGAAAGAAGTTATACCCACAGAGGAATATGCAGGATTTTTGTAGTACTGATTTTTAATAACTAATGCAGTTAATGAAAAATGATTTAAAAATAACTTAGTCATTAGAGCTGTATTTTATATCCATCACTTTTTTAGGTCATGGGATTTTAACTTTTTCAGCTCATCCTGGTGTGTTTTGCACCTTTGATGAATCTATTCCAAATACTTTTGCATCCTTACCTCAGACCCCTCTTAAGTTCTTCCATTCCTAACATCCTTTGGCAATTAGTTCCATATCTGGTAGCTGTTGTATAAAGAATCACCTCCTTTTGTTTCATTGTAGCTTAGATCCCACTGGTTTAATTTGATGAACCCAAATTCTTATACTGGAAGAGTTGGTGAACAGTCAATCTGTAACCATTTTCCTTATTTCATTTATCATTTTATAGATTTATGTCATATTTTTACATAAGTTATCTCTTTTCCAGGCTGAGGAGTCCTACTATATTCTTCTGGGTTTTTTATATGGAAAGTATTCACTTAATCATCTTCTTGTCCTTCTCTGAACTTCTCCCAGTATGTATATGTTCATTTTAAGATGAGAGGACAGTGGTATTCAAGGTGTGGGTGAACCATAGATTTATAGTAATCTAATTATGTTTTCTATTTGTGATTTTCTAAAATCTTGCTTCTAGCTTGCTATTTTGGATTGCTGCTGAGCATTGTTGCTCATTGAAGTTAATATTTACTCTAGGGAAGAATAATAATGGTATCACTTGAAAATATTAATAGCTTACCCCTAAATTCTGTACCACTTTGGCCTTGCTGGCTTCCTTTCCAACTCCAGGTATTAAAATTCCCACTTAGTTTCCTTTCTCTTGCTGATCTTTTTGTCCTTTTTCACCTCTTCACGATGTCTTTCTGTCAGACCAAATGTACTTCCTCTCTAATTTTTTTGTTTAAAATGATTTTTGCTTCATATTTACTTATTCACCTTAAATAATTCTCTGACAGTTACACTTTTCTCACCCTTCCTACAGTTCTTAAAGGACTAAGATGCCAAAGCAATGAATGAAGTACAGATATTTGAATAGATAGGTTTTGTGCTGGCTAAACCATTTAAATGGACCGTGTTGTACCTCACATGTCTGTATAAATATCATTAGCATGATTCTACTGCCTGCATGATGCCAGGTGTTAAATCAAAATGAGTCTTCTCTATTTCTTCTGAAGGCATATGGTGCTCATGTCGTATTTGTGCAGGCCTTTACAAGAGTGTAAGACTTCCACAGCATGAAACCGTAACCTTGTTCTGGCTAAGAATTCAGCCCACGGAAAGGTTATGGCTTTACAGTGGGTGGGTTAGCAGTAACAGATCATCTTAGCAAATTTCCTGAGGGGAAATTTCAGACGTGATTCCTGAGCAAGAGAGAATAATAGGCAGTAGATTCAATTCAGCTTCCTCAGTTCCTTTTTTCCTTTTTTTTATAAAAAAACAAACATATACAGTGTTAAATGAAAAGTACTTGGCAATAGTTTCAGAACGATGCTAACACTAGTACATCATGCATATAAAGGATTTCCTAGATGGCTAATTGTTGATCAGTAAACTGTGTAGTATTATTTTTATGTTCACAAAGGTAAAAATTAGATCCTGAAAGCCTTTAGCAAAAGCTGTCTATGTGAATAGCAGGGCATAAGGGTCTCCGAGTCCCAATGCTGACCTCTAACAAGAAAGTTCATTCTGCCTACTGTATGGCCACAGCCAGCACTTAAGGCTGAAGCAGGGGACTGGCAGGGAGTGGAGTTGTGGTGGGAGTTAAGTAACTTGTCTCCTTCCTTTTCCACAAATGAACTTTCCTGTCGCTGTTACTGTAATCATGAGAATGATATCGCAATGAAGGTGATGCTTCAGTGCTGCTCCTTCAAATGCTTAATGTCTTACCGCTCCTGTGATGGCAGCAATGTAAGTGAGAGGTAAGAAAAAAGAAATCCTTTTTCTGTGGTAATAAAGGCTAGTCTATATGAGCACCTTCATTAGTCTTTATGGTGGAAGTTCAAAGCGTGTACTAAACATGTAAAGAAGAAAAATAAACAGAAACAAGTGCTTTGATAGTTCACTTCTCGTACTGTTTGAGTGCTCTCTGCCCCTTTTTAAACATGTCTTCAAGTTGCATGCCCCAGCTCATTTTGAATCTTTCCAATCCCCAGTAATTTGCTGTCATCTGGACTGACCTCAGACCAGTGATGCCAGTGAGGGCATTGAACTCCTCTACTTCCCAATGTTTTCTTGCTGGTTTTCTCCTTTTCATACTATGTTGCTTGTTCTGTTCAGTGTAGTCTCATTGGTTCACAGAGAAGGAAGGAGAGAAAGAGAGACTTACAAATGGACTCCAAGTCAGATTTAATCGTATTTCGTAGGAGTCTGAGGCTGTCAATGCTAAGAGGAGAGAGGGTCAGAATTTTTCAAAGTACTCAAATTTGAAACATATTCATTTGCAGACTGAAAATTTTGTGATGCATTTTTTTCCTAATAATAAATGATACAGATGCTACAGTGTTTCTAAAAAAAAAAAAAATAAATAAAAATGCAAAAGAGTTTGTGGATTGCAGCATTGATACTGTCTTTTTAATTCCTGTTTTTAATTTGATCCTCTCAGCTCCTAACCTGCATTCAGCATCTTTTCTTTATTGTGAAATTGTATTCTCTTCTGAACTGTCAGTTCCCCTGGACTAACACTGAAAGGTTTCTTTTCAGTAGCATAAGATATAGAAAAGACTTCTATACAGTAAAAACTAATGCCAGTAATATCTCTCTCCATGCCCACAGCTGCAGTCACCCTAGTCATTTCTCATGAGTATGCTAAATTTCCATGTATTTGATGTGCACCTCTGTACATTTCCTTAGCATAATCCTTATGGTATGTGTTGTGTCGCACCAGTATTTTGTTGATATATTTTCATTGCAAAATATGGATGATACAAAAAACTAAGTAACAATCTATTCTTAATGGATGAAACTGTTCAGAAATTTAAGCTGGCTCTACTTCTAGCATAACAGTTTAGACAAAGCCATTAGATACAGACTGATGAATGTCTGAGTCAGAAATTCCCAAATAGGGTTCTGTGAACAACTTTTTTCAGCTTGACATTTGAATAGGGGAAATAACAATAATTTTAAATTATTCAGATTTTTTTTTCCAAATGGTGAAAGGGAAAATTTTGCTTTGATTGATCTGAGTTACTCCATGTGATGCAAATTGAAAATATTTTATTTGATCATCTTATTTTTTTTAAAAAAAGCACAAAGAAAATGAAAACAGATGTCACAAAACTATGAATGGTGGACATGTGACAATCTTTTGCCTAGAAAGCAAAAGTAAAGTTCATCTGGCAGAGATCTTATCAGATGCAATCCTTTCCTTGCATACAAGAATGTGTCCTACTTCCCACATTTTTAGCATTCATTGAGTCAGGCTATCTAACCAGCTGGCATAGCTTCGTTTTGTAAAACATAATGAATCAGATTTTCTCTGGACTGAAATCGAAATGTCCCATCAGTTTAGGATCATTTTCTTCTTGCTTTTCTGTCTCACATGCACAGTCAGGATTTTGTAGTGGCCAGTAATGGAGACAGCCAACAGGATCTTTAGATAAAAGGTGCCTGTTATTAAAGATCTTCCCACTGAAGTCAATAACCTTTGGATGAGGTCTTTTGTGAAGACTGTTTATCCCGTTTCATTCAATGTTCCACCACTTCAGTGGTTAAACAGTCACTGGTTAACATTCTGGATTATCTCATACTCTGTTCTCCCTATTGGTCTTGGTTTACGTTTTGTTTGCTTCCCTTCCCACCCACACTGCCTGGCTACAGCAGCTTCAGAAAGTCTTATGGTCAAACCATGGGTTTGGATACCATCTTTTTGTGTACAATTGGCGTCAGTGAAATGACTGTGATAACTTCTACTTGTGAGTCTCCTTTTTTGAGTGTTTTGAAAGCATAACTTAGCCTAAAAAGTCACTTGGGTCTACCAAGAAGGAATAGAATATGGATTTTCTTCAAGAATTCTGACACATAAGCTTTCAGCTGGTCCAAAATTTCCATTTAGAACAACCATTTAAGGAACAGTTTACATAAAGAAATAAAACAGATTTGAGAATTGAACAAAGATCCAGGTCTAGTTAATTTTGTTTCTCAAATTTTGTTGGATTTTTGTCTTTTATTTGACTTAGTAAAGCTAAAATTGAGTAACTAATCTGAAGGAAAAAATAGATGTTTAACAAATGACTGCCAAATAATGGGATAAATTTTACATATTCCATGTACCTAGTGCTATATTGCATTGTTGATATAAAATTATTAACATTTCCTGATTTCCTAATATACATTCATAGATATGTAAGAGCAAAAAGCAAAATAAGCATTTGACATATGTGCTCAATATCATAGGAGAATTTTGAAAACATCTAGAATTTAAGACAAATTTAAATGAATTTATTATGTATGATGAGAATGGCCTTTGCAATAATTTGTTCAAATATTGTACAACTAATCTTGCAAGTCAGTAACTTTATAATTGCATTATAGCAATATTCACTGTTAATGTTTGCCTAAGAAAAAAAAAGAAAAACTTACATTAATATTTTTAAGTTAATCGTTTATACTGAACTTGAGTTTCTGATATTAAAGGAAAAAAGAGCAGATATAAAAAGTATATTATACTCCTAAATTATGCACCAAAGAGAAAACAACTGTGGAAAACTAGATATAAGTAGTACAGCAATCTCCCATTATTGTAAAAACAAGAGGGAGGACATTACTGTTACATCTCTGTGGGCCAAGATGGAATGAAAGTTTCTTTTGTGTAGTTAGTCACACAGTCCACTTTTCTGTCTTGGCATGTCTTCTGTTCCTGAGCAGAAATTCATGTCGTAATTTCTACCATTTCTGGAAAAAAAAAAAAGGTGATTAATCATATGAATCATAAGACTTGCAACATACAATGTATTTACTATACAGAGCAGTCTTTCAGTTTGAAGACTCCAACTGATTAGATAATTTACCTTTTTTTCTTTGGCATTCATCATTTTTTGATCCCAGTACTTACTGAAAAGAGGTGAATGTTCCACATCTTTATAGGGTAGTTTTTCCAAATCATAAAAGGAGAACTGATGCCTGCAAATGTAGTTTATAACTCAACATGCTCTTTTACTGTTGAAAAGGGAAATAGTGCACCTAAGTCTTGGTATTTACTTGCAATGACCCAAACCTGTCTTCTTTTTGGGTGTGGTGGCTGGTTTTTAGACAGTAGTAGATTTCATTCTGGCAGCAAAATGAGAGCGCTGGGAACTTGGTAACTTCGTGAGTTTCTTTCTCTTCTTTTGCTTGATCAGGGGAACTGAAGATCCTGCCTGGGTGGTTGTTCTGGGATTGAGGGAACTGGTACTTGAAGACTTTACCCATACAACTGAAATACTTGATAGAAAATTTTGCTTAAATTAAATACTACTTGTGATCACTTTCCACTTAGAGGTAAAAATCACAAACATTTATTTACTTCAGCTATCATTATTACATTTTATGTAGGGTTATTGTTTTGAGATGAGAAATTTATAACACAACTTTCTAAGGTTTTTTTTTAATCTCTTTTTTTCTTTTTTTTCTTTTTCTTTTTTTTGATTAATTGCTAACAGTCATCAATAATTACTGGGAGAAAGAATAACTGAATTCTTAATTCTTGTTTTTAATGAGTCTAGTGGCCAAAGACATATAAGGGCTTGCAGACTTGATGAGGATGATAAGCAGCTGAGAGATGCGGAGATGAGAGAGGAAAAAGCAGTAATGGTTATAAGGTAATTTAAAACCAGGGGCTGAGAAAAATCCATTGAGTGTCTAGTTCAAGATGAATCATTCTTTAATGTTTAAATAATAAAACTCTCTATTGTCAAAAAATTAATACTTTGTTTCAAGGTAGAATTTGTTAAAATCCAGATGGGATACAGGGAGGAGTAATGTTGATAAATAAAATCTCACTGAAGCAGGGACATAGAATAGGTCAGCCTGAGGCCAAATGCAGGTATGCTTTAATGTCAGTGCAAAGGAGTTTTATGTAAAAGAAAATCAGAGCCAAACAGCATAGTTTACCTGAAGCTTTTAGTTTAAATGGTAGTTGTCTCAGACAATCAACAGAAGGAAAGTTAGTCAAGGAGACATTGTAATACCGATGTACAAATTATTTGATTGAGATCTAGACTCTAGATCACATGAATGAAGAAAGCATAGGTCCAAGTTGGGTAAGCAGACAAATTGTACCAGCAAGCAATACTATGTCTGAGAAAATTGATATGTCATTCCTAAGTATGAGTAGAAAAAGTTAGAACTGCAGCATCACTTATTCAGGGTGGTGAAACCAACTAAGGAGGCTTTGAAGGCAAGAATGAACACCATAGTGAAAAGTAAACTACAGTTAGCTTCCCCTAGGTCTGCTAACTATCATGAGTAGAAGCTGATTGTTGAGAGTCCTTAAATGTTCTTCTAAGAAGCAATCTAATTGGAGAACTTAGAACACAGGAAGCAACTCAAAATTTTCTGAGAAGAGGGCAGGACAGGCTAGTTCAAAATACTGTTGCTTAAAGACTCTTCTGTAAAGTGGGAATAATAGTCTCACTATGTGATGTTTTCTTAGGAAAATTTACAAAGATAGTGAAAAGGGTAAAGTGGAAATACATTTTTATATGTTTTCTTCTTAAATAGGAGCTTATGCATGCTACTTATAAAAAAAAATAAATGTCCAAAAGGTAGTAAGATAAAATACCAGAGTATATAATAGACATTAAAAACCAAAAGACATGATATAAACAATCTTGTGTCAGCCAGGAAAGTAGGAATTTTGTAAGTTAGCATAAAATCACAACAAAGCAAAAGAAAGAGCAATGCTGAAAGCCTGAAGAACAGTATGAGAAGCTTTTTCAAGCACATCAGAATAATAAAGCTGCTAGCCAATTGAGATATAGTGAGAGTGCCAAGGACAGTAAGTCCATAGCAGGTGAATTCTGTGCTTTGCGTTCCCTAAGGAGGGGCATAAGAAGTAGACACAGTAGAGCTTTTCTTTGTTTTAGAAGACTTCAGAGAAACTTTGGAAGGAAGAACAGTTTTAAAAGAACAGTTTAATAGCTCTGGCAAATTTTTATTGCTGAGCATGGTCTCATATGGTAGGGAATATCCCTGTGGTCGGTTGAGGTCAGCTGTCACAGCTATGCCCTCTCCCAACCCCTTGTGCACCCCCAGCCGACTCTCTGGCACAGGAGGCAGTGTGAGAAACAGAAAAGGCCTTGATGCTGAGTGAGCACTGCTCAACAACAGCTGGAACAGCCCTGTGTTATCAATTCTGTTTTCACCACAGATCATAGAATTATAGAATGGTTTGGATTGGAAGGGACCTTAAAGATCATCTAGTTCCAAACCCCCTGCAGGAAAGAACTTCTTCCTAATATCCGATCCAATTCTACCCTCTTTCAGTTTGAAACTGTTTCCCCTTGTCCTGTCAAGGGGAAAGCATAGGCCCATACAAGATATTATGAAGCACATTAACTTTATTCCAGCCAAACCAATATATTAGCTTACTATGCATGTCATATTATTTTATATCATGTATCATAGATGAAATCTGAAAAACTCAGACAGTTGAGCATCTGACAAAACCTTGCCAAATTTAGTTTTTGTAGCCAAAGTAAGCAGTACTATTTTTGTAACTTTACAACAATTAATGAGAGGAGCAGAGAACAAAAAGTTGCTTTCATGTACATAATTCTTTAATCTCCTGTGTTTTACAGAAGATTTATGATACCATTCCTGGCCTGGACTGTTCATTCTGTGCTACTTAGAAATAGATTTTTTTCCTGATCTTTTCTTATATTAGTCTCTGTAAAATAGCTCCAAGTTTGGAAACACCATATTCAGAGTAGGAACGGGATCAAAGTTTCTTGTATTCTACAAGAAATGCTACTATTTTTAGTGTCCTGTTTCTTCTTTCTTTTTAAAGTATTATAAATGGTTTAAAAGGCATTGAATGCTTACTATTCAAAGGGATCCCATCTGTTTTTCAAAAGCATTCATCAGTGTGTGTGTGTTCCAAATGATATGACACAGGTTTTACTAGAACGTAGACTCCAACACTGTACAGTAATTGTAATGGGCTTTTCCACATATGGGTCTGCAATGCAAAAAAACCACAAAAAGTTTTGTTGAAATTTCCCCAGTTCAAAACTCTTCAGAGTTGTAGTTCAAAACAAGAGTGCTGCAGTAATGTAAAGTTATTACTGCAGTTTATTTAATGATAACATTCAGGAGCAGATGTACTTGTTTACTGTTTGAACAGCTTAAATCCTCACATTCTCCCTCTTTTACATCAGCAGTTGTGTTTGGCAGCCCTTTGCAACTGCTTACAGCTGGACAAGTTCCTGTGGATTTTCTTTCTACTGGTCACCATTCTGTTCTGGCAGTAATTGTCTGTAATTCCACAGTGCACTCCACATACAGGAAAAAATCTAGTGAAAAGTGCCATGAGTTTTTAGAGCAATAAAATAATGAATAAAGGAAATCATAGTATCTTAGTAGAGAAGGAATGCTGGTGGTGAGTTGTTGTTTTGTTGGGTTTTTTTTTAAATATTGTTTGTTTTGGCATAGTTAGAAGTCCCTTAGTTAAATTTGGGGATCAGAATGCTTTTTATTATAATCTGCAAGAAAACATAACTGGTTGAGTCATTCATTTGGAATTACTTGTCCCATTCATGATCATTGTCCAAAAAGAAGCGTCCTATTTTAAAAAGTAGTAATGGAAAAATACCCTCTTAAGATAACATGCCATCTCATTTCAGTGCTTTTTTAAAAAGTAGCATAATTTAGATTTTATGCTGTGCTTTTTTGAGTACCTGTGAATAATGTGTTTGACAGACCACTATATTTCATCCTTTAAGCAGATGGGTGATAGAGTTTAACTCAAGTAATACTAACATGTTTCACTTCTGCTTGATCAGAACACAGACTAACAGTTTTCAGAATGGCTTTGCACCTAGAGTTGCCATTGGCATCAGCTGTTGAATTCATGTGGTTTCTTTTCTTATTCTAATCTGCTTGCTTATGTGCCACTAGGTTAGGCAGGAGCTGTAATGTAAACCAAAACAACAGTGGTCCTGCACGTTTTCAAACATCAGAGGTCAGACTACTGTTGTGGATGATTAAATGTAAACCAGCTATCATTTGAGTAAGTCACCTGTGGCATTATGTGTTGGAACCTATAGAACATTGCCAATCCACCTGGTTGTAGATAATTCTTAAAAATAGTGGTTCAGTGTTTTTCATCTTTGAGCATGTTGCTGTAAGAGCCAACCCTTTAACTTGTTTGTTATTACTAAGCACAAAACACCTTTTTACTGTGTTAAGAGGAGTCTCACTTGCAAATACACTTTGAAGAGCCAGTAGAACATAAAAAAATACTCGCTGTCTTAAAGTACAGTATTCCAGACCTTGCATCTTGTCTGAATCCCTTATGGACTGACGTATGCATAAGTGTTGCTGAAATAGTGTAGTGTTTCCACTTAGTTAAGACAGAAATGAAAAGAAAATTAAAACTTTAAATGACAAATATACATTCAAGGTAATCAAATGCTATATTGTTCTGTGATTTAATAATAACTATTGCTCTGATAATGAGCAGTCTGTTTAAAAGTATACAAGATAATGTCTTTGACAAGTTGTTTCTTGTCTAAAAATGACAAACATGAGAGTTACAAGAACCATGGTGAAGCAGTGGCTAGAATGAGCAATTTAAATTTCAGGTGAAATTGGGAAGAGGAAAATGACAATAGCAAGCTAATCAGAACTGAAGAGATGAAGCCTTATTTAGCTTAAGCTGTAGGATATAGTTGTCAATGACACAATAGTATTTGCTAAACAGTTCGTTAAGCTGACATTTGGCTGTATTCTTAGGGGAAATGAGTTAGTTGAGATAGAGCTTGACATGCATAGCCCTTGACATTTTAATGCAAGTTTAAGCACTGCATTTCAAGCAGCTCTTGTACTCATTAGCAAGGCACAGAGGGAGTTGTGCTTTCACTTACTAAACCATTAATTTATTAAGATAGTGAGATATTTATTAGAAATAAAGCAAACCTTGCCAAATACTCTATTTCTTATATGCAATTATCATAAATATATATTTATGATGAAAAATTGGATGCTGAGTTCTGGAATATGCTGAAACCAACTCTATCAACAGGTTAGGGCTTGCATTAAGAAAATTCATGGAACTTTTGTCTATAGGGATTAAATATGAGATGCCAAGAGATGAATTAATCAGCAGTAATTTCACATCTACTGCAAATGAGCTATTTGCAACAGATAATTAAAACTGGTATTGGATAGATGAATTATGAGAGTTGCTGAATCACCTGTAGAAAAATTGATGTTCAGTATTGTCCATCTTCATATTAATGTGCTTGCATAACTTGAGAATGTAAATCATGGAGTACCTTTTTTATTAAATAATTTTAAGACTAACATATCTGTCTTCTCCACTGCTCATTATCAAGTAGTGAGTCTTTTTGTGCAGGACAGAAGTTTTCTCTCCTTTATGCTGCTGTCTGAGATGAAATTTTAGTGAGAAATCAACCTTTCTTGATGATATTTTAGGTTCAGAACACCGTCTTACACAGAGCATCAGGTTTGAAACCCAGAGTCTTGATATGATGTCCAAAATAAACTACTGAGTACTTGAACAAAGTGAGTTCTTTACCACTACTAGCCAAAAATTATTTTAGAGTGATGTTTCTGCTTTACACTTGTGACAAATTACATTAAGTAACCTTCACTTTTTATGAAAGAATTAAGTCTTCGAGTTTATTGAACATTCAGTATATAGATATGCATCAGTGAAAAGCATACTGGTTAGCAATGCTGTGTACTTGAAAGGCGAGTGAACATAAAAGCTCCATGCCACATAGCCAAACAGCTGGGGTTTTTTATATGCTACAAACAGCTTGAGATTGACTGCACTCAAATTGCTTGGCAAAGTAACTAATGCCAAATACCAAAGCTCTAAATAGAAAAATGTGCCACTTGGATTCATACATGGATATTTTAGATGTGAATGACAACATTGTACATACTTAAAACATTGTACACACTTTCATTCAAAGCAGCAGCATTTTTACTGTTGCATTAGGTAAAACAATAGAGGCAGCTAACACGCTGCATATTTGCACATCAGTTCACACAGAAACATGAACAGAAGGAGGGGCAGAAAGAGTGGGTTTGTGCTCAACAGTGGTGGTGAGGCACAGTCTGAGAACAGTCCCTAGCACTGACTGGAGCAACTACCTCAATGCAGCATAGCCCTTGATTCAGGCTTTGTTCCAAAGGGAGGATGCACATTTTCACCTCTGAGACTGCAAGAACTGTCTGGGACCTCTTGCTGAGGTTCAGGCAGAAATAGTTGATGTACTTGCCTGCAGAATGTTTGCTCTGGTTGGGGATTTGTGTCACCAAGTAAAAGAACTGCAGGTGGACGTCAGCAGACTGCGCAACATCAGAGATGACAGGAAAGAGATTAACCAACTTTTCTCTAGGACTCTGCAGCCTGAAGCCACAACTGTACCAAAATAGAGGCAGGCATAGTCTGTGCCTGTTGGTTCAGAAATGGAGACTCCCATGATGGGGAAGACTGCAAACTGGTGACTTCCAACACCAGGAGGAAGGCTCCTTCTCTGCCTGCGGATGGGCAGCTACACAATAGCTTAGTGCCTGGTAGCAGGAAATGTTCTGGGAGCTCTGTTCAGTGAGACATGTGAGCCAGGTGTGAATAAATCACCCAGGACCATAAGGTGGAAACAGCAAGTGACAGCAGTGGTGTACACCAAGTTGAACATAAGCCAGCAATGTACCCTTGCCGCAAAGAAAGCCAGTATTATCCTGGGCTGCATTAGTTAGAGTGTCATCAGCAGGCTGAGGGGGGGTGATCCTTCCTGTCTGCTCAGCAGTGATATGAGCACACCTGGAGAGCTGTGTCCAGTTCTGGGCTCCTCAATACAAGAGAGACATGGACATTTTGGACCAAGTCCAGGAAACAGCTGGGAAGATGATTAAAGACTTGGAGCATCTATCCTATAAGTAGAGGCTAAGAGGGCTGAGGTTGCTTAGCCTTGAGAAGTCTCAGGGAGATTTTATCAATGTGTACAAATATGTGGTGGGGCGCAAGGTGAAACTTTTCTTGTTCTGAAGACCCATTACAAGTACAGTCTAAATAAGTCCATGTTCATCAGTATATGAGTCTTGTCTAATGCAAAAAATGGCAGAAAGTTTCTTAGGCTTCATCTTTCACTTCTCAGTGGCAGAGACCCAATGAAATGTGTTGTGAAATTCTGGTCATATGGCTGGATGGTCTGATGGTCATCTGGCTGGATCACATCGCAAGTTATCTCAGGTATCTTTATTACAGAAGCTAGGTTGGATGCATCCATGTATTGCCTCAGTATCTGCAGAAGTATCCATACCCAGCAGCTGAGAATGGTTACTTACTTTGCTGATACCTACCCTTACAGGGTGTTGGAAAGAGGTGTCACAATAGGCATGTCAGAAACAAGAAGTTGTTTAGGAGTGACTGAGTAGCATGTGGAAGAGAGGGACAAAGGATTTAAGAATAACATAAAATACAGTAAGAAAGTTAGCAGAAATAAAATGGTGTAGGATATCTCTATGAAATAGAATTCAACACCTAAATTGGGGCAGTGTAGGTTTAATGTTATATCAGCAACTGCCCAAAGAGAAGTGTGGAAGTGGGTCTTGCCAAAGGAAGGTTAAGAATATAATAACACCCTTCTGTAACCCTTTGGCAGACTGTGTAGGTGTCAGAATTGAATGTAATGCAAAAGAGTATTTCTTAAACACCTGAATGTTCTTGGTGCAGCTAGTGAAGAAACACATGATTTTGTTGAGAACAGTGTACAGATCCTGGTTAGGAATATTAACTGTTGAATAATTGTTATGTAAAAATAACCAGAAAATGCTGAGACAGCAACATCCCAGGCACATAAAATTTGCCAAAGTACAATTTTAAAAATAGAAAAGATGGTCAAACAGCTAAAAAAATTTCAGACAGCCTGGAGTTCATGTAAAGATAGCATTACACATATATGCATGTTATGTTTAAGAATGGTTCAAAAAAACCCTACAACATGTTTACATCATAAAGTAATGGTAATAGATATTAAAATAGCATCATTTATGAATGGAAGTCATCTCTTTTCCTACAAATGAGGAAAAGAGGTAGGAAAATAAGTTCCAGCAAATCAAATGTTAAACCGCAATAAAGATGTTAAGAAGATTCTGAGTGACTGAGTATGAAGTTGAAATAAGCCTTTTTTCAAACACATCAGATTCAAGAAGTCTGCCAGAGAATTGGTGGGCTGAAAGATGATCAAAGAGCATTCAAGAAAGATAAGGTCATTGCAGAAAAACTAAATTAATGATTTGAATCAGTTTTTGCTACAGAGACTGTCAGGAGGGTTTCTGCACTGGAAACATTATTTACAGGAGAGTAGTTGGAGAAGCAGTTGCAAACTAGGTTGTTAACTGAAGAGGTGCAGAAATAATTGATGAATTGAATAGTGAAGAGGAACTTAGGTTGTTAACTGAGGAGATGCAGAAATAATTGATAAATTGGATAGTGAAAAGGAACACATGACTAAAATAGGTGAACTACAACAGTTATTATTTAACCTCTCACTTGCAAATATTCTCAGTAGCTGGGGTGTGTGTGGTGTCAAATGAAACACGAGTTTTTTAGAAACTTTCCTTAGGAATCCAACAAATCTACATATCTGGAAGCCTGATACCTGTGCCAAGCTAACTGGTAGTAAAGAAATGTAATGTAAAATAGAGCTGGTAGAAAGTTATATTTCTTCGTTCCAATTTAAGAACGAGGAAGTATTAAGTGAATTTAATAGGAGGGAGGTTTAAAACAAGCAAAAGAAGGATCTTTTTCCCTACAACATGTAAATGAGGTGAGAAAATCCTTATTACTTGATGGATGTAGATTTGAAAAGGTGACTTCAATTTAAGGTGAGACTGAGTAAGTTCATGGAAATCCTTTGAGGATTACAAATATATAGAAACTACCTAGAGCTCAGGAAACCCCTGAGGAAGTATTATGTATGCTTGCCTTCATCTTATTGTTAGCGTGCTGCTTTTGCTACTGTATGAGGCAGGCTGCCATACTAGATAGGTCTTTGGTTCTGACATGGTCCAGACATTCTAATGTACTGAGATGTCCTTTGAATATCTTTAGTAGTATCTATGTTGTTCAACATAATTGTGGGCAATCTGTAAAATCAGAAAACTCTGTAATAGCAGCATTTGTTGGTAATGCAAAACTTAAGATAATTTGTTCTATTAGCATCTTATGATACTAAATGAAAAATACTATATGAAAATTAGTTTTGCTAAAAGCAAAGTAATACACATAAGAAAAAAAAGAATTATGCATGAATAGTGATGGGCTAGTGTTGGACTATTCTTGTAAAAACTTGCAGCATTCTCAACAGTTCTCTGCAAAAAAGTTGATTTAACATGATACTGAAGTTCAAAAATGAAAAGATGTTGACTACTCACAATTTCCTCATATGAAAAACTAGAACACTGACGCTGAAATGGTTCATGATCTGAGTTTCAGATTTAACAGGAAGAAAAAACAACAAAACCCAACCTCACCAGAGCCAGTTATTTTTGTTGGGGTTTTTTTTAAGAAACAAATTTCCTCCCATTGGAACTAGTGTCTGTAGTGATTAAAAACATAATGATGGAAAAAGGGAGAAGACTAATAACAGAGAAAAGAGCAATTGGTGGACATTAAACACTGACTGAGATTCACTTGGTAGGATTTAGACTGTTCAGTCAGAGGAAGGGGTGATATTTTATCAAAGGGATCACTCTCTAAATGTCTCGTTTCTTATATTACATCCTAATTGTTTCCTACTGGCCTCTGTTGGAGGCAGGACATTGAATTCGGTAGATCTTTGGTCTCACAAAATGGCTTTTCTGTTTTTCCATTTAACTAGGGTATGCATTTTTTCAGTAAGTGTTAAAGGTTTTGGTTCCAAACCAAATACAGTAGATAGATAACTTGGTAACTAAACTAACTTGAATATATACTACTGAGTTCAATCCTGTTTAACATCTTCATTCATGGTTTGATTGGGCAGAGTGTACCCTCAGCAAGTTTGCTGATGACACCAAACTGGGAGGAGTGGCTGATAATGCCAGAGGGTCCTGCTGCCATCCAGAGAGACCTCTACAGACTGGAGGAATGAGCTGACAGGAACCTCATGAAGTTCAACAAGGAGAAGTGCCAAGTCCTGCACCTGGGAAAGAACAATCCCATGTCCCAGTGTATGTTGGGGGTCACCCATCTGTAAAGCAGCTTGGCAGAAAAGGATTCAGAGGTCCCTGTTGAACAAGAGCCAGCAATGTGCCCTTGTGGCAAAGGTTAATAGTATCCTGGGCAGCATTAGACAAAGTATTGCTAAGGAGGTCAAGGAAGGTGATCCTTCCCCTCTATTCAGCACTGGTGAGGCCATACCTGGAATGCTGGGTCCAGTTCTGGGCTTCTCAGTGCAAGAGAGACAAGGATGTACTGGAGAGAGTCCAGTGAAGGGCCACAAAGATGATGAAGAGACTGGAGCATCTCTTCTATGAGGAAAAGCTGAGACAGCTGGGACTGCTCAGCCTGGAGAAGAGTAGGCTCAGGGGGCATCTCATCAGGGTATGTAAATACCTGAAAAGAGGATTGAAAGAAGATGGAGCTAGGCACTTTTCATTGGTTCCCAGTGACAGGACAAGAGGCAATGGGCACAAACTGAAACACAAGATGTTCCATATAAAACCAGAAAACACTTTTTCACTCTGAGGGTAACCAAGCACTGGCACAGGTTGCCCAGGAAGGTTGTGGAATCTCCATCCTTGGAAATACTCAGAAGCTGTCTGGACATGGTCCTGGGGCAACTGGCTCTGTGTGACCCTGCTTGAGCAGGGTGTTGGATCAGATGACCTTTGGAGGTCTCTTCCAACTTCCACCATTCTGTGATTCTGTGATATGATCTTTTTGAGCATACAGTTGCTAATGCAGCTAGTGGAAAATGTCATCATACCCTTTTTCTGGAATAGTTCTGACTATTGAACTGGTTGACAAAGCAGATACTGTTCAAGATTATTTTACAAAATGAGAATTTGGCTTTCATTGTAGTAATATTTAGATGTTTTGTAAGGGAACACTAATTTTCCCTAAAGATCCCAATTATTTGAATATAATCCTGGAAAAATTCCTTGTTAAGGAAAAATTTTCTAGGGTTGAAATCTGTATAGCTTTCATTTAGAATCCAAAATGGTAATTACCAGAATCTTGCAATTAGTAAATAAAAGTTGTTTGTAAAACATGAGCAAAATTTGAGATTGTTCCCTCATGGAGGCTTGGATTATACAAACTGTAGCAGCCCAATGGGTGGATTAAAGTATTAATATTTTCCTGGTAGACTCAGCTTTGGATTTTAGCTCTGCTGTAGAATTCTGGTGTGGCTCTTAACTGCAGTACGTGTACAGCCAGCTAGTGCAGGAATTCAGTGTCTTAGTTTCCTCTGTGAAAATGGGGCTAGTCTTTGCAGTACTTAGGCAAGTACTATGATGGCAAAATAATAGACAGATATTGAGGACTGTTCACTGGAACATTTCTGAGATCTGGTGCAAAATGTTTGGAGAGTAGGGGCCATGTTAGTGTCTTGGCTGGAAATGTGCTGTCATGTGAACAGTGTCTTACAAATAGGTGCAAGATGTGGAGGGAGATGGAAAGAGAAGGTGTACTCTGGAAAAACAGCAATGTCTTATTGTGAGAGTCATATTGAAAATATTGTATGTCTGATTTCTACCTAAACTTCTTTTAAAAAAGTTATTTAAAATTCTGACTGTTTACTCTTGATTAATGACAGATGTTCCCAAAGAACTCTTAGTTTCTTCCTTACTGCCTTTTCAAGAAGTAGGAGCGACTTAGTTGGACACTCTTCAAGTTGCTTCTAAATGTTTATAGGGAGAAATTAATGATTTCATCACAGCTGTTGAGAGGAGGAGAAATAATTTAGAGTAATTAATTTTGCCTGTGTAAAATTTCCCCTTCAGATTCATTTTGATAAAACTACCCAGTTTTAATTTCCTAATCTCAGTGTCATTCTGGTGTACATGTTTGAACAGGTGCCACATTTCACATAGGACATAGCTACATTTCATTAATTATGAGAAATTATTTATTTTTTGTTTTAAATAAAATTGTGAAACATTTAAACACAAGCATGAAAGACAATATAAGTGGAAGTCATAATCTCTACTAATTTAGCCTTGCCAAATAGATGTGCTTCTGGCAGATAGATTGATGAAACCTTTTAAAAAAGGGACTCAATTCTGAAAAGGATGCCTCTTGTCTTATTTTGTTAACTTATATTTTAATTCTGTAAAACTGTCACTGCAAAGTGGTGCTTTTTTTTCTCATTGATGGTTTAAGACTAAATTTGGTTTTTTTTAAAGAATATAAATCAAAAGATATGACTGCTCTTTGTCAGCTGTGTCATTTGGGGTCAAGCTGTGTCTGTGATTCATACTTTTAACTTTCTGTGGGCACTTGCTTATTTATCCATGGACTTTTACCTGCATCTTTCTTCCCTCACCTCTAAAAGCTTAATTTTTTGTCTCTTTGACGAGATAGTGAGATTGCCATGCTGCTTACAGCCATGGTGCTTTTGCTATTGCAGGGTGATCTAGGGGATGTTTTCAGCAGTACTTTAGAAATATTTCTTCTTTATCTTTGGAATATCAAAGTTCAGTCTTTAGTATTCTAGTGCTTTAAACAGTAACCCTTCTATGTTTGATGCCTATAAGAAAGAAATTCCTTGGATACTCTTTAAAGAAAGGAGGTGACAGTGTGAAAAAAAACACACGAAAGAAACGTACTTCCTTGCTCACAGGTAAATTTTATGCAAATAAGTCTTTAGGCATGTGTTCTTACTAAAATCTTGCTTCTTTAGGAAAGATTTATCAATTTCCACTGGACCTATTGCCACCATCTCCAGGCTTCTTTTGAAGTTTTCTCTCCACACATGTTCTCCTCTCTTGGTTTTCACTGGGGACTTCAGTAGTTTGCTCTCTCTGGTCACATGTTTTTGTCCTGCTTGTAGCCAGACATTTCTCACTCGGGAGCTCCTCCTTGCTTCCTCTGCGGTTTTTATTATAATATTTTGTTTGTACCCTGTCTTTTTTATAGCATTTTATTCTGTTTGTTTCCAGCCAACTGTCTCGTTTAATTAAATTACTTGTAGCCAGAAGCAAAATTGAGTTGGAGCTCGAAGTGAGAGTCTTATTATGATCTCAGGAGGGGGTAACAATATCACCTATTCCTGGAGATATCATGGCAGAAACCTAAAGATGCTGATTCATACTTAGGCAAGATATGATTGATAGTTGTTCCTGGCAGAGTGGCTCCCAGTGATTTTGGGTACCAATGGATACGGTGGAGTGGGATGCTGGACCTGTTGAGGTTTAGAATTTCCCTATTGGTAGTGAAAATAAAGAAGTTAATAGTGTCTCATATCCAGTGCAAAACAGCAGTTGTTCAATAAGCCTTCTATCCAGCACCGCAAAAACTCCAGGACAGGAAGAGCTGCTGCTTTGCTGGAAGCAGAAAATTTGCTGTCTCTTTCCTTGAAGTGAAGCAGCCACTACTGAGTGAGTGCCAGCTGGCATTCTGAGTGCGGCTCTTTTTGTCTAAAACACTGGTAATATGATAATGTTCAATGATAAAAAATGGCTTTGTGGCCTGACCTCTCACTCAGAGCACTAAGGTAAGGTGCACAACATGTTCATTGCAAAGAGTAAATGATTCCCTTACTCATTCTAATGTTCTGCACATTTGGCTCGACATCTGAACATTCTTGCAGTGTACCAGCCTGTAATAAAAATGGCCCAATTAAAATTTAAGACATCAGAATACAGGAAAATGAATGGTTTCCTTCCTCCCTTCCTCTCGGTGCTCATTAACAATATTTTGCTATACCTGACATTCTTCTTGTAGGCCTTTTCCAAGAACAATTCTGTAGCAGCCCATCTGTTTTATTTTGTTGATTCACAGCTAATGTATGCCATGATCAGTTAAATAGACAGGAGGGGAACAAGATTGCTTATTTTTGTTGCATTGCCCTTAATGCTGCAATTGTTGTCAGAGAGTCTCTTTATGAAAGAGCCACAGAGCACACTTACCTAGAAAATCTCCAGACTTCAGGATAGTCAGAGAAAGGGGGACAATCTTTACAGAAACCAAGGTGTAAGCAGAGATTGGTAGCATCTCTGGAAAAACAAGTGCTGAACAGAGTTCTCAGAAGTGATAGAGTTGCCTTAGGGACCAGGTGAAAATCCTGGAAATTGCTTCAACTTGCTGGTTCAAACTAGATTCAAAGGAAATGATGTATTGTTGAAAGAGATGGTGGGACAGGAGAGATGTTTATGAATACTTTTTTTTTTTTCTTCATCCAACTGCTGTAGTTTTCAGTATTTCAAGAGTTACCTTGTCCTGCCTTTAGAAAACAATCCATTCAGAAGTCTTTTGATGATGATCTCTCCAAGAGCTCTCTAGGATCAAAGAAATTCAAGAGCTGCAAACTGACCCCTGGTGAATTCTGAGTCACATTCCAAGTATCCATTTCTTAAAGTCAAAATTTTTGAGCACTTTGTTTATAAAAAAACTTGAAAATGTCTATTTTAGACGAGAGGAGGAGAAACGAGTTGCCTGCAGCATGAACACTACTGTAGGACCTTGGTACACCTATGCAGTTTGTGCTACAGTCACAGCTGGTGACTTTCCTTTGCTCAAAATGATTTTACTGGAAAGCCTTTCCATAACTGGGGTCTATGGGTACATGGAATATTTTTTTTTTAAATCTGCTTTCTAAAGGAAGAAGGTATTTTACATTTACAAAGGCATTCACACAGTGCCTATCGTGATACTTGTTGGTGTAATCATGGCAGCATTGCTGTCATCTAGTTCTTACTGCTTTATTAATTCTCTCTTCAGATTCACACTTCTCTAATCAATGGACGGCCTAGTGCTGATGATCCTTCACGCATATTACTAGAATTCACCTCTGCTCGCTTTATTCGCCTGAGATTTCAGAGGATACGGACACTAAATGCTGATTTAATGATGTTCGCACACAAAGATCCAACTGAAATCGATCCCATTGTTACAAGGAGGGTAAGTTCTGGCAAGGCAGTAGAAATGCTGTGTGAAGTGTAGAAGTTCTCTTACACTTGTAAATACTGGACCTGCCTTTGTTTGCCATAGGAAATTTTAAGAGGTGATGAATACCTGTTGTTACCTGCCAAAATCCTGTTGTTAGATAATGCTCTCTTCACAGTATTTTGTTACCTTCTCTGTAGCAAAAGTAAGAATTTTATATTTTCTGCTTGGTGATGTTATTAGTGTACATAACATGCTTATTAACATGAGCACACAGCACACATTTGGATGGAGATAACTGTCAAGTGGTTGCTGCTAGATAATGTCCTCTTGCCTCTTGCCGCTGCTCAAACCTTTGATACCTTTAACATTCCTTGGACACTTCCTTTGAGGAGAATTTCTATTAGTAGTACTTTAAGTAGTAGTAGGGCCTGAATGCAACAGTTTTAGTGTTATTATATGATTATTGATAACAGTAACAAATTTACATAGTGCTTTAGCTTAAACGAATGGGTGCAGCACTCAAACTCACACCATACCCCAGTCTTCTCCACTGTTCCCTGTATGTCCACACCCCTCTTCTTTCTGCAATTTGTGCCTTCTTTTGTGTGCCACATCTCCCTGTTTTCCTGCTGCTCAAATATTGTGTGTTATTCTATTTTTCCTCTGATTTTTCTATTAAGCATTCTTAAAAGCTGTTTTGGTGGATGTATACCTTTACACAGTTTTTCCTTCTGCTCACTTCCTCTTTCTGTTGGTCATCTTATTTTGCATTTTGAAAGTTTAGGGTCCCACTATAATAAGTCCTGTTATGAAGGGGAAATATTGTTATTCTTGGCTTTAGTTAATATCAAAGTTTATCAATGGTGGATCACTGCAGAGAATGAAAGAATTTGCTTCTTCTGTTCCCCATTTCTGATTTCCATTTCTTCCTCTAAGTACATAGAATGCTGGCTATTTCTGAAAGTTTGGAATGTGCCATTCTGGTTTGTATTACAAACCCAGAAACCCTTCCAGTTAAGTGCAGTTATTGCAGCCTCACTAATTATGGAAACTGTGTTTACATAAGAGTGCACATTTAATAATCTGATTCTAAGTGAAAAGAAACACACTTTTAAAATCACTGTATACTCATGAAAACCTGCAGGAGGATCCACAGATTTCTCAAACCAACAAAGAACAATAACTTCTGCATGGCATCTCTCCATGGGGCAGTCCTCAAAGGAACAAGGAACAACTGGAACTTGACATCCTTATCTGGCTTTCCCTATAGGAGACATTAGATAAGCCACTATTCCACAAAACATGAAACAAAGGATAGCCACAAATGATACATTGACTGTGTGATAGAAGGTTAACTGTGAGCTATATGAGATCCGATTTTGTTTGATGTATTTATTAATGATCTGAAAAAGAGGTTGAACACAGAAACGGCAAAATTTGCAAATAGCATATGTTTGTTTTGATTAGGCAATTGTTACGATGTTATAGGACCCTTGCCAAGGCAGATGAAAATGGACAAGATGGCATGTGAGATTTGCTTTTCACAGATGTCACAATACATTTATAAATATCTTTCCATCCTTCTTTCTGGTTAGGGTTGTTAATGCCCACGAAGGAAAAAACAGAAATGGTCAAATGGCAGAGCAGCAGGTCAAAAGTTATTTAAATCTCAGTAATGAAGACTATTCCATAGTCATTCAAAAGGCCAATAGTGAAAAACAGTTATTTCCACAGAGCGGTGAATGCCCAAGTAAGACCTATCAGAGGTGAACAAAGGTGTTTCTTTCTTAGTTTTTGCTCTAGCCTTCTCTTCCCTCCATCATCATGTCTTTTCCTTTTCATGTTTTCTGAAGGAAATAAATTCTATAGCATTTGACTTTTCATTATCCAGTGTGCATATAGTCTTTTCCTATTCTCATGCTTGGTGTGTACTATGTATAAATTGACATGGCTCTTGTGACTTCAAATAAATGGAACTGTGCCAATTTATACGCTTTCTTTCACTAAACCTGAATCTGTTGATCAAGACGCAGCTTGGATTACACTGTCTGCTATATTTGTAATAGATCAAAAAAGAAATAAAACGGGGCCTGACACTTTCATCACCAGAAATGAATTCTGCAGTTTGGCACCTGCATTTTACAATCCACTTAGCAATTCAATTTCTATTTTGTCTTACAGTATTACTATTCTATAAAAGATATCTCTGTTGGAGGCATGTGTATATGTTCAGGCCATGCAAAGGCTTGTCCACTGGATCCAGCGACCAACGTATGTATTTTATTTTTTTTTATTAATGTGCCTTTTTAATAGTGTGGAACATAAAAAAAACCCCTTGATATTCCTCAGAGTTCTGTGAATTTATGTCTGTTCTTCACCTAGAACAGTCAGAAGCAGTGCCAGGATAAAACAGTGATGGCAACCAGAATAATAAACATTCATACAAGGTCAGCAGAGGCTTTCTCAGAAATGAAAGAATAGATTTCAGATAATTCAACCCATATTGAAAGTTTCCTAGGAACAACAGAAATTTGAGTGACATTATGTAGCTGTATAGATGAGCTCTAACAGTCAGTCTTTTTTTTAATCAAGGTGTTTCCTAAATGACTTTCAAGTATTTTATCGATACTTGCAAACAAATGATGGCTCTAGAATGGTGCATTACCTGTATGGGAAATATTAATTGAGTGATCAGTCCAGCTAGTCTGCAAAATCATGAGCTGTTTATGATGTCTTCCAACTGTAGCTTTCTTTTTGCACAATTAATAAACATATAACCAATATAATTGAAATGAATAAATATAATTTGTTACTGATGGTCCAAATCTATGTACACAAATTAATACAAAGTTTGCAATTGTATTACTAATGTGCCACAATTGGAACTCTTCATATACTGTTCAATTAAGTAGGAGTTTTGTAGGATTTAACATAAAATTTTGTTTCTACATGACATTAAGCCATTGTGTAGAAACTGATTAAAAAAAACTGTAAGAAATCTTACACAGAATGCATTTACATTCCTTAGCAGTTTCTGTGGATCCCTGTAAAAATTTTATAAACTCCTTGGTTTAATCCTTCTAAACCTTTTCTGTGATGATGTGTATAGCAAGTATTAAACTGTTGTTTCAGATGGTCTTAGTTACCAAACAACAGCATTATCTCAATGCCATCTGTCAGAGTTGGGCCTACCTCAGAAAATAAATGCTATTATTGCAATTAATACATACTTCAGTTCAGATAGTTTGGCTACCAGATAAAATAAAGGCATTGTGGCAAGTGTGGTATCTTGTTTTGTAGGATGACAAATATGTATTTGTTGTCTGATCTGTATAAAAAATAACATAAGTGAAACAAATCAAGACGAGATTTGAAGTGTTTGGTTTAGCTCTCCAGGGATACTCTTTAGACTTAGCTATACCAAAATAGGTGGGCTTTGGCTTGTAAACATCATGACTGCAGTTATTAGCACAATGAATCTTTCCTCTAGCATTACAAAGAATAAACATGAATTTACTGCCTTGCTTTTCTGAAGCATTCCTTAACTTAACCTTGTTTTGCAAGATTTATGCTTTGTCCTGTGAACCATAGAATTTCTCCAGTTTAGCTTGCTATTTTGACCTTGAGTGGCTTCAAAAGGACCATAGAGAATCCCCTCCACTGAATAACTACTAGGAAGGCAATCTTTTACTTCTCATTTCTCCAAACTAAAGTTTCTTTTATATTTTCCAAGCTGCTTCTGTGGCTCAGAGTTCTGTGGCTCAGCAATATTTTCATGCTGGGACTAAGCCGGGAATTAAGGTGGTCTGCTGAGGAACTGAAAATTGACTGGGAGGCTGGTCATGCTCCCATATCTTACTAGTTTAAAAACTCCTGCTATCCCTCACATGGAATTAGTTACGCAGTTAGAAGGTTACATGATGAGTTGACTCATCCAGTAAAAAATAATGCTAAAATGAAAAGAAAAGCCAGTTTTTATTGGAACCACCAAGAGAATTGATTTCACTCTGCAGCTGCAGGATTGCTACATGTAAGGGAAGGGTGGAGAATGGCTCACTCCTTCTAGTGTAAGCTAGCTATCAAAACAGTTTTCCCGTAATGTGAAGCAGTATCTGAGGGCCACCAGCACTTTGGCTTATTTGTTGCATTGGGAAACCTTCATTCTCCCAAACTCCTTTCTTCAACCAGTTGGGATTATTCTCCTACGTTCTTAGATTCTCTCTAGATTCTCTGGCCAATTATCTTCCTTTGCATCATGGCTGTTTTCTTAAAATAGAGTCATAGAAGTGAAACACACTCTTTTGTCTCTCACCTGGTGAATGCAGGATATATAAATGAATAAAAATGAATAAACAGAGGAATTACAGAGTACAGCCATTCTGAATGTTGCTGTAATTTGAACTGGAATGCAGATTATGTACATGGACAGATTCTTCATGTGTGTAAATATTTGTTTTTCTCTTAAATTAGAAATCCGTCTGTCAGTGTGAGCACAACACTTGTGGAGAGACATGTGATCGGTGTTGTCCTGGTTTCAATCAAAAGCCTTGGCATGCTGGCACTTTCCTGGTTAAGCATGAATGTGAACGTAAGTTGAAAACAGTGTAGAAGAGAAAGTTTATGGCAACTGCTGCTGAAAAATGAGATGGGGCCCTACATGATTTTGCAATTGATTTTATTTCTAATCACACTTGTTTATGAATCACAGAATCACAG
>VZRW01008673.1:173223-216295 GCA_013398125.1 Aegotheles bennettii | reverse complement strand
GGACTTCCCTTAACAATCGACTAGCCCACATAAGAGTGCAGAATGCTGTGGGAAAAATATCACAATAGAAAATCTCATTGTATGTACTGCTTTTTACAGAAGACAGTAAAGTCCAGTTTTGGAGGGCTTTCCCAGCAACCAATGTACTTTGTTATTGGTCTCTGATGCTGAAGTCCACAGCAGTAGTTACATGAACAAAGCATTAGTTTTTTGAATTGACATTGATATGGCCCCACAGAATTCAGTTCTGTTTAAATACCAAGAATTGCTGATCACTATCTAGACCCTCATCTGTCATTATTTAATTCTAAATTGCCTTTAAGTTACTGGAAATTTGCTGTTTGCTCGGCAGCAATTGGCATTCACCCTGTCATGTTTCCTACATGCCATTAAATCTTTAGGCCTACATATGTATTATTCATATGTTCATTGCTTCCAAATACATAAAATCAGATATTGCTCAGCTGGGCCCCAATCCTGAAAAAAAATATGTGCATGTGTTATTCCCCGCACCTGAGCAGTGTGAAAAAAAGGTGAAGAGAGTCCTTAGTCTTAAAGTGTGCATACCTGCCTGCAGAATCATGGCTCCTATCAGCAAGAGCCGAAATAGCAAAGTAACTTGGGCTAATTTATTGCTTCTTTATTATTCCCTTTAAAAATGTAAGTTGACTTTAAAATCAAACATCCCTCTGAAATGGAAAGTTCAAACATTTAACTTGAAAAAGAAAAGCCTATGCCAAGTCATTTAATGTTTCCTCTTTTCTAATGCTTGATTTCAATGAAACTATTAAAAAATGTGATTTGGTTTGTATATAGTTTTCTTCCTTCCAGGAACATACAGAGCTGATCAGCTCCTGCCTCTAAACTACTCAGCTATCAACTTGTATGAAGCCTATGGGTTTATAATACAAAAATAAGCACAAGATAAGGGCACAAATAGACGAAGTGGGCAGAACCCAATGCAATGAGGTCCAGTGTTGTAGGTTGTATGGTGTTTGACACCATCATCTCTTTCCAGTCCATACACCAATTTCTACTGTTTTTTGGCTAAAAAACCCATGTCTACCACCTGTGACAAGCAAAGGAGGTCACAGAGTGGAAGAATGAATCAGCTAAAATGAATGTGAACCTGTGCAAAGGATCCAAACTGAGGTGTAATGATAAAGGACTGAATAAATACAAAACATTCCTAAAGCATGGAACATGACAAGTCTGAACATGTGGTGATCCTCAAAGCTGGGAAGAAAAGTTGACTCCAGATCTCTGATAAACTACAACATCAGTAAAGCAGAAAAGAAATATACATGTATACATATACTGTGCCTCAATTTTAACAATGAGAAGATAAAATTCTACTCTTTTGTTTCTGTCCTTGGAGTTTTACAATAAACAGTTCATGAGCTGTTAGCTAAATGTGCTTTCCAATGACCTGCAGTAAGCAAAACTCCAGCTGAAAGCCCTATGCCTAGACACTGATCAGATTAATAACCTGCAACATGCAAGCTGGAGCCCTTCGAGTACAGACAGTATGTCTAGAGGCATCTACCACAGGAACAATATGGGCCTGTGCATAAATACACCATCCACTTCAGTCTCGCCGTGGGGCAATTGCCTGCCCATTGAGAAGAGGGCAGCCTCTGCCATTCCAATTACCTCTTTCCCCTGTAGTAGCTATAGTTGTGATAGATGCTTGAACTAAGGCAATGTTTTTATATGAATCTGAGTTACTGGTACAGAGGCCTTTGGGAAATAATCAATTACTGTATTAGAATAGTGTGTGGCACTGATGGAGATCTTTGCTGATAAAAGCCCTGCTCTCACAAGGTGCTCAGCGCTGGTTCCTCACTTTGCCTTTCACATCCTTCACAACAGGGCATCTTGATGCAAATAGACCAAACAGAGTCTTCTAGCTGATCTGGCCTTCAGTGCAAATACCTTCATTTACAACAGCAATAACAGGATTTGACATCAGGACCTTAACAGAGCTATTTCAGAAATGAACTAGACCCAACATGCTTAGATAGGCTTTATTGTAAGGCAAACTCTGTAATTGCTATCTACTAAGTATCCTTTTACACAGATGTAGACATTATTATTGTGTTGTTTTAATTGCCAATGATTCTCTTATTTGTGTTTCTTTAACCAAACTCACTGATTCAAATATAAGGGCACTCTTGTGAGGCTTTTGAAACAAAACCCACAGTGGAGCAACAACAGTTCAGCCCTAAGCCTTTTCCCATTAGTGAGAATAAACAGTAGCTAATCCTTAGCAACACTAAAGGACGCTTTAGTTTGCAGACTGTCATATCCTTTAGACGTGTTCCCAAGAAAAAGAGAGGGGGATATTAATACAGTGCATCTCCTCCTAGTGGCAACACAAGGGAAATCACAAATTCACTGGATTGTACCACTGTGACAGAATGTCATTTCAATTGCCTTATTAACCATATGAAAAAATATATCACAACAGTGAGAAAACTTCTCAGTTATCTATATCTTACCCCTAAGGCTATTGTCATGAGCCAGTGGCATACTAAGAAAAGAGTACTAATTCAGTTGTCAGCTGCCTTGCCTATTAAACAGGAGGAAAAATACCAGCAACAAAATTGAAACAAGTAATAAGGGTAAAAGAAAGGTCTGGATACCCTTGTCCACTTGATTTCTTAAATTAAATAAATACAATTACTTTTCCTGATTTTCCTGTCACATAACATTGTACTGGGAGTATTGTGCTGTCTTCTAATTGAGAATTTACTCAGCTTAAAATGCTACATGGGTTGCACTTTAAAAACGTACGTGCTGGAGTATTATACTCCAAGTTCATGACCTGCATTGTAAACCATAAGAGGATGAGCAATGATCTGCTAAACCAAAACATGTTCAGGGGCTGGAAAGAGCAGGCTCACTGCTAAGGATTAAGGAAACCTGTTGTTTTCTCTACAGAATAATCTGGGGTTTTTGATTAACCATAGACAAACTCTTCATAGCAGGAGGTGAACTGTCTCCAGGTGTTTGTTCCATAGAGATCAGAGAGTTTTCTAAGACAAACACAATGATAAAATTTGCCATGCCTCTGCTCTTTGCATAGCCATTCAAAACAGCAGGAACTGGAGGTGGTATTCAGTTTCCTTAATTCAGTGTCATCTGGGAGGACTCCGTTGCTTGATAAGTACACAGATCTCCTGTAAGACCTGTGTCATAGAATCATGGAATGGTTTGGGTTATAAGGAATCTTAAAGCTCACCCAGTCCCAACCCCCTGCCATGGGCAGGGACATCTCCCACTAGACTAGGTAGCTCCAAGCCCCATCCAACCTGGCCTTGAACACTTCCAGGGAGGGGCAGCCACAACTTCTCTGGGCAACCTGGGCCAGTGTCTCACCACCCTCACAGCAAAGAATTTCCTCCTAATATCCAATCTAAACATGTCAGGCCAGCCCACCCTGTGCATATATCTCAGGGTATCTCAAATGACACTACATGCCTGTATTTAACCAACTGAAACCTACCATAAGAATCAAATATATAATCAAATTTGTTAACATGTGTGACTGGTAGTGTTTTACTCTGACTTTGGAGCACTGTGCTGATGTCTGCAGAGGTGGGGAAGCATGTGTAAATCTCAGAAATGTTCTTTTCAGAAGACATAACTTTTTTGCCACACAATTTTGATGGCTATTTGTTATGAGACATTTAGGGGAGGTTCAGTTTAAGTTTGAGACAACCAAGTGTGCAATGCAGCCGCTCAGCCAAGAGCAACTGTGTCTGTAAGAGTCTCATTCTTGTTGAACACCCTCTGAGGCTGACTTTTCCCACTAGTAAGATCAGAATTTAGGCCCATACAACCTTGTCATTTTTGTCATTCTTCCTGTTGTTATTCTTGACATAATTGCTTACATTTGAGGCTAAGAATGGGTTTCATGTCTCTTGATTTTAAGTGCCTGGAAGTTAAGTTTGTCAAAGATAAAGATAATAAGTGTTTTATGTCTTTATCTTCAGTTAAGGGAAATAGGTACCTTTGGAGGGCAATAAGGCCCACTGACACTATAAAGGTCCTGAGTACGCACCCAACCCTGGATGTCTGGCAGTTGGGCCTTGGGGCCAGACTGGAGATGGCACAGCTAACGGCCATCTACCTTTCTTTGATGACTTGAGACAGTACTATGAGTCTGAGCTATGGGGTTAGCCAGGGCTGAACCCCTGGCCCAGGGGAGCTACTTTGAGCTGGGACTCCTATGCTGGGACCCCATGTGAGCTACAACCCCACCATGCCACAGCCCTGCCTGGACCTGGTCATGGGAAATGTTGATCTGGATCTGGATCCTGAACCACGAGCTGACATCCCAGCCTGGACACAGTCAGTCCCTGTCCCCACAGAGGTGTCTGTTGCCCAGGACTCTGATGACTGGAAGTGCCATGGGAACAGTTCCAGCTGACTATTTCTCTGGGAAAGCACATTGCCACTGCCACTGCCAGTAGTAATCATAATACTTGGCGTAAGGGGAAGGTGGCCTTCTTCATGACAGTGAGCCAGGGGTCAGACGGCACCAGCTTCATTCCTGGCCCTGCCCAAAGCTTCTGTTCCTTGGATTAGTTACAGAAAATTACTTTCCTGAAGTTAAACTGTTGAGGGAACTAGGACCCCAAATCCCAGACTGCTTTCCTTCAACCCCTTACTCCAGACACCAACATCATCAAATGTAAGCAGTTCCCCCACATCCAAGCCCCTTGGTCTCCTCTGCTTGCCATATGATTTGGGTCCATCAAGTAGCACAAAGCAGAAACCCTCTCACATGACCCAGATGTTTTCTCTGGGCACACCTCAGCAGGGGCTCCAAGGAGAAATCCAAAAGAGTCCCTACTGCAGCTGGCCCAGGGGCAAAGAAAAGGCCTGACATTGTTTAGCCTACCAGTATGAATGTCACCTTTAGCCTTTGCTGTGTTGTCATCCTTAATATAATCATAACATATAAAAATATGGCACACATCCCATCCACTGGATTGAAGCTGTTGGGAGGTAAGATAATTGGTATTTCCAGAGTGCAGAAAGCCAGGCTGGTTGGTTCTGTTAACATTGTACCATGGTAATGTTGCTATCATTCCTAGTACTGATATCAGCCTGAACAAACTCACAGCTATGAAAATAAGTTTAAAAACTCTCCATGGAGATATTTCACTGAATAGTTGTCCTCGGTATTCATGAGAAAAAATATTTATTTGGGTGAAAATATAGATCTAATTCCTTTCAGCAAATCAGCAACAGACAATGCAGAGTCAAAAGGGTATCTTTTTTTTTCTTTTTCTCTTTATTTTATTTGTAGCAAGCCTTCAGCAATTTGTAATTAGATCTTTCATGCTGGGAGAAAAAAAGAGAAAGAGAGGGAGAGAGAGACCCATATTTCTGTAAAATCATTAGTACTTTTGGCAGCAGAAAGCTGGATCCTTAGCTGGTGTAAATTGGAGGTAGCTGTACTGAAGGCAATAGGGTGATGCTGATTGACACCATGGATATCATTCCCACTGCCTGCAGAAGCCAAGTCTGAAGCAGCAGCAAAGCGTGATGAGCCTATATTAGATCAGACATTAGCATGTTTGAGGAGGAGATGCGGATAAAAGAAGTAAAAGGGAGAGCAAAGCAGGGTGCAAACGTGTGGGGTCCTAGAGAAATCAGGCCTGTGCAAAGGCAGGAGAAAAATAGAGAGGACATGGAATGAAGGACAGAGAATTCTGATGGTCACAAAAGGCTGACAGAGATCTAAATGAAGGGGCAGGAGAATCAGCAGGGTATTGAAAGGGGATATCTCAGTGAACTGCTCAGAACATAATAACAGGGGTTTAATAGAGTATTGAGAAGAGATTAATTATGTTAAATCTTTCAATTTTGACAGGTAATAATCTATTACTGGATAGATCAGTCAATGCAATAAGCTACCAAAAAGGTTTGGCTAAATGATGCTTCTTATATATCTTATAGTACTACAGTCTCTGCTGGAAGTTCTGATTTATACCCATAAAGTTGGACAAAGAGGTCTAACAGTTTCTATGGACCTCTCAAATGTGTCAAGGAAGGAATACAACTCTTCAGATGTAGAAATCTCTGGTGAAAGGATAGTCTATGACTATGTTGTGCCTGGAGAATGTCTGGTCTATATATCTATATAACAGTGAGTGAAGCAGAGTGTTTGGACTGGCTTGTGCACTGGAATTCAATGAAGTTGAATTAATTAATCATGTCCTGGGCCTCTTTAAGTTCTCTGCATGCTATTTCAACAACACTTATCAATGACTAAGGCTCATCCATGGCCAGGTGTTGATAAAGTGCTCTAGTTTCTGTACAACAGATTCATGCCTTTTTGTTTTTGTTTCTTGAGGTCAGATGACCCATTCCCAGGGGAGTTAGCCTGATTTAAAATTGACTCACATCTCTGACACTGTGCCTTCCTCCACATTGCCAGGAGACTTCAGTAGCACAAGTGCTTTTCTTTCAAGGCAGGGCTCTAACCCCTGCAGTGAATTGCAGGATCACAAGAATGCTAAAGCTGTCCTCCACCAGTTGATTTGGCAGTGTTTTGCCTGGGTCTCATAAAAGATGATCCTTCATTGCAGTTAGTCATCTGGGTTTTCTCCCCTGGTCTGTGGAGTCAGATACCTCCAGAGGGTACATCATCCTCATAATGATCTTTCCATTATCCAGTGTGTCTCAGTCTCATCTATATTTACCTTTTAGCTAAAATCCCTACTTTTCAGGGGAAAAAGAATTTTTTTAAGAAAAAACTGTGTCACACGTACATTTATTTTCCAGCCTACACATGTCTATCTTGGAATACCAGGTTCCCCCATTGAACTCTTCCCATTTACAAGCTATAACCTGTGTTCTCTGAACATCCTCCTGAATTCACTCCAAGCAAACTATTTCTGCATATCAAATTATCAGTCCATCTGTCCATCTGGCTTGCTAATCTTCTTCCCAGCTTATTTTTTTTGGGTTCCTTTTGCTGTCATATCTATGTGACTTCCTCGGGGAAAAAAAATCTGCCTTCAGGTTAAATTGCCTGGAATATTTGGGTGAACAAAAACAGGTCTGAGGACAAATGGATGAGTGTTTTCTTAAAAATATCAAGTGTATATCTGTGGGAAAATGCTGCTGTTGTGACCATCTGTGTATTGACATATGTTTGCTATAGAGGGCTGAATCTGACATTCAGTGCTTCAATGGAAATCTTGAACACCCAAAGAATGAAGGGCTTAGCCCTCTATACCACGCTCAGGTCTGGGTAAGCTTCCTTACTGAATTATACATGATGACCTAAACTGGTGCACAGGTGGAACAGAAACTGGAAAGGACATCAAGCAAGTTGCATTTGGATCAATCAATGATACCTTTAAAAAAATAAGAGAACAAAACCCAACCAGACCAATCAACAAACCTAAGAAAAGGATGATTATCCCATAATACCAGTAATAAAAACCTTGAAAATCCAAATTGGAAGGGTGAAAAGTCTCATTTTGCCCATGAAAACAGATTACAGCTTGCTTCAGAACATTACAAAGCATTGAATTTAGAGTCAACACTTTCTTTTGATTGAGCAACCACTTGAAATCAACTTGGCATGTAATCCTAGCAGAATTTATGGTTTTGAAAGGGGCAGAAAGGGTAAGGTTTTTGTTTTAATGAGTCTGGGGAAAGTCATGGACTGTGTAGCTGTTTCTTTGAAAGACTGCACATCGCCATTTAAACCAAAAGTTATTTTTTCTTTATATAATTACTATTTTATGACATGAAACTTTCTTAGTTATTGTGCCAGAACTAGCATCTTTGTTACAGCCAAATTTTGCCTTAACAGTTATAACAAAGAGAAGTGGGCCAAAGACAGCCTGAAAAAACTGTCTTGGATGCAAGAAGCAGCAAGAATGGTGTTTTTCATGGTAATATATGCCTTTGCCTGCCTAAGAATGGAATTAAAATAAGTGAAGCTACATATTAAAACTATACATTGATGAACCAGATAGTAATATATATTAAACAATCTTATCTGCTTGCTTGAAGGGTGTTTTTACTGGATACCAGAGCACTGACAATTCCTTTAGGCCACGTTCATTATGCAGTCTGTGTAGAGGTATGAAATACTTCCAGACTAGGGCATATTGGCACTCAACTAACACTAACATAACTGGCTACTTCGGGTACAAGGTAGTGCTGAAATAGCTTTCCGAGCAGGCATACGAGAGAAAAATACTTATAGGGGGAAGTCATGAAAAAAGCTGTCTTCATTAGCCTGCTTCACTTGAAGATGTGTAAAGACACCTCAACAACTTTTAGCATACAATTTCCATGGAATAATTGGATATCAGAAGAAATTCTTGACTGTGAGGGTGATGAGACACTGTCCCAGGGTGCCCAGAGAAGCTGTGGCTGCCCCTCCCTGGCAGCGTTCAAGGTCAGACTGAATGGGGCTTGGAGCACCCTGGTCTAGTGGGAGGTGTCCCTGCCCATGGCAGGGGGTTGGTACTAGATGAGCCATAAGGTCACTTCCAATCCAAACAATTCCATGATTCTAACATTCTATGAACTACAAACACCTTAATTTGCATTGCTAGTTTTGCTCTTTCTCATCTTGTTTCTTTCTTCTGTGACTGTAAGGTGGGTTATTTTTCATTACAAAGAGCCATATTTAGACCACTCTTCATTTTCTCCTTCCTGTAAATGTTTAATTTATCATCAGATCACATAGTAGAGCACCAAATTTTAGTTTCCTACACATTCTTCCTACCAGACAGTTCTGGGTACAGCTTAAAGGTCCCCATGTCATCACTCCAGTTCAGACACAACTGAGTTTAAAAACATTCATGACCTGATATTTCAACCAAAAAAAAAAAAAAAAAAGAAAGAGCTTTTGGGTTTTTTCAACTCCAATATGCATTTTTAAACATCGTTGTTGAAATGGTGATAGAGATATTCCTAATAGTGGTTTTCAGTTTAGATAAATGCAAATTTTTTTGGTCATAGCTTTTAGTAAACAACCCTATGTACCAAAGCATTTCACTAAATATTTGGAGGAGAAAATTATTAACAGGAAGGAGGTGCAAAGGTGGGGGCCAGGGGAAAGTCCTTTTTTAAAAAGTAAAAAAAATGATAAAACACTTTCCTTCATATTCCAACTAGAGGCTTTCTGGAGAGGCTGGCATTCTTCAGGATGGTTCCATCTGTTCTAATGATCTGCTTGACTTATCCAGCTCCAGGATTTCTGACTGGGCTCATATGTCTATTTTTGACCTTAAATTTCTACACTGGGGTCTTTCCTAGGGAATTCTGTTAAGTATGTAGGAGGTAAATCACACAGGAATCACAAATAGGCTATGTGAAGGACGATCTCTAAGCTTTAAAAGAAGATAGGACATTGCCTTTCCCCACGTTTTTCATCTGGGAGATTGAAAGTCAAGCATTTTGGAAATAATAAGGAATATTTGAAGGTTGCTGGGATATTTATTCGGCTGTTGCTTCACTGTGATCCTTGGGAGCAGATCAGAGACATTTTCATGCCTGGAAATGTAGGGAGGTTTCAAAAATACTTGAATTTTCAGCCACATATTTCACCACCCAAAAACCTTTGGAAATTCACACTAGAAGATGTTCCAAGTAAAAGTGATCAACCAAACCCCACTGATTTCAGTATGTGTTGAATCACAGAATCACAGAATGAATTCCTTTGTGGACTTTCTCACATACCAGTCCTGGATGGGGGAACTTCTTTATTTCTAATTTATTGTCTGAGCACAAAAACATGGAGAATCTAATGGCAAGGATGTGTTTTTGAAAATTTGTCTGTAATTTGTCTTAAGAGGAATTATGGGGAGGTAAACCTATTTGGTGAGGGATATGGTGGACACATACTCTTGTCATATTGGATGCTTATGAAAATGTTATGTCTGGTCTATTCTTTGGGCATCTCTTTTTTCACTGACACTACATTTTTTTCCCAAAATTTGCATTAAAAAAGAGAAAGAACAACTGGTTTTGCTGGTCTAGGCAATTTACTGTGCCAGAAGCTAATGAGACATGAAGAAGGTCAGAAATGCACATCTTTTCACTTCTTTAAACTTTCTGTCTCTTAGCTGCTTCTGATTTTTCCTCAGATATCAGCACTACTTCATTGTGCTGTCAAAGTCTGTGTATGATCACATGGATAAAACCCAGCAAAAATCCCTCATTTCATCCTTCTCTTTTTATTCCAATCTAAATGGATGGCTCTGGGTTAGGAAAAGAATCTGCTCTTTTCATGATATTAGTAAAACCTTATCTTGTCTCCCTCCCCACCTTGTAATGACATATTTAGTAAACAAACAATCCAACTCCAAATCCACAAAACTCCCCAGGGATGGTAACTAATCTTTGAATTTTTTTATTATTATTATTATTTTTAAAAGGCACTGAAGGATTAAAAATTTGATCCAGAAAAGAGAATTTTTCAGCATAAAGAAAGTGGTTTTATTTCTTGATCAATCCAAACTAAAAGCAGACTGCTTGGCTCTGTCCACCTAGAGTCATACTATCTTTTCTGGTCACCAGATCATGGATTTATCCCAGCAGACAAGCAAACTGTATTGAAACAAGTAATGACCTTGCTCTGTCTCACTGTAGAAGAGTTCAAGTTCAAGAGTGCTGCCCCTGGGAGGGCAAGAAAAGGGGAGTCAGAAAAGATAGGGGAAAAACAGGAAACCTTTTGGAGCAGCCCACATCTCAAGTAGTTTATATCATTTGTGAAACCAGAACCTCTGAGCTGTTTCAAAAAGAAAACCATTTTTAACCAAAATAGCTTATTTTCCACCCTTGTGGAAAAATTCTAATATCATTTTCATGAAAAAACTATCTACATAGATGAGAGATTTCCAAAGAAAACTACTTGGTTTTTTGCAGCAGCAGTCTTAGTTATTTTTTTTCCCACTTAAAAACTTCAAGAAAGACTGTATTTAGTATTTGAAGCTTAGGTGCATGAAACAACCTCACACTTTTGGATGCACAGACTCATGCAAAACTCTTATAAGTCCATGGATGTCCATCCATTAATTTCATAATATTTTACATAGACTTGCACAGGGTGTTTCAAAAATTTGGAACCAATTTCAAAGCATCTTGCCATTGAAATTGGTTCCATCTTTTTGAAACAGCTTGTATATAAAATACTTAGGACTTGAAAGACATTTTAGGACCAAAATAATGAAGATTAATCTCTTCCTCACTGCCCCAAACATATCCAGAGAGTAATTATAATGTCTCCCTAGTACACACTGTGAGTAAGACCTGTGATTTTCTCCCATTCTACCAGTAAGATAAAATTGTATCTCACTTCTTTGCAATATTGCTGTGGTTTTTGTGGTATAATTAATACTCTGAGGAAACGCACACTGTGAGAATCTCTTCTAGAAACTGACCTGGCAGGTGACCTCCATGTAAGATATGGAGTAAAAAAGTATCCACTTAGCTGATAACTAGACCTGGTAGAATAAGTAACTCTGACATAATATTGTTCACAATCAGCAGCAAAGGCTCCAGATTGGACAAATAGGTAGGTGAGTTGTTTAGACCCTTGGCCCTACCACTGATGCATCTTCAGCTCTTCCTGAGCACTATGGCAGACCATCACTGTACATCACTGAGAAGCTGCTTATGTGACTACACTGACCCCTGTGTAACTCTGCTGCAGCCCAAGGTGCTCACACCATGGCTTAGTTCAATACCCAATGTGGGATCTGGCTCTTCATAGACTAGTAGAAATGCAGAGCTGGGAGGAGCCCTGAAAGATAGTGCAGCCCGCTCCCTTTCCTGGGAAGTGAGGAGGGTTTTTCTACACTGTGGACATTTTTGCTTTTGGCCACAAGAGCTACTATCAGCAGGATGCAATGTTTTCTTAATAAATAAATAAATCAATAAATCAAAACCTGACACTTCGTTATGGTCCTTTTAGTGATGGAGTAAGCTCAGACTAGAACTGCTGCTTATCCTATTGATACCCACAGATGCAATTCACAGAGTTTATGATGATGGCAAGTGATGTGTATTAAAGTGGATTAAAATAAATACTCAGAGTGTGCAGAGGCCCCTCAGAATCCTGACCTGTTAATACTGGTTAATTGTCTGGAGTTCCTTAAAGACAAATTGAACCACTAGCTGTAGCACACTTGCATTGGCTTCTGTCTCTTTAAAAGTACTAATCTTGAAAAAAGCTTCACATATCCTAGATTTTATACCCAGAATTTTTGTCTTTGATTTCACTGGAATTTCTCCCTCCCTGTCAATGTTCAAGGCCAGGCTGGATGGGGCTTTGAGCAACCTGGTCTAGTGGAAGGTGTCCCTGCCCATGGCAGGGGAGTTGGAACTAGATGATCTTTAAGGTCCCTTCCAATCCAAACCATTCTGTGATTCTATGAATTTAGTACATAAGAAGAGGGGAAGGTACAAGAGATCCCACCTATATTATTAGGATCAGGCTTGAATTTTCACCTCCCCGTGTCAGATGGATGAACCTCACACTGATAAGGCTGTCAGCTCATTTCTGTGCGTCCTATTCACTATCCCCCAGACCAGGGGACTGGGTATTTTACAGGAAAGACCAAATCTGTGCTAAATGTCAGGTCATCCTCTTGTTGGTTTTTCAATAAAAATGCAGACAACCAAACCAACAGCTTTTAACTCAGAGCAAGCCTGAGCAACCAAAATTGTGTCAGGCGACCGCTGAAGAAGAGGTGGCAGCTCTCTAAGCTTCTGCCTTGCCCGCGAAGCATCGCTGGGATCTCTGATGGCACAAAGTAGCCGCGGTTTGCGGAGCTAGCAGGAGTTTTCGTTGTAACAACATTGCCACCTAGTGCTCTTGCGGTACAGTTCAGCCAGGGCCTGGGAAATATGTGTTTTAGCGGACTAAACAAGTACAAAACAAGTTTGTTGGATAGGTTTTAATATTTTAGAGGAGTGGATGGGCTGCAAGAAATGCAGTGTTTCTTTTGGGTGATCCACTTTGGTCCAAGTGCATGTAAAGTTTCCCTAAGAGGTGAGGCATTGACATCGTAGTCACTGCATGATGAAAAGAAAAGTGGTATTCATCACGTTGAAATCTGTCCACTCTAAAGCTAGGAATAAAGCCTAAATTGGTCACATAAACTCCTCCTGTCATGAACAGAGATAGGTAGTGCCCCCAGCTCGTAATACATCCAATTGACACAATAATGTGTTTATTAATAAGCAGTTTATTAATAAGCATATATTTATGAATAATCATGTGTTTATCAGTATGCATAATAATAAATATATTAATAAATATGTTCTCTGCATTTTTATTCTCTCTGCTCAACATCTAAGGAGCCACAGGGACTCAGACTGGCTGCCAAACTTGCAGGTGGGCAATTTTGGGTGAGGTGAGTCTGAATGTAATTCTATGGCATAGCAAGGAAAAGAACCAGGATCTTTATAACCCTGTATTTTAGCCACACTACCACCTCTTCTGTACAACTAACTTCTAATGAGAAGCAAGGAGCATGCCACTTCTGAAATAATTCAAAGCATGCTGGCTTGCTTGCTTTTGCAATGACGGGTGAGGTGTAGTATCACACTCTCTTTTGAGGAATTTGATGTTTTGAACATTTTAAATTTGATCCCAGTGACTATGCTACTATAAAGAGAGAAAGGATACCTGCAGGGTAGAGGTAGGCTTTTATTCCCAAAAGAACACAGCATAAGAACATCTATCCTAGATGGTCTTAGGGAGAAGAGTCAAAGTTTCCTCACTGTATCAGTGTTGATTTGAGTTTTTGAAAGCTGCCTCTTCTGCATATTGCCAGGTACACTACAGGAGGGAGATTTCTGGCAGGAAAGATGTAGAGATAAGATTGAAATGGTCTGGGTGCAGACTGTGTTTTTGCACTGTTCCTACTCAACATGATTTTGGAAGTCACTTAGGTTACCTGTATATTTTCATATGAGATGGCAGTTTTTATCTACCTATATGGGCTTAGAAGGAAGACATGATGCTTCTGACTTTAGGATAATTCATATGAGTCTACCAAAAGCTCTGAGAGTACGTAAGTATCCAGTACTAAAGTCTACATCACCACATCTTATTGTCTCATTGATACTAGGTATTTGTAGGGCATTACATTCTAGGTACTACATCTGCTACAAAATTTAAGCAAAAGATAATCACCTTCCCCTAGTGCACAATTCCTCACTGAGCAGTTATTAGTTGCAACACCAGTATGGATATCTCTCTAGGACTGACTGTCTTTGCTGCTACCTAATAAAAATAAACACCAAACTACATTACTTGCTTCTCTCAGGTAAGATGTATCAGTACACTGATAGCAAATACAAGTGGTTAGCACTTTGGATTGAAATCTCCTATAAAAGATGTTCCACTGAAACCTCTAGGCAACTTGCATTTGGATGAATCGAAATGCAGCTCCATCTGTCCATATAAGATTTCAGGATTACTCTATTGACAGTGTCCAAGTTACAGGGCGACTCTTCAAATATGAACTGCCTGGCTCAATAACCCATAGAGGCAAAAGTCCTGATATTTGTGATAGGTTTTTTTTATTTGTGATATGCTCAATATCCTACAGCTGTATCTGGAAATGTAAAGGGTTTAGCAAATCAGCAGATTTTCCTTGTGGGCCTTCTTGTTCTTGAACTAGAGAAGTATTCATCTGTGTCCTAGCTGTCATTACATGCTTGACAGATTTTGGAATGGGATGTAACAAGGTGTCCAAAACCATCGGAGACAGATTTACTTTCTGTACTAAAATATACAGTAGTTACTTGGACTCTTTAGCAAGCATTGTGTTTTGTAAATCTGGTAACTGGTTGGGAGCCTCTGGCTCTGTACTTGACTTGGGGAAGCAGCAGCCTCTGCACCTTTTAATTGTTTTATGAAGTGTTTTCTCTTCTTTTAAAAGTAACAGATGTAATTGCACAGAGGCTAACCCCCATAAAATGTAACTTCTTAGGAAACACATCTGGTGCTCTAAAGTTTATTGTTATAGATGTGATACTCATCTGATATTGGTTATCTCTGTCATACAGAGGTTGTCTTTTCCACTATGTCATAATCTCCATTTGTGCAAAAAAGAGATGAACAAAGCTGGTAGGCAGTTGTAAATCTGTGTTTAAAGTGAAACCAGAGTATACAGGTACATTGTACTCATTCTTGCCATAAAACACTGCAGAGTAGGCCCTGATCTCTTCTTGACCCTCCTTTGACTTTTTTGATCTGAGTATTAAGTAAAAGTAGAGTACAAATAAAGATATTCAAGATGGGATTTGTTGCTGCTAACTGAAAGGGTTATTTTCTCAGACACACCCTCTTTAAATGGCCATAGGTATGCTCTTGCGGAGCACGTATTGTATGTTCTTTAGAAGAGACCCATCTTGGTTGTGGTGATCTTTCTGAGGTGGATTTGGATAAATTTGAAAAGGTCTAGCTCAGATTTGGATATCTACAATGCATAAATAATGGCAATGTAGCCACATCAATCCCACTCAGAGTAGGTACTGTTGTAAATGACTTCCTGTGATGTAAGGTAGGGATGATCTCATCCAACAGATTTTCCAGTGTCATCCTGTGACTCAAATGTAATTTTTTTCTGACCTCAGTGTTTTGATTGCATATTCCTTGACACCAATAAGCTGATTACTGATTAACTTCAGACACCTCAGTCCTGCTAATGCAAAGTTTAGAAGGAAGATGTCAGGCTTAATGACATTGACCATTGACAGTTGGGTCCTGTTTGCAAAGAAGCCCTCAGGCAGACAAGAATGGATCCACTTAGTGGATTTATTAGAGCATGATTAGGATTTTTTTTCGAAACACCTAAGCATATAAATCTCATGGATTTTTTTTTTTTTTTTTAATTTGGGCATTTTAACACTACTGTGAATCTCATCAGGTGTTTATGTGTGTCTACAGCCACTCAGGTACATGTGGAAATCTGGTTGGCAATTCTGGAGATTCCCTGTGGAGAGAGAGCACACCGGAATTAAACTGCTACAGTTAGAGTCAAAAATGGAAGGGCTGGAATACCATGTGTATGGTAGTTCTTGCCAAACTAAGAAAGAAATTATTAAAATCTTATTTGGTGCAATTACATGCTTAATTGTCAGTGCTGGAACTTCAAAATGTTATGCTTTCATAGACGATTCACAGGGAATATTTTCACGTAGACACAAGTTTTGCAGAAATGCCCTGGCAGTTAGAATGTTCAGGTTAAATCATACTAAGGGCAGAAGACAACTCCAAGATGTCAGGTCCTTCACTTAAAATAATTTCTCTGTCACTGTTCCTAAACAAATATATCTCAGGACTGTGAGCTGTGATGTCTGATGTGCAGAGATATGGTCTTTGAGGTACGATAGGTCTTGAACCAATGATAGGACAAGGGGCAATGGTTGCAAACTGGAGCATAGGAGGTTCCATGTGAATATAAGGAGAAACTTTTTCACTGTGAGAGTGACAGAGCACTGGAACAGGCTGCCCAGAGAGGTTGTGGAGTCTCCTTCACTGGAGACATTCAAACCCCACCTGGATGCGTTCCTGTGTGATGGACTCTAGGTGACCCTGCTCTGGCAGGGGGGGTGGACTAGATGATCCTTCGAGGTCCCTTCCAACCCCTTAGATTCTGTGATTCTGTGATTCTGTGAACCAGAGATGACATATCTTTGAAAATTTTTAAGCAAGGTTAAATTCTGTTTCTGAAATCAAACAGGAAAATCTGCTTTTACCTGAAAATCAGTGTCCCTACTACATCTATGTAAACTAATCTCAGCTGTTATCCATCAATTAGGGTGGCCAGTATAACTAATGTACCACATAATATGAGGTGTACTTGTCCACAGGGAAGAGAAGAAACAGAACTTATTGAAATGAATTTAAAATTGAATTTTTGCTGAAGCTGGTAAACAGTAGGGTTCCTCCAAGCTCCCTAATTCCCAAATTAAGAAGCACAACAGACTGTCATTATGCAAACCTGCTTAAATTCAAGTCCAAATGATTTAATGACTAAACCAAGTAAAGCAAATCTTGGCTTTGACTGCAAATAACAGATTTTTCAATTTAATATTGAAAAAGAAAAAAAAGTAAACTTGAATCATTCATTCAGAAAGAAGGAGAATTATTTTTTTCCTTCCTGCTTTTAAATTTTGTGTAAAAAAATATCTTATTTGAAAGATTAGGAATGGGAAGACAAAATGTTGCATATTGCAATGCAGAATGAAACATTTTGATATTTAAGAACAGAAAAGTACAGTACCAGATCAGACAGTATCCTGTCTTCAGTAGGTGCCAAAAATTAATGCCTACAGAAAAGCATAAAACAATATTTCTTCAGAATTCTCTTCCAGCTTGCAGTACCTTGCAGCTCAGGGATTTCCTGAGCCTGAAATCATGTTTTATATCTAACTCGATGAACTTCTCTAAAGTGGTATATGCAACACTTGAACTCATCTAAAGTTTCAGCACTTGCAATATCTGGTATCAGTGTCTGGAAACAGAATTCCATGGATTGACTGCATGCTGTATGATAAAAGAATTTCTCTAGTTTAAAATCTCTGATCTGTTATTTCATTTGATCCTCCTCATTGTTGCACCATCAGTGAATAATCATTTATCTATTTTTACTCAATTAAAAAAAATCCCAGACATTATGTTTCTTCCATGAAGGAGAAAATGTTTGTGTCACCTGTGGCCCCCACTGCTTTTGTGTGTATGGTGGAACCTTTTGGGACAGAAAGCTCTGCTGTGGGGTGACATCACAGCAGAGAGAGAGAGCAAAATTCTGGTCATGGCTGCTGTTGCTGGTTGGGCAAAAGAAGAAAAGTTTCTAAGAAAAGCTCTCTATGACATTGTTTTATGGGCAAAAATGCCAAAGTTGGGAAATATTGCCTCTGAGACTGTAGTCTTCCTCTATTTCCTCTGGTTTTGCCTGACATCTGTGATTTGCTTTCAGATGCTTTTATTGTGGTTGCAATTTGTAGAACATTTCCTATGTGAACCTAACTTGGAACAGTGATTTTATCTCTGTAACAAGAGCATTCATAGACATGTTTTTCACAGCTAAGATTTGCTAGATGATGACATGCAAAACTGATGGAAAATACTTATTAGTGATTTTTTATCTTCCAACAATTAAAAAGACTGCATCAGGCCACTTGCATGCACACATTTCCTGAGAGTGTTTTAAATAAGATCTCTAAATCAACAGTAAATATTTGGGGCTTTTTCTTCTTAGTTTCTGAGTCCTGAGGTGTGCTTATGGTATTCCCAAGTTTTTCTTTGATATCACAAAGTCTGAAATTTTTGCAGTTTTTATTGAACAGATTTTCTCCAAACACAAAATCTAATACAAGTGTAAAAGGGTTTGGATAACTTAGGCATCAAAATTCAACCAAAGTATTGAGCCTTTCCCAATTTAAACATTAGTGCAAAACTAATGTCTCCAAATGTGCATCCTAACAAAAATATGTACTTGTATGTGTACATTTTCCACTATATATGAGGAGAAATATTTCTCGTCTCTTCTGAAACTTAAATTTTCTCACCAATTTGCTGTCAGATGTCAATGAATAGATTAAGGAAAGAAGACAAGAAATAAGAGCTGACCAAGTGTGGTGGAGAAACTTCTGGGAGTGTCAGTGTTGATCCTTGTCTATGTTGAAAAGCAAGGAAGACCTGAGAAAGAAATTAGCTTCTCGGTACACAGAAGATATGTGCAAGACAGACAAATTTCATTGAGACAATGCTAATTCAGGTCTGTTGAACACTCTGGATAAATTGACTGAGACACTAGTTCAGGACTTGCAGATTTTAGGAATGATGAGCAAACGTTTTTTTGTCCTATTTCTAACAGATAACCCTTCTGTATCCTAGGACCTAGAAGGCTCTGGACTTTGAGCAGATGTAGACTTTTGTGGTGTTACCTTACAACTAACAGGGAAGTGGAGGATATGAAGGAGAGCAAACCCCCACATAACAATGGATCATCTCTCTGGTAAGCACAGGCAGTAATCAGGTTTCAGAACAACCTAATGACTTAGCCCCGCATTTACTAAAACCATCAGCAAGAAACTCTGTCATGTGAATTTACACAAAACATATTTCTTGGGTCAGGCATGAAATCAAAATTCCTTTAAGGAAGATGAGACTTTAAACACTTGCTGTCGGGAAAAAAAAAAAAAGTCTCTGAAGGCCTTATCTCACACATGATACAGTCACAAACATCTGCTTCCGTTTCAGTTTTTCCTTCTGTTAAAAACTAAAGAGAGTGTTTCCAGATCCCTGGAGCAGCTGTCCCTTTTAAGCCAGATACATAGCAATATGACACACACTGTTGGCCTGTGGATGGGAAAATGTTGTATTTATCAAAACAGACAAATTTTATCTCTTATTTTTGGACAATGCCTGGGTAATGCAGTGGAAGTCTATTAGCAGATTTTTCATATGGTATTTTGAATTCTGAGTTAGAAACCTGCAAGTATCTATGTCATATACTTGTCTCATCAATAGCAAAATGTGAGATGCAAATTCAACTGAAGCCTACAGTTTAATCCTCATTAAGAGACTCATTGGTGTCCACTTTATCAGAATAATGAGATAGAAAACAAGAGTCCTAAGGGAGACCTTAATTAGGAGTTTTGGCAGGTCTGTTAAAATGAGTATATGATGGGTGATTTGGGGGGGTTTGCAGTCATTGCATTTTGTTGCTAATATGCATTTGCAAATATATCTTTTTCTCCTAAGGTTTAAAATGTATTTGGGGGTCTAGTTCAAGTATCTATTCTAATTCTATGATTTTTTAAATCCTCCCTCCAAATTCCTACAGACCTTCAGTCCATCTGCCCAGTCACTAGGAAACAGGATTTACTTGGCAGGGCTCCTTACAAATTATTATGTGCCAGTGGTCAATATATAAAGCAGTCTGAATCTTACAAATCTGATTAAGGATGATCTTGGGGTAAAAGCAGAGAAGAGAAATTCCTGATCAGGACACACCCCCTGTTCAATCTGGGGATAATATTTTAATCTCTCTGTGCCTCTGATCCCTGCCTGCAAAATGGAAAATAGTATTATTTACTTGCTTGTGTTATTATTCTGATTATTGTTACCTATTTTAAGCTTCTTCAGACAAAACTCACTTGTTATTGTGTGTATGTAGACTACATGCTCTCCAATGCTGATTGTGGATATTAACTGCTCCTGCAAGACAAACATATCCTCATCACACCACATTCCTCTTGGACTACAGCATGTCTTCCTTCTATGCTTTCTCCACAGCTTAAGTACTGCTTGGCTATCAAATAGAACTTGGATACTAATTCAGCCAATTAAATGTTATTTCATGGACAGGCACATTTCCAGAAGCTGAATGACTCTGCAGTGCTCTGACCCCAGGAGCCAGGAAGGATTTTCAATACTTCAGCACAGCCAGTGGCTCAGGAATGCCCCAGGCCATCAGCTGGTGGGATCTGGAGCATGGACTGGAGTATATACTAGCATATACCTGCCTGTACCAGCCCTGTTCTTGCTGTCTTTCTCACGACTGTTTTACCGGTCACTACCCAGAGACAGGTTTCCAAACTAGGAACATTTGGTCTGGCTATCATAGTAATAAAATAAGTTTAACATTTTATTACTATGCTATTAATATAATTTAATAACAATTTATTACTATACCATAATTTTATTACTATAAAATAAGTCAGTAACTTTTCCCCGATCCAAGACGAGAGTTCACATCCATGCAGATCAGCTTTCTCATTCTTCACAACCAATGACTGCACATGAATGTCATACTAGGCATGAGCCCTATGTGCAAATCACCAGGGGCTATATGGTTGCTGCTGGTTGGCCTTGGCCAAAACCAAGCTGTGAGTCCAGGCACCGTTCCAGCAACTAACAGTAGAGTTTACTGCATGGCTTGAACCAGAGCCTGGCTGTGCTTTAGCAACACAGCTGCAGCCAAAGGGACTCAAATACAGACTCTTCCTTTATGGCAGAGTGTATGAGGTATGCAGAGCTATGCAAAACTCCAAAACATTTTGCCTGCAGACACCTCTGCTACTGATGCTACATCTGTGGGTTGTTCAGGACCCACATGATACATCAAGAAGGGAAGAAAGTGATCCCACAAGGGTGACTTTTATTGGCAGCATTGGCTTGCCTGAGAAAGCACGGAGAAAGTCCTCTTATTTTCCATTTAAAAACACAGACAAGAGAATTAAAGGTTAATTTTTCAATGTCACCTTGAGGTTGGAGAGCTCCTGCAGGGTAGACGAAACATAAGTTCTGTGCTCTTCTCAATGGGGAGAGCAGGTTAAACCAACAGTTCTTCCAGCTACAGCCTAGGATGTGACCATCTACCTCCACCTCCTGTCAAGGTTAGACCTCTGTGTAGAGAAGTTGCCACCTAATGGCTCAGTTGTCTGTAATGGAAATCCAGAAAAAAATCCAGCAGTGAACTTCAGGTTCACAGTGGTATTTATCCAAGAGCTGCCTAAAAGTGGTTAAGTAGGACACATTGGTTTTGTTGACTTTTCAGTTTAGTTGGCTAAAATAATTCAGCTCAAAAAATCCTTTTGTAAGGTACGTAACTTATCTTGCTCTCTGGACAGGAGATATGAGTTCTAAGTTCTGGCTGAGCAATAGCAACTGCACTGCTGGGAATAGCTCAATTTAGGTTCCTTTCTGGCTGTGAGATATAGTGTGTAAGGGGCCGTCCTAAATGTATAAATTTTCAAAGCAGTTCCTTGGATGAGGATGGTGCATAATGCCTCTGGAGAGACATTTGAACAGTTTCTTCTTGAAAGAGAAAAGTTTAAGATACCAAACAAAGACAACAAGGTTGTCCCACTTTTCTGGCAAGGCTCCAATTTGATAATTACTATTTCACCTATCCATATTCCCTGTGCAATTTTAATTGTAAAAGATTACATGTGTGTCCCCCTTGAATTCATGGGGCATTGCTCAATCGTGTTTCAAGTTTGCCACACTACCTCTCAAAATAAAGTGAGTTTTGTCAAACCTGGCAGAGCAGAGGAATGTTTACTGAGATTCTTTGCATCTCTGTTTTGATACACAAAAGAAACACTACGGCCCTGTATGCCACCTTCAGGAAAAGGTCTTTGGTACAGAGATGATTTGAGACCATAGGAAGACCTTACCTATTCTAGACAACTATATCGGCTTAATCATATCAAATGGAGGTGTAATTTTTATAGGAATACTTTATTTTCGTGATGCCTAATATAGGTCTTGGTAAAATTCCATAAAAGATCATTTGTAATTGTATAGGTTATTTTTCTTCTTAATCATCACCCTGAATTTAAAAATTTTTATTTTTTTTTTTCTAATGTTAATTTGCCTGACTTCCAAGCAGTATATAATATATTCCAGGCAGTATATAATGAGCTTTTCTCTATGAGACAGAAGAGTCTTATGATTCCCGATATTCTGTGCATGTGAAGTATAAACTCAGCATTGTCACTTGTTCAGTCATAGAGATGTAGTAATGGAGATGAAATTCCTTAAGTTTTCCAGAGTAAGATTTTCAGTACCGACAGTGGCTTTCCACATGTTTTCAGTTTTCTGACATCCTTTTTTAATGTCTAGAGATCTGAACTCAATAATGTATTGATCTTTTCAATGATGTGCTTGAAGACAAAATCACTATTTATTACTAACCTTACGTTACACACATAAGAACATTATTAATTCTTACCCTTTCTATTTTTTTTTCTTCCAGATGATGAACCCACTCTTCAAACAGAATCTTTACATTCAGAAGCATGATTTTACAACTGCTTATTTTAAACATGTCATTAAACAGATCTGTTAGGCTAAATATTCCAAGTCACTATTTGTGACAATGGACAAGTTTTTTTACCTCTGAATAATTTACACAGTTCTTTATAGTGTATCTTTGCTTCCCATCCTAGAATGGTGGCTTTGTTTATAGAATTGAGGATTTATTGGCCCAGTTGGTGCTAACTACATGCAGCATGTAGTCAACCGTAACAGCTCCTGAATCCCAACTGTGACCACTAAGCACATAGAAACTGGAGAACATTGGATTTGCTGCAGACATTTATCCCAAAAATCACTTATCAGAAATCCCTGTGCTACACTGCATCTCAGAAAACTCTGCTTGTAGCAGAAGAGTTTTATTCAAAGCAAACTAGTTTTCCTCTCCACTACAAGCCACCTCTTGACATAAGCAGCTTCTCTCCATCTTTAAACATCATCATTTGAGGGATGGTATTGATAAGGTTATGAAAAATCAAGCTTGGAATCACCCAGACATTTCAGAAGTCCTGGAGGGTTTCTGACAACACTGTGCCTGTCTGTATCACATTTGACTCCATGGCACCTGAACACCAAGCTGAGTCAGAGGGACTGGAGTTGTTGATGTTTTTTATCTCCAAGAAAATACACTGTAGATTATTTCAGGATTGCCTCAAGGTCTTATTCTTGAGGTTTTAGTGTGCATCGGTTACAAGAGGAAAACAGTATTAACTGGAAACTAAACAGAAAATAACTAAACTGGGTCATTCCACAGCCATTTATTATAAGGGCTTTCTAACCTCTCAAAGGCTTTCCTATTTCTGTGCAGGCACTGGTTTTACAAAGTACCCCTTTGGAGAGACAAATTGCATCTTCATTTTCCAGTCCTGTCTTTCACACTTGTGTAAAAACCTTCGCAGTCATTAATCACCAGCTTGCAGCAAAATAAGCAGAACCTCTGAACCTGTCTCACACCAGAGTATGGTTAACAAAAACAATTTATCATTTACCTCAACGTTGTTCACATGTGAAGTTTATCTCTCCTAATGAGATGTTGTTCTCCATGGGTATTTTTTTTCCCCTATTTCATTATTACAGCTCCCTTTAGGCAGGTTTCCCTTGAGTTTTAATTATGAAAACAACACCTGTTTTCAGTGCCACTGTTGGAGTTTTCATCCATTCCAGAGAAAGCAGTTGCTTCTCTGTTATCTTTAATGTCTTCCACTTGCTGCATTGATTTCCCAGAAAATACTGTATCGATTTTGTCTTGACATTTCAGTGAATGCCTCATCTTCCTCATTCTTCCTTCTTCTGAATTTTAGAAAGCTACACTCACCCTTATTCTGTCTGGTCTTCCAATTAGGGAATACTTGTGAATACTTTTCTGTTTTAAACCCCTGTGTGATCAGACTTTTTTCTGCTGTGCCCTATGCTTTTTGAACCTTCTCTCCAGGCCACTAGGGAAATGCAAGGATTTTTTTCTTGGTCTTTAGTCAAGCCTTAAGACCTGCTACAATATTTCTACACAAAGTATGTTTTGCTTTTGAGCTCCAATTTAAGAGTTGTTTTCATCTGTCACGTTTGTGCTGGTTTGGATTGAAGAACCTGGTGTTTTGTCATCTTCAGTACACCCATCATATCATTTAGCCTTAAATTATGCTTGTGTGGGCTTCAAGACCATGGGCAAAATGTTCCTCCTAGACTATTCTGGCTATATTTGGAGTCTGTGTTATTGTTATATTAGTGTTTTATTGCACTAGAAATAAGAAATAGTGGTGAACAATAAAGTAGTTCCTATCTTCAGTATCTTATGCCTTCATCTCATATACAATTTTTCATCACTGCTGTGGGGAAAATAGGGCATCAAACAGCCAAGAAGAGTATTTTTCACTATGTAATAATAAAGCACCAGGCCACATATAGCAAATTATAGTGAAAGAACATAGAAAGGTAGGCTTAAAACACTTCCAGGCTTATGATACTACAAATTGAGGGAGCTGGATAGAATTGACTACCAGGAAAAAGATCGGTAAGGAAATTTCTGTATTCTCCTTAAAGAAAGTGTGTTTTCATGCAAATCACTGTGTCAAAGAGCAGCAATATCCTGGCCTCCAGTCCTGGGTAAAGCCAAAGAACTGAGTAAGGTCTAAACCCAAAAGCACAGTCACGTATGCAGGGGCTTTGGGATCCATTTTGTCCAACACAAGCCATCTAAAAGTGAGTGACTACTTTAAACTAAAGATTTATCTTGCTCCTGAAGTTTATAAAGTCAAATAATTGAAAGGTCAAGACACTTGGTCTTAGGAAAGGATGGATCATCTCCAGACCAGCTGTCTTAACCTGAAATCAGAAGAATGAAGCTTAAACTAAATACCTAATTTATAGATATGTAACAGTAGATTAGATGTTTTCCACCCTACATGTCCCTGAATGTTTCTAACAGGAGTAGTTTTCATAGTCATGTTCCAATTCTGATCACTACAGCCTGGCACACTAAAGTTATCACTGAAGTTCTAGTAGAACACACTTTATCACCCCTTCTATCATCTCTCATGTATTGATTGTGTTAGCAGTTAATTCCCTGCTCTCCCATCCCCAGAAACCCAACTGTAACAAAACAAATAGCTCAAGGAAACACTGTGTGTGCAAAGTTTACTTTGTCCACTCTTTTAGGGTGTATCCAAATGAAAAAATTAAAAAATATGCCATGACTGTTCATTTCTTTCTTCTTTGGCAGTGGTGAGTCAAAGCAACTATGTTTTCACTGTGAATTCTCTGGATCAGTATTACTTGAGTCTTAGATACCTTGAAATAAAATCCATAAGCATTTCTTGGCTTGTTTGCAAATAAAAAGTGATTGAAATAAATCCACATTTTAGATTTTAAATAAATAAATAAACATTAGGAGAATGTTATAGTAAAAATTTATGTTAACCTCCTTCTTTCCCTCTTTCCCACCTTCTCATCTTCCTTCCAAACCTTGTTTCTCTTGAAATCTGTATTATTTTAAAGACAGATACTTAATTTTGGAGTTTATTTGTGGAAACCCCCTTTGGAATGTGTGTGTGTGCCTATTTGTGCATATTTAAATATATATATATATCCTGATTTGTGGGACAAGGTAAAAATATATTTTAGTTCAATGCCATGCCATTAAAATATTCTGCCCCTAAAAATGATGATTTCATTATTTTTCATTCTGTTATGAGTATTTTGAAGACCTAGAGGAATAAAGATAAACTTAAATAACAGGAATTTTCATGAATCAAATAACAGCTACTAAACAAAATACATGGATAGTATTTTGAAATAAATCTAGTGGGAAAATTAGATTTAAATGATCTGGAAGATACAGGATTAGCAGATGTTTCAGTTTATTTGGAAATACTTTGTCCTAAATTCTCCTTGCCATCCCAATGACAGATGGTAATTTCAGTTTAGAAATAGTCATGGACAGCATCTTTGTAACTTTGCTATTTCTTGGAAGAAACTTGACAAGTTCTTGTCAAAGGTTATGAATATAATTTTAAGCCTACATTCTGATTTTTCTCATTGAGGGTTCTCCCAAAGTTTTAAATTCAGGTCAGCAGAACTAGTGTGAGATTTTCCACATCCATATAGGACTTCCTGAGCACTACATCACTATTCCTATACTAATGCTTTCCAGAATTCTAGTAGTTTTCCAAGTCCCATCACAGATCCACATGTTTCCCCTTCAAGGAGTTTAGTTGACAAAACCATAGAATCATAAAATCATAGAACTATCAAGGTTGGAAGAGACCTTCAAGATCATCCTGTCCAACCACCTATGTCACCACCAACCCACATCATCCAGTGTCGCATCCAGGTGCCTCTTGAACACCTCCAGGGACAGTGACTCCACCACCTCCCTGGGCAACCCATTCCAACACCCAATCACCCTCACAGTGAAACAAAATTTCTTAATGTCCAATCTGAAACTCCACTGCTGCAATTTAAACCAGTTTCCTCCCATTCTTAATTTACTTGGTACCACAATTTTTATGCATTTTGTTGCATTTTGCTTTCAGTGCTTGTCTGCAATGAAATTTTTGTGCTAAATCTGTGGTATACCACTAGTATGGAGGTGGTCGAATATTGTTACTGAAAGAAAATATCAGAATCTAAGGTCTTTCAGTATAAAAGAGAAGTCTTAATTAGAATGCAAAGTTTCAGATACAGTGGAAAGGTGATGAAGAGTCTTAAGGACCATCTGTTGTGATAGATGTAATAGTAGATTATGTGGGAAAGGAGTTTGTGTACCTGGATGCTAAAAAGGAGATGAAGGACTTTGCAGTGGAGACTTGATTTTTTAAAAGATCTGAAAGCTGGGACATTAGAAGACCATTTTTTTTCCCTAGGAGGTTCACAACATGTTCTGCACACCATGGTTCAGGCTTTTCCTAGAAAAGAAAAATAAGGATATAATGAAGAATGAAGTGAAATAGAAGACAATACTGGAAGAAGACTGTTTAATCTTCTAAACATTTTGCAAGCTCTGAGCAATTCATTATAGAATAAATTCATTTATTTTATTAATATGAGCAGTATATTTTGTTCCAGTGGAAAACCCACAGACTACTATTTAACATGTGTAAGTACAACCTGGTCTTTACTTTTGCTTTATATTTTTGTTGTATTTATTTAGCTAAAAAACCTCAAAATCTAACCAGATTTGAACAAGGAGATTCTAATGGGTTTGTTTTGGTTTTGTTATATTGCAGCAAGCAAAGAGAAGAGGTAACATTCACAGTTATCCATGCTTCCAACAACTCGGACCACTCACATCCACAAAGTCATAGTCCTTGAAGCACTGGTTTACAGGAAACTTTGCTAAAACAACCAGATATTCATCAAGATACAATTGCCAGCATTGGATAAACTTGCAGAACCCAAAGAAAGCTGAGGGACTTTTTATGTTGGCAAAGACTATTACTCATCAGATGGCAGTTGCAGCTTTGGAACTGCAATTGTTACCGCGCTTTGTTAAATTTGGTATTCATAAAAAAAAAATAAATCCACAAACAACACAAAAGTGAAACAAAAGCCCTGGTAATGTTTAAATTTTATAGTGAGATACAGCCACAAGGCACCAGCACAGAAGAATATTTCTGATTGGCTACCAGCTGTTGGAGCTGAACAGATGAGCTGGAAAGTAGCAATTTACAAGCTATTTCATATTTAAAACTGCTAGGTCCTGTGCAAAACAATCTTTTCTCTCTGGGAAAAACAACAGCAAAAAAAAAGAGAGAAGAAAAAAAAAGATCCTCAGGAGAAAGGAAACATCCACTGAGAACAGATTGTCTCAGCACTGTGAGGAATTTCAGATTTCTTTTTATTCTTTCAAATACTTGTTTTTGAAAGAAATGAATCAGTGCCATTTAATTACGTTAAAAATCAGACTTGTTTCTTAGAAACATTAATCACTAACTGGCTTCACCTATGCTGTGTTGTAGTGTCACAGTTTAACTTATATCTCACTTTGCAATCATTGCTGTATCAACTGAGTTATTTTAATACAATGTTTTCCAGAATTTCTGAATGCAGTCACATAAATTGTGATTAATTAAGAAAGATTATTGCACTTAAACTAGAATGGAAATAATAAATGTTTATTTCAGGAAAACGTAAAAGATTTGTGCAAAACCATTGCATTCTATATATAGTCCTTCATTTAACAGCTCTACAAACCTGCAAAAGTTGGTTCTTGTTGAAAACTGCCAGGCTACATACAATGAAATCTGGAGTAGTAATACCAGAGAGCTGTCAGTCAGCCATCCATCCATCTAATTGGCTTCTTACCATCTTTCCATCATGTTTTTTTTATAACTGGTCGCCTCTGGCTAAAATGCAAATCATGAGGAAGAGCCGTCTAGAAAAAGCTGCTGCTTTCTTAATTATCTGTCAGAGTATGGACCAGTGGACCCTGGGCCGCAGAGTAGAGTTATGCTAAGCAGCAAGGCATCACGGGAATTGGAGTGACAGCTCATTTTCCTCCTGTGTTTTTTCCACGTTCGAATGACAATGCAGAAATACGGGTTTTTCCCACACTTTCTCTGAACACCTGGGCCAATGCTCAGGGGAACACAAAGCCAAAACTGTCACATTTCCAGACATGGTCTTATTGCTGTCACTGTGACAGGATTGTTGACAAATGCCAGCAGTCATCTCAGCATCTTGGGAAATGTCTGCCGTGGTTGTGTCAACAGCCTGACAGAAATTGTTAATGTTTAAACTTCTTCCACTGACAGAATCCTGTCTTGCTGACAGTATTTGTCATATGAAACTCAATCTTTGTCAAACTTGCTTAAAAATTAACACTTCCTCCATTTCCTTTGCAGCTAACTGCCTGTGTGTGCTTTTTTTTTTTTTTCTTTTCCTTAAGTAATAAGATTTCAACAAGGTAATATTCCACAGTACACAATGAGTCCAAGAGCACAAGCACATTATGAACTTACGGCCAGCTTGTCCTTTTGACCTCTGCTACAATGATAATTATGCTTTTATTCCTTGCCCATTTTTTTTGCCTTAGGAATCAAAGTTCTGAATTATTCAAGAGCCATAAAAATCCTATTTCTCAGTGTACAATGTGGAAAATCAATTAAACAGAGTTAGCTTAGCACTTATATAAAAATCAAGTTACAAGTTTGTAGACATACATTAACTGAGTACTTCCCCAACTTTAGTTTTGAAGGTCAGCCCAGCTGGATAGAGAAATAGGGTCAGTAAGTCTTAGCTGGAAACCTTATTCCAGCTCTAACTCTGAAAAGTCCTAGAGTGAGTATTGGTTTGTACAAATGAAAAGGTAAATCACATAATCAGTGCTGTACATCTCCCAAAAACTGGCATGGTAATATCATGGATCATTTAAATGTATTTGATTGAACATTGTTGCACCCAACAAGACCTGAACTACTCATCAATCTCACATTGGATGCTAACAATGAAGTACTAAAGTGGAAGATTTCTGTATGCTTCTCTGCTTAAGTTGGAAAACTTGAAGGACAAATGTGTACCCGGAGGTTTGGAGAACTTCAGAATGATGCAGGACATGATTCTGGAGATTCATTAGGTAGAATTTTGCCTGTGAATCCCTACTGATACCAAATTCATGTCCCTTGGTGGAATTATGCTATGACTAGGGAGGTTATTGTACCCCCTGTGCTCAGCACTGGTGAGGCTGCACCTCGAATCCTGGGTTCAGTTTTAGACCCCTTGCACAAGAAGGACACTGAGGTGCTGATGTGTGTCCAGAGAAGGGCAACGAAGCTGGTGCACGGTCTAGAGCACAAGCCTTACAAGGAATGACGAAGAGAACTGGAGATGTTTAGTCTGGAGAAAATGAGACTGAGGGGAGACCTTGCTTTCTACACTTATCTGGAAAGAGGTTGGAACAAGGTGAGGGCTGGTCCCTTTTCCCAAGCAGCAAGCGATAGACTGAGAGGAAACAGCCTGAAGTTGCTCAAGTTGTGCCATGGGAGGTTTAGACTGGCTATTAGGAAAAGATTCTTCACTGAAAGGGCTATAAAACATTGGAGTAAGCTGCTTGGGGAAGTGGTTGAGTCACCATCCCTGAAGGGATTATGATAAGACATGTAGATGTGACACTTAGGGACGTGGTTTAGTGGTGGACATGGCAGGGCTAGGTTTATGGTCGGACCTGATGATCTTAAAGGTCTTTTCCAACCTAAATGTTTCTGTGATTTTATGCAATCTATAGTTAAGAGGATGTCTCTAAGTCAGTGAAAAAAATCAATCTGCACTGTTTGTAATGACTGAAGATAGAGCAAAAGTGATGTCCTGGATACATTATAAAGCTGGGTATTTATACCTTCTGCCACTTTTTCCCTTCAAGTAATCCTTGTATAGCCCTAGTGTTGTGTCCCAAATGTTTCATTTGGAACAATATTATTCTTCATTTAACTTCCTAATCTGATTTTCATGTATTGTTAAGTGTCATCTTCTGACCACTGAAAAGGACAGAAGCAACTTCTAGACAGGCAGAGTTACTCATATGTAGCATTAATACAAAGAAGCAATGTAATTCAAGGCATGGGCCAGAGAGCTAAGCCTGACTTTATCTTCACTACTGACCCTACTTTTCAGTGTGATTTTTTCCAGTTGTATAGAGCAAACTATTAAAACTTGGGTCCCTAAAATTAGTTATGAATCACCAAACATAAGAAATTAAGTATGTGATCTGTTTCTAGAGGAGATGAAATGCTGGGATTTTTGGTGCTGAACTGTCCACTATCATGCTTTGAGTAGTGTATGCTCACCAACAGAATGGGACATGTCCCTGCAAGTCAAGCAAATGTCGAGAAGTCAACTCCTCTCCCAATAGGAAGCAGCTAAGATAACATTTTCCATAGTGCATTTACAGATTTAACATTTCCTAGTTAATCTTTAAAAATATTTAAGAACAGGATCTTATTTTGCTTATAGCTTCATTTTCCCACTTACAAAACTGAGATAATAATATTCAACTACTCTGAAATATCAAAGACATTGAGAAATACAAGATAATAAAATGGCCTAGTATGGTTATTTCTTGTTTTAAAGTGATTTTGAAGTTTACCAACAAAGCATCATAATGATGTAGGTTTGCTATATTTTATATTCTGGACAATCAGCCCAAATATGTTGGAAATTCTGAAATTTTATAAAATTTTTAGTAAAAACTGGAGGTATTGAATACATAACTATGACCTGCTTCTAAAAATGAAATTTAAACACTGTTAAATTAGGACACATAAAATGTTGCCTAGTAATCTAATCTTTTCTGAATTTTGCATAGTGTAATCTCACAAAGGTTTGATTATGCTACTATATTTGAATTGGTTATCAAGCAAAATAAATTATCTTTTTCCAGCATACAGAAATGTTATCACATGAATGTAGCAGACGGTAAAATTTGATATTGTCAGTGTGATCTGTAATTCTAAGAAATTTTCAGTTCAGAGATTTGAAAATTCTTTATAAAACAATGTCACCTCTACTTTACAAGTAAAGAAACTCAACAGACCAGCCAGAGCTGCAAAGGTAAGCACATAGACCACTTGCACTGATGCCTAAACATATTTACAGGACTTGGTCAGAGCCAAAAAGTTTAATCAATTCTGACCCAAGTTCAAAATCTCATGTGCCCAGCATCTTACCCTTTGCATAATGGAAGCAGTCCCATATGTGTCTGTCAAAAAGCATGCTAGAGAGTTGAAACAAATCCATCCTGCCATTCCTGAGTTAGCTCTGGGTGAAAACTATGTGTATATGTATAAAACAAAGCTCTGGTCATAAATTTGTTTTTTTAAGTTATTGCTGTCAAAATGAAAAGTTTGAAGGCTTAAGCTTGATTTCCAATTATTCGTTTATGAAATATTAAATTTGGCTGGAATAAGAAAGGGTTTTGACTGAAAAAAAGTAGGCAGTGCTCAGCAATTCTATACCAGAAACAATCAAAGAAAAAAACTTAAACAACACATATTGGGTCATATCAGAAGTTAGATGCAAAATTCAGCCCTGTAATGCAAGATTTTGTATACACACAGGGTTTAAGGTCTCCTTGGAAGTCAGCAGATTAAAAGATATTGAAAACTTAACCTGCCTCTTTGTGCTCCCTGGCCAGCCTCGCAGCACCCCATTCTTCCCCAAACCATGGCACATCTGTGCACAGCTTCTCTGGGTGATCACCTGCATGGAAACTGAAAATCCTTCATTCTCCTTGACACATCTAAGATGATGTAAAGAAGAGAACAGAGTCGAAAAGCCTATGAGAGCAGAGCAGAGAGTAGACTATACAGCCTGAGTCCTGGGCTAAATAATTATCTCTGGGTATTGTATTATTTGCATAATTAAAAAGTTTGGCTGAATTTCCGACACACTGTCTCTTACATCGGGGAGGTGGTGGGGGCGAGTTAATCAGCAGGAGGAAAGTGAAGGTTAATGAATTGTTATTCAGATGGTGCAGGCCCTGTGAGATTTGTGGATAATTGATACCATTTGGGAGCTAAGGCAGAGTGGAAGACGAGAGAGAAGCTGCCACAGCAGCTAGACTGGAAAAGAGCAAGAAAATGATAACTTAGCAATTATCATTTTGATGAGTTTGTTTGTCTTTTTTTTTATTATTATTTTTTCTCTATCTCACTCTCTTTTTTTTTTCTTTTCTGTTCCCTCATGAGTTGAGTAGAATTAAGATGGATGTAAAAGAATCTTTCAAAAAAATTAAATATCTGGCAAAGGCAATGGCCTTTGAAATCTCGTCTGGGGAATTGTCATATGGAGGGTGGAAAAGATAATTTAGTGTGAGCTGGATGTGTGGTAACAGCTTCAGGTTGCAGTTTCCTTTGACTTTAGCATGTTTTTTTTTCCAGCAGGTGAAATTCCCCTTTTGCAAAAGTCCAGGGTAAGCTTTCTACACCATTAGCCTGCTATCACTTATTAGTAATGCTATGAAAACATCTGGAGGCCACGAACTCAAGCCCCACTGTATTCCTCATCGTCCAAAAAGCTTATATCCCAAGGACTGTACTGTGTCAATCAATACATAAGCATGAGAGGAAACCCATGAGGTGATGTGTAGTACCTAAAGCAACAAACAGGTGAATAACAGAAGCCACTTGCTGTTTAAAATATTCTTCTGAACAACATTTCGAGGGCTCACTAAGCTCCCTGCATTTCATATCCTAAGGAAGACATGAGAGACACCACTAAAAGATTTCTGTCCAGGCACAGCTTTCAGGTGACCATGAATAAAGATTGACAAGATGAAGGTCCAGTCTATCTTGCTTAAAATATGGCAATTATTTATAATTTAATTCAGAGAAAATGATTTCTAATTTAAGAAGTTTATAGAAAAAAAACTTAAAATTTAATTCAGATATTATTCTCTTACTGGAATTCTTTAGGGACCCAAATGATACTTTCTTTATGGCATCATTAATTGTTGTCTTCCTGGAAAATCTGTATTATGCTACCAGTGAAATTTTGCTGCACCCCTTAAGCATTTTGGTGCTCGTTCTAGTTTCTGCAGCAAACCAGCATGATTTTGGCCCAAATGCATAAGATCAATACGATATTTATTTGGATTTTGCTAATATTTCCCATCTCTTCCATTGGTGTTAGTGTAGAACAACTGCATTTTTCTGTTGTGTACCACTGGACTGATCTTTTCCTTTCTACCTTGCCTGACTGTCTTTGAACTAATTTTTTTTTCACTTTCCTTTTTTTTTTTCCTTTTTTTTCTTCTTTTTTTTTTTTCATATTACAAGTTTCTGCACCTCTGAGACCTTCAGAACTTCAGGAAAGTTTTATTTATTTATCGAATAAAAAATTCAGTGGGAAAAGAACATACACTCACACGTACCTGTATGGTGGGAAGGGGAGGGGGTGCAGAATCTAGGGCACAGCTTGCCGTGATGAAAAAGATGACAGGTGCCCCCCACTGCAAGCGTGGGACTGAGAGACCGTGGTTTGAATTTAAGGAGGATGCTAGTGACTTCAGGGAGAACTCTTCTACCTGCAATATTTCCTTGTAGTTAAAATATACAGCACACTGCTGAAGCTAGTTATAGAGACAGGCAAGTGTGAAAATTAATTTAAGAGGCAGTTACACAGATTTTTGGTGGAGGTCTGAATAATGAAAATAGCACTACTAGGGACATATTTTTGGCTGATTCCAGTGCTGAAATACACTGTAATGTTGGCTGATCTCAATTTAATACAATTCTGCAAGCAGGTGTCCTTGATGGTGCTTCAAGACTTCTTGCAAATAACTCCTTATGTTGCCACTTTTAAAATATGTGGGCAGTATTGTTGGACACAACTTGCAAAAACAAAATAAATGAAAAAAAAAAAAAGGACATGGCATTTTGCATTGAGGATTGAAGCACATGAAGTAACTGGGTTATGCTCTAACAGTGAGTATAGTGGAAAATACAGCTCTGTAAATGTATCAGAGGGACTGAAATTAAAGCAGTGGCCAAATGAAAAATTCCTAGATTGATAACTATGCTCCGGGTCCCATGGATGGCAGCAGTGCTTAGATTGCAAGACTCAGTGTAGAGAGAGGGAGGTGATGACTCTCTTCAGTCCATCCCATATAAAATGTTACTACTTTCCCCCTGTGTGTTGTGTTCCCATTTTTTCTGTGAATCTTTTAGTTCTACTACTTTTGACCCAGGGACTACCTCCAACCTAGTAGGAATTTTGGGAATAGTTTATCTGAATAGACAAGGGCATATCAAATCCCTGTGTTCAGAAGTTGAAACCTTCAACAAAAATTTAAGGGCAAGGAAGTTTTCTGAAAACCACCTTTGCCAAAAGACTGGGAGAATCATTGTCACTTCAGTTCAGTAAAACCAGACGAGCTCAAACTTGCGCATCCATGTTTAGTCATTAAAAACTTCTGTGATCAGTTTAGGCTAATCTTTGAGATTTCCTCACCTTTAATAAAATGATGCATATCCAAGGGAATATTCTACATCAGACTTTAGGTATTAAGGTATGATGAATAACTCTCTCAGGATGGCCTTTTTTTATCCCTCGACTAAATAATAAGCCTACATATTCCACTTAACTTTAAGACTTCTAATATTAAGTTCTTTGAATTTGGTAATACATTCCTGTATATCTACTTCTTAGTCAATTAAAAATATGTAGGTTAATTCTACCACCTGCAGTAACAAATTTATAATTTCTGTCTGTTTCTTAGTCACTCTCGATTATTGTTTGTGATAACAAATGCCTGGTTTTGAAAAGAGGAAGAACTTAATGTAACCCTAAGCTTTGATTTCTCCCAGAAAGAATACACTGAATTTTGTTGCAGCAGATGCCATCACTGACCATTGAGCTAGAAACTTCATACTTTATGGATGTAGTGCAAAATTCAATCCAACCTGTTTGATTAGCAAAATCCAAGCAGTTGCAAAGCATACTCATCTGTTCTTGGCGTTATTAAAATAGAAAGGATTTTAGTGTCTGGGGGAGCTGAGCTTTCCAGAAGCCACCAGGGATATCCCTCTTTCTGACTACAGGAGGGTAGATAATCTTACACCATGACAATTTCTTCTGTCCCCATTGGTGGAAAAGCAGTAGTGGAGGGGATGGAAGTCTTCACAGGCTTTTTTGCCTAGCCTAGCACTTTACCCCAAAGAATATTTCTTCTGCATTGACAGCTGTACAGTAAAAGCAGCTCCGTCTGTTAAAATATGCAAATGACCAGCATGCATTTTTCCTCCCTCTCCTACTGGGCAGGGAATTCTGAATCTAAATTTATGGTGGAAAAAAAACAGAATCAGAGTGAAGTGAATCTCAAACCGAGGGACTGCAGTGCGTTTGGTTGGATACTGATTTCAGCAAAGCAAAAAACCACAAACAGGGACATGCATATTGGCTCTAGTAAAGAAATGTTTCAGTTTAGATTAGCAGAATCAATAGACAGTACAGAAGGTCACTGAATTAGGGGAAAATTATCAAATAATTCATAACACCCAGACATCTTTGAAAGAAAATTTAATTTGTATTTACAGACAAAAGAACACTGAAAGAGAACAAAAGTAAACTGGTGAAATGAACCGAGCTGAACAAGAAAACTCAATTTGTCCTAGAAGAAAGCGGGTTTTATTTATTTATTAGCTCAAAGAAGAGAGCAACATTAACTCCACTTTCCGTTTGTTGTGTGCTCATTAGTTTTGCCTTTTGGTCTCTTTAGTTATGCTTAATGCAGATAATGATTTAGGCAAGATAAGGATACTTTGTCATAACAATTCAAGACACCCAGTGCTGGTCTATCTTTATAGCCACTAAGGATGGTATCTGACTTCTGCATTTATTCAAAAGATGACTCTATTAAAATATGAGCTACAAATTTTAATATTTTCTGAAAAAAGTGAAGATTAAAGATCTGACTTTGAAATAGATTCAGTATGGAAAAGGGCAACATTTCTTAAGAAAATTAGTTTGGAAGCAAATCATAACAAGAGAGCACAGGGTCACTGAGTTGAGGTGTGTTTAGAGATTGAGATATCTGAGATGTCCATTTCTTATACTGCATTTTGTAGGTTGTGTTCCCTCTTAATTCAAGTGTCTTATGCTTTCATACAAGACCCATTCCACTGCTCACTGAACTTTGCAGATGAGCAAAGGAGAAAACTAGTATCATGTTTTTGTTTGAATGTTGATATGTGTGTCTTCTTGGGAAAATCCTAAATTTACTCTGCTGAATTAAAAATATGGGAAAGGTTTGATCTCTCTTTAATTTATATAGTTTGGGTATTAGTATCCTAAAATCATATTTTTATTCAAAAAATAATAAATGAACAATCTGGAACATGTTATTAATTCTTTGACCACTCAGTGCGAAGTTTTATCTCATTTGGCTTCATAAATAAAGTTCATTTTCTCCTATCCATAATGGACCTTTCAGAACTGACTCCTAAACCATCCAATAAATGAATTTGGTTCTTGATATTATCTTCTTTAGTCATATCTCAAAAACAGCCTTCCAGACTCATCTTTCTTCTGTTAGTGTCTTTCTGCAAAGTTGACCAAGAAAATAATAGAATCATAGAATTATTTAGGTTGGAAAGGATCTTTAAGACCATTGAGTCCAACTGTAAACCTAGTGTTGCCAAGTCCACCACTAAACCATGTCCCTAAGTGCCACATCCACGTGTCTTTTAAATACCTCCAGGCACGGTGACTCAGCCACTTCCCTGGGCAAATCCAAGCTGGTTTTCTTTAAACTGTGCTGCTCCCTTCTTATTTTCTGTAATCATCTTTTTTCCAGTTTCCTCCAATCATTCTAAACTTTTCTTCAGCATGATTTTTAGAAGACTTTTATCTTTACACCCTGCATTTCAGTGGGTGAAGGGAAAAACGGCAGAAGATTCTGTCTTTGTGCCCATGGTCATTTAGAAACCTTTTCTAGTTAGCAGAAATAGAGAGAAAGAGAATATTTCTACAGAAATATTTGATGCTTTCCTGTAATAGTTATCTAAGGCATATATTGCTCCCTGGATATATGATTCCCTGAGAGTGCTTTGTCTCTCCTCCTTAGATGATTGAACACAGTCTAGCTGATTCTCTGTCTTTGGGGCATTTTCTATCTATTTCTCAGTAGAGTCCTGGATCAGAACTAGGGTTTCTGATCCCTATAGTAATAAATAATATTACTGCTAGTAGTTTGCACTTTAGCGGATTTGTATAAATGAAAAGGGAAAGGAATGAACATAATCTGGCAAAAAGAATATTAAAGTTCTTGTTCTAAGATACAGGTCTTTCTTTTCTTTTTTTTTTTTCTTTTTCATAATGAATTCCCTTTCAACTACAGTCCAGTCATGAAGTATTGGATTTGTCTTTTCTGTTTACAGATGGAACAGCAATGGCACATAATCTATACAGCTGTGTGTGCAGTATCTGGCTAGTTTTCTACTTGCCAGCAAGCCACATTTTTGGCTAGAAGAACCGGAGTTGCTCTAGTTTTATTGTCCCTAATCACACCAGTGCTTCCCCATTGTAGTGGCTGGTGCCAAAGCAATTCATGTTCATTCATAGCAATGACTATGTGATCTAAGTTCATTGTCCTTCTAAAGTATTATGTGCATAGTGCTGATAAAAAAACTTTGCTGACATACAGCATTTTTCATCAGCAGATCTCAAGGATCTTTGTAAAGCAGGTCAGTATTTTTATGCACATTAACAAACGGGGAAACAGACATAAGCAAGTGAAGTGTGCTTACTAAGGTTTTATTTCCTTCTAAAATACAAAAAAAAAAAAATAAAAATAAAAGAAAATAACAGAACCGAATTTCCCAGACTGCATCTATACAAATAAACAAACCAACTCCAAAGCATAGACTCGAACAGGGTCCCTCAGTCTTCCCACTGTTTGTTAGTAGGTTCCTCAACACAGTTTTAGCTGGTGCCAACTAGCACTCCATAATGTCATCTTCCTGGTCTGGGAGAAGGTGTCCCTGCCCATGGCAGGAGAGTTGAAGCTAAATGATGTTAAGGTCCCTTCCAACCCAAACCATTCTATGATTTTTGGAAAGGTGCATGTTCCATTTTATTTGCTAGTATAGATTCATCCCTTAATGTACATCCATGCCTTTCCTCATGAGGATGCCTTATTTCTCTGTATAATCAATACAACCTTCTGTTTGTTGTGAAAAAAGCACTAATAGTTTACCAGCTCTCTAATTGATAAATGTGTTTGAGTTTGATAATCATGGTTGACTTTGCCAATGTTCTCACACCTTTTTAACCCAGATTTTAATCCAGAGGAATGACTTTGAGCATAAGAACATTGCTTTAAAATGAAAGATAATAAAATATAAACCATCATTCTTGTCCAATGTGGAAAACAAAAATAAAAGACATCAGATTTATAAGGTGAGATCCCATAAGAATTCATCTCCCTGTTCTGTGGAAATAAGAAATATGTGTGAATACATCTTCAACGTGGGAGGTAGGCAGCAGGCAGTTTTAGAAATAAAGATGAAATACCTGAAAACAAGAGCTAAATTAACTCCTGAAAAAGTTTCCTCTCGGTGACAGTGGCAAAATTAAAACTAGGTACAAGCAACATGAAAGATATCCCTTGGGATCTATACCTTTCCATCCAGTTGTATATTTCTAGTGATACTGTTCAGGAATTTTATAACTAAAACTTGAATATTAGAATATGCCAATTTTTCAGAAGCAAATCTTTCAGTGTGTGAGAAAGTATCATTTTCAAGGATTTTTCCATCTCAACAGCATTCCAAACTGTGAGTTAATTTGCCACTTAAGAATGTGTAAAAAAAAAAACTTGGTTCTGAAACTAAATGTTATAAAATTATGAAAACAGGCATCGGTTTTGACCTGATCCAAAATAGTATCTGTTTTATTTTATTTTGTCTAGTAAAAATGTTTGCTATTTCACCTTCTCATCTTGTACCAAATAGGAAAAAAGTGTGAAAATTTAAAATTACCATAGTTTAGAGGCTCTTTTTTGCCAGTTCTGATTTTGAATCATTCACCTCTGTCTCACTGCCATCAGAGAACATAAAGATACCCCATGAAATCTTAAATATTCAATATATTTTATATGGACTTAGGAGAACATGGGCCAATTGCCCCTGCCAGGGACAATAGTTACTGCTTTTCCACAAGGTGTCACATAATAGAGTGAGGTCCACTGCTGAAGCTACATGTATCTCATCATCAAAATACACCCAGAATATGGGAGAGAAGTAATCCTGAATGGCTTCGTCAAGATGTTGGGGTATTTAAAAAGACCAGCTGACTGCTTTGAATTTCCGCTTCATTTTTTTCTCCTACAGAACTGTGTGGGGTGTAAAATCCATTATCCACATCTGAAGGGTACCTTCTAATTCATAATTCCTCTATGCTTTGATTTTGTATATGTACAATAACAAGGCTGATAGTTCCCTGGTCTTACCCAGTGTCAATCTTTTCTATTTTAAGAAAAAATATTATTATGACAAGCGCTGATTCTATTCATGCTTCTGTTCTGATGGCTCTCTAGCATCAAGGACACCAATATAAATAAACCACAGGAGCATTTAGTTATGATAAAGCCAATAATACAGATCCATAACTATAACAATATAATATCTCAACAGCTTAATGTTGGGCCAAAATTTCCAAGTTTTCTTGATTAAAGTCACATGTTTAAGTCTACTGAAAAATTTATTATTAGTAACCATACTGACAATGCACACAACTTCAGCCATCACAAAACATGTGTCAGCAAGTGGAGGTTTTGCCTATTACCTCTTTCAAAACATCACACAATTTACCAGCACTTTTCAAGACTGCTTGCAAGGCAAATAGTTTTCCTGGCAACACTTGCATTTTGGTTTACTTCTTAACTTGGTTTTGAGATATGCTGGCTGTACACAGTAAACCGTAAGCACTGTAAATTCTTTGTTTGGCATATAACTTTAAATATTTGAGGTTAAAGATCCAAATGCCAGCAGAAATAAATCCTGAAATTATCCCAAGCCTTTAACCCAACTTCAACAGTTTACCAGCTTTCTTCATAATTACAGGAACAAATAAGAGGCACTTTTAGAGGCTTTAAAAAAGATTATATCATGTCAATAATACAAAAAGTATTTACACTATTTTTTACATTAATGAATATTGATTTACATAAAACAGGAAAGAATTTGTACCTTAAATCTTATGGCTGGCACCCATTCCTATTCCTCATTAGAAACATCATCAAATGTTTTATTTTAGATATGTGCGAAATGTGTGTCTAATGTAAAATCACATCATTTCCAATTTCAAAATTATTCCAAGATTCAGATTTTTAAGAATACAATACACTGGGGTTTTTTTATTATTATTGGTTTGGGTTCAACCTCAATTCTTTGCAATCAATAAGTATTTTGTCACTGACTTCCCTGAGCACAGGATCAACCCCTCAAGCAACAGTAGTATCTGGCGTCCTTTCTGAGGTTAACCCAAACCTTCCATTTCAATGGCCTATTAACCACAGGAGAAATAAACAAAAATACAAGTCCATCTCACAGTTCAAAGAACTGCTTAAATAGGGGTGATTTTACGGAATCTCAGTTTCAGCTAAATGCACCATGAGATTAAAAGAAGGCTTTGCCAGAGCAATTGCTTTGCAGTTACTTCATCCGACTGTGACTTTGCGAACTTCGCTGTAGGTTTACACACTCCGTGGCTTTAAGTATTTCTGAAGTACTGTGCAGTAATAATTAGCAGCCAGAGGCAAGATAATCATTGCTAGTTTCATTTAATGCTAAAGCCAAAACTAGTATATTTTCTGTTGGTTGAAATGTCAGACCTTATCTGCATTATTCTAAGATCAGATGGAAAATATGCACTTTTAAACATAGTTCTGAATAAGACTGCACCATTTGGAAAGAAGTTAATCTGAATGTAAGCTATGCCTTCTAGTGGATAGAGAGGTACATTTATAGGAAGTTGGTTGAGGCAATGTATCAGCATAACTGATTTATGAGGAAATGTTAATAAGTAAATCGAAATTAAAACTAACAGATTGAATCAGCGTTGAATTAATTGAGATAAATTAATATTTTAGGTCAATTATATACATGGCAATTTTTTAGCAGAAAGAAGTTGATAGTATTTCTGAGAAAAATGTTTAAAAGAGCAGAAACAAGTCAGAGAAGGCGTTTTCATAAGGGCAACACCATCATTTGAGCCATTTGACTTTCCAAAATTTAAGCCCTCTTTATGCATCTACAGATTCTTAAAAAGTTGTTCTTAACTGTTTTCTGAACACTTGAAACTTCATCCACACGTGTTTAAAAAGTACAGTTCTTCCCCCAAGTATTTTCAACAATGTGCGTGACTTGTTTTCCTCCCCATCACAGCACAGGAGCCATTTGCCATCTTCTACTTACCAAGGAAGATTTCATCTGAGTTATGGTAAATTGACAGTGAAGGATGTCAAACAGCCAACTTCTACTTTGTTGTTTTTTGTTGTTTACGGAGCTAGAACATTAAAATGGCTGAACAGATCAGATTTTCTTTTAATTTTTGAAAATGGAAAAGTTGTTCATCTCAGACCTTGTATGCCAAGTTTCAACAAGGAGTGAATTTTTATGGTCAAATTACAAAACTCTGAAAATAGGAGTTCATAATGGAAACGCTGATACAACCGTAACTATGGTGTTGCAATTGCATCACTATAAGAAAATTGGTTTAGATAATATACACTTCTGGAATGACTGCAGTTCTAAATGATCCTGCATCTCCATAAATCTAAGCTAACCCAGTAATTCAAAATTACTAAGATTTAAGTTTAGTACCAATAAGCAATAAACTTATGGCTATTGCTATAATAACCGTTGGTCTGTGCTCCTTTATTTCACAGCAGGTGGTCTTTGGGCTGGTTTGCAGCCTGAATGAAAATACTTCCAACTAATTCAAAACTAATTCCTGAAGTTGAGTGGAGACATATTTCTAAACTTTCTCACAATTCCCTTTCACTAACAAAGAGCTTGGTTGTTTGAGTGTTGGGTGGTTTTGTTTTGGGGTTTTTTTCTTTCTTTTTTTCTCTTTAATCAGTGCCTAAACATATTGTCCCTTTTTACACTGTTTTATACTAATATATTATATGATGACAGCTGACTCACTCTATTTCTGCAAACTGTCAAGGGAAATTCACTGAGGAACACGTAAGTTCCTCTAAACACACTGTGTTCCTTTACATCCTCTTGTTACCCCCCCCCC